>CM076579.1:320317180-320667610 GCA_034641835.2 Pinus albicaulis
ATGTTTTTCCCTTGGTCCTCTTTGAGCATGTTGGTCTTCAAAACAGAATCCTTCAATTTCCTGTAATCATCATCTCTTTGTAGGCTGTACAATTATGTCAAAACTGCTGAATAAGATGTGGCTGCAACATGCAATCTATAAAAAGAAATGAAGTATGAATATGGAAGATGGATGTGAAATGTAATGGAGTGAAAGTGGAATAGGACTTGTGAAATGAAATGAAAATGGCGTGAGCTGGAGTGAAAGTGGAATGGACTTGTGAAATGAAATGAAAATGGCGTGAGAAGGAGTGAAATTGTAGAATGAAATGAATTTTGCAATTTCTTTCAAATGGTACATCAGACTTCCCTGAAATTTTCTGAGGTTGTTACCAATATTATTATGCATCCTCCGACAAAAAATCTCTGCCATTGGTTACACGGATCTCCCGGAAAATGAGAAATGGCTGTAGGTGAAAGTGGCCAATTTCTTGAAGAATACATACTAAAATTTTCTGAAATTTTCTGTGTTTATTCACCCTACCTCAATGCATTTACCATAAAAATTTTAGGACCAACGGATGTATGGTTTTAAAGTTATGATAAAATAAATTTCTGCCCTGTTTCACCCTTCATTTTGCCCAATGTTGCAACAAAAAAAGTACGCCACTGACTCATCAAAGCCAACATTCATGGTACAATTCTTACCATGCGAATAAATGTGTCGAAGTCGAGCATGGGAAGAAATCATTGGATTACCGATCAATAATGAAAATCGTTAACCAATGCGAGACAACTCATCGATAATGTAAATGAGTGTCAAGGTACCTCAGTGCATCTTGACAGGGACGAATGAATGTGTCGAAGTCGAGTCGCCTGCAAGATTTGACAATCAAGAGACATTGTTGTATTCCCATTGTTATCAACGAGGAGGCCTGCCATTGATGAATGCAAGCTCCAAGGCACTTCAAATAATCTCTAATCTTGATCCCAGATAAAGTGTTGAGGTCGATGGGACAAGATCTATTGGAAGGTGGACCTTAAGGAATTCCACATCATCCAACTCGAGCATAGAACCAAGAATGATTTGAAGAACCATGAAAGATTGAAACCATCATGAAATTGCAGAACTTATTGTGAACTTTGCCCACCAGTTGCCTGGTTTTCAAACAAAGCTCATGTCCAATTGCGCCAGCAAGCTGGTTTTCACAATAGGACTTATTTTTCTCTTTACTTTTTTTTTTTTCTCTTTTCTTTTTTCTCTTTTTTTTTTTATGTCCTACTCTACTTGAAAAAGAAAATCTTGTTCAAGTATATGAGTACTTCCAATGGAACCATGTCTGTAACAAGATGATAGATAAACTCATATGCAGGTTTGAAAGACACTCTTTGATATGTACCTGTATATGAGATGCCAACTGTCTTGATTTAGATGATCTCAGAAGATATTGAATAATTGAGCATTGGGATTCGATGACTGAATTGAACCAAGATTCAATGTAATCTTGTCTTTCTTTTCTTTCTTCTATCATGAAATGCAAGTCTTCAGAGATGTGATCTTCATTCATAGAATCTGGTGATAGGCATGCATGAGACTTTTCAATCTTTGGTTCCAATATCTCCTCTTTATCAATAGACATCCATGATTCTTGGACCTTATCTGAGTCTTCTTCTTCTGGTTGTTGTTCTTCAATGATAGCTGATGAATCATTTTGCAATACCTCAGAATTGTAAGTTGATTGAGGTGTTTTATTTTTGGGGATATGAAATGGTTGTGGAGGTAGTGGAGTGGGGAATCGTTGAGGTGCTTGTGTGGATGGTAATGGGAAAGGTTGAATTGAGGTAAAATGAGGGTGATATTGATGTCGTAGTGGAGGCAAATGGTATGAATAACATTGATGGTGGTATTGAGGATAAAGAGGGAAAGATTGAGGATATGGTGGATTTCCTTTATAAGGCCTTTGCCAACTTTGTTGCCAAGATTGGTTTTGAGGTTGGGATTGAGATGGCCAAGGTTTCCAAGGTTGGTTTTGAGGTTGGGATTGAGATACCCAAGGTTGCCAAGGCAAGGATGTTTTCCAATTACCTTGAGATTGTTGTGCATAACCTTGAAACTGTGCATAAGGATATTGCATCATATTGGGTTGATGAGGCTGCCATAGCCCTCTTGGAGCTACATAACAAAGTTGTTCTTGTGCTTGATTTGCTCCATTATCCTTCTGGTAAATTGCCTTCAACCCTGGTAATGATGGGTAATCTTCAGTAGTATGTGATCCTGCACAAATTTTACACATTTTAATGTTATCAAGTGGGCATTCATGCAAAGCATGTTTCTTTCTACATTTAGGACAAAATATAAATGAAGCAACTTTTTGCTTGTTTTGCATTCTTAGCATATCAGTTTGTTCATTTAAATTCCCAAGAATGTTTAGCAAATTGTTAGGTTCAGTTTGACTTACCAATCTTGATGCTGACTTACTTACTCTTGCCATAAATGGATCTTGAGGGGATCTTACACACTTTGCTTTTCCTCTTGATATGTTCTTGCATAGTTCACAAATTTCTTGAAATAGCAATTGATAGACATCTCCTTTTCCCACAAGATTAAGAAGATCAATCCATTCATCCTTTATAGCATTTAGTAGGAGAGTTTTTAATGCATCTGATCCTAAATTATGCAATTTAGATCTTTTGATATTATAAGTAAATCTCTCCACTAAATCTTCTAGGCTTTCCTCCTCTTTTTGGTTCATCTTAAAGACTTCATTTCTAAGGTCATGGTGCATGCAATAACCTTTATATTTTTCCAAAAATACTCTTTTCATATCATCCCATGTCCTTATATAATTTGTTCCTAAAGTCATGAACCATCTAAGAGCTCTATTCTTTAATGTTGCCGGAAACAAATTCAATTTTTGCATGTGCAATGAGTAGCCATAAGATCTACAAATTATTTCAAATTCAAAAAGAAAGGTTTCCGGGTCTTCTGATCTCATACCTTTGAAGTTAGGAAGTACAGATGGATGGATGTTCTTCATTTGAATATTGATATCAGTTTCTTGAATGGGAAATCCAAAAGGATCTTCCTCATTGTCATCATCTCCATCCATTTCTTCCACCTGCTTTGTCACCTCTTCTTCTACCTGCAAAAATATGAATTCATGATGTGGATGTGTGGCTCTTACTGCACCACATGATATAGTGGGTGTAGTAGGTGATTGAAGTTTTTTTTTTTTTTTTTTTTTTTGAATGTAAGAAATAAGGTTACCTAGTTACACCTCCCCGGAAACGGCGCCAAAATGTTTGTGCTCAACCTAGTCTCCTAAATTGAGTTCATTTAATTGTCAACCAGGGTTGGTAAACTGCTGAAGTGAAGTGCACCATATGTGCCTAAGTAACCTCTTCCTACTTCGTTGTGTTTAGTGTTTTCTGATGTTTTTGGTTTTATGGTTTTATGTTTGAAAAGGGAAGGAACTAAATACTGGTGCAAAGAAGCTATTGACTATGTCAAAACAGAGTAAAGCCTAAATTATGATGGTAAACAAATGCAAATGCTGAAACAAAACAGAGTCTAACTATGACTAGCAACCAACAAATACAAAGCTTGATAATGACTCTATTGTAAACTCACAACATGAAAATGAAATGAACCTGAGAAATGAACAAGCTAAGTGTAAATGAAGTTTTCTCCTAAATCACAAATCAAACAGACAACTTACAATGTACAACATCTCATCCATGAACAAAGATTTGTTGGAAAATATGTGGAAAAGAATATTTGTAACAAGGTAAAGTTTCTACTCTAAACTAGCTTCTAATTCTGTTCTGCAACTCAATTTTAACACCACTAAACCTCACTCAAAAGTTATAGATTTCCTTTTAGAATAGTCTTTTGAAGAAAGGATTGTTTGTGAAATGATAAAGAGGCTGCAAAATACTCCAGACCTTATAATGATACTATCTTCTGTCCAGATAATTGTGTATGAGTATGAATTTTGAACAAAAGAAGTTTTGTAAATAATTAAGCCCGTGAGATTGAATTTATCAACTAAGACAAAGTAAACTACAATGGACAACAGCTAAACTTGAAGTGTTAAAGCAATGAGTTAAAACTAAACTAAGATGCTATTAATCTACAATGAACAGTATTAAACTAAAGGGCCATTATCATACTTGAAAAGAAAGGACAAAGCTGAACCACATGCATTCTACCTCCGGAGTATTCTATTGAAATTGACATGCCATTAATCTATGAAATTACACAGTCCATCTTGTTCATCATGAATGATATGTTGGAAAAGTTTATTAGAACAATTCAGGTTGTACAACTCAATGCAATTGAAACATAAACATAAGACTGAAAGTAAATACTTATCTAAACTGTGAAAACAGAGCTAAAATACTTATCTAAATTATAAAAACAGAGCTGCTCAGAAGGTAGGGGACCTCCACCACCAGAGTAGCACACGAAATCTAGCTCAAGATCGACTCAGCTCATGCAGCAGAATGATGCTTCTTTCATTAAAGGAGAAAATATTCAAAAACGGCGTATTACAGTCTTAGACAGCTTAACAACCAAACAGCCACCAACTAACCGCATCTTGGTCTCTCGAGTTATTTTTATAATGAAATTACATAACTACTCTATGAGAAAAACAGGGATAAGTGTCTTTCCCACTTCTAATCGAATTAAAACTCTTATTGGAGGTTGTGTACTTTGCTGCAGACAGCTGTAGAGTTTGTGTCCCGGTAGAACTCTACCTCTTGGTTTTGGTTTCCCACGTGCATAACCACATGTAGAATTGTGTTCAGACTTTGTAGGGAGCAAGGAATGATGTGGATGAAGTCTGGAATTTGCCCATATGCGCCTTTCTTTGAGACGACACCTGTAACCCACTCAAACTGTAAAATAGATGCGGAATGCGGGATCAGCTACGGAATGCATGATCAGCTACGGAATGCCTGTATTCTGTAGCTATTTTGCAGAAAATTGTTAAAATAGCAAAAATCATGAAAATACAATATGTTAATCAATTTCATGTAACCTTTAAGCAATCCTAATCATTCTTCATTGATTTTAGGCTTATGAAGTGATAAAAGAATGATGAAATGAAGTGAAGGTTTGTAAAAGAGAAGGCAATTCTAGGGCTCAACATACCCCCACTGCAAAACTATTGCATGTCCTCATGCAATTTCATCAAAACTTATTCCATGTGCTCTGAAACCTCTGTTAAAACATCCAACCTTATCTTTCTGCTTCTTTTGACCCTAATCTATTTTCTAATCTTTGTTAACTTTTCAGAGATTAGTTCTTCATCTTCCTCCTGTAGTGGAATGTCAAGTTTATTTTCAATAACCATGTCAGTTTTTCTTCTTCTGCTCCATCAAAAGATTTGGCAAAAGATTTTGTAATCTCCTTATGGAAGCCATCAAATTTCTCTATAAAATTTAGCCTCCCTGCTTGTTGTAGTAGCTCCTTGACTTATGGATATCCTTCCAAATACTTGACTTCAACTGATTCTATCCTGAAAATTAGCCACATTCCTCCTTTGTGCAGATTATCTTCCTTTCAGAATTACTTTTCTATGCTTGAAGCTAGATTGACTACAGAGTCTAATGCTTTATTTTGAAATTGTATCTATGTCTGAAGATGGATTAGTTGAAGAATGATGCTTCACCCTTAGAATTACCTTTCTGCACTTAGAGATGAATTGGCTGCAAAGTGTAATGGAAGTGAATGGATGGAGGTGATTAAGCTATAAGGGAAAATGAAGTGGCTATGGATCTGATGGAGAATTTATGATGACCTTGTGGTGAAATATGGAATGTTGGATAAGGGATATGGCTAATCAATTCGAATGATAGGTTGTTTTAGGAAACATATGATTATACACATTGTATCTATTTCATGTTTTGACTTTTTGCTATTAAAATAATTTTCACAATTTACCTCAGAATTTTGACCTTGTTAATTGTTGTGCTTGATGTTTTTCCCTTGGTCCTCTTTGAGCATGTTGGTCTTCAAAACAGAATTCTTCAATTTCCTGTAATCATCATCTCTTTGTAGGTTGTACAATTATGTCAAAACTGTTGAATAAGATGTGGCTGCAACATGCAATCTGTAAAAAGAAATGAAGTATGAATATGGAAGATGGATGTGAAATGTAATGGAGTGAAATTGGAATAGGACTTGTGAAATGAAATGAAAATGGTGTGAGCTGGAGTGAAATTGGAATGGACTTGTGAAATGAAATGAAAATGGCGTGAATCAACGGTTTGCTTATTGGCTACAGAAGAGATGGTCGTCTCAGGGGAGGTCTGAGATTTTGGCTCATGATATGTCAATTGGTCAATGGTGACTATCTTTCCATTATGAGGGAAAGACATCTTGCAGTATACCACGGATGGGACAGCAGACATGGCATAGGTGTACCTACCCAAAAATAATGTTGTAATCAAGAGGGGCGTCGATGACTTCAACATCAACACAAACAGTCTTGCCCGCAAGAGTGATAGGACAGTTGCGGAATAGGCCAATGGGCTGAGAGGCATGGCCATCCCATGCTCGAAGAGTGATCGTGGAAGGGGCCAACTCGGGAGAGCCAAGTTGCTTCCAAACCGAAGCGGACATCACACAAGTGGATTCCCCCTCATCAATGATGCACCGGGAAACTTTAGCGTTCCGGATTTTGACTGAGATTTAGAAGGCAACGGAAGCAGGGAGAGGAGGATGCTCTGATTGATGGGCGTCGAAAACAATCAATTGGTCATCAGCAGGATCTACATCGCCCACGGCAGATAGTAGTGCCTTCTTTTGAGAAGGGCATGACTGGAGGAGTTCTAGTGTGGAAATGGCAGCAGGGGATTGTGCCAAATCATCTACTATGCTATACAAATTAGCAGCTTGACCAGAAGTAGCATTTCGGCGTAATGGTCCCTTAGGAATCTTGGTATGAACCTCAACTTTGGGTTGAGGGATATGAAAGGGACCATTGGATGTCGAAAGAGGCTCGGTAGAACCAGAAGAGGGTGACTCGGGGACAGACGGAGCGGAAGGCTTGGGGTACTGACAGGACCGAGTTTGAAGGTTAAGGTCGACAGGTAAAGGTGTATCAGAGTTCATCATGAGGATCTGGTAATCAGAGGAACCAGAAGGGGAAGGTTGAGTGGCTATCGGTCCGTGAGGTGGTTGGGTAGCCACGAATCCTTGCTGAGGGAAATGATCGGTAAACACAGCCGGTTGAGAAGTAGCTGCATTGGGGGGAGCAGGAAGGGAGGCATGTTGTCCTCGCAATGTGGCCTGAGACTCCCACATTTTCCGCATCTATGGTAAAAGGGGACAATCATGAGTGTAGTGACCGTAAACACTGCAACATGAACAAGGCTTATTTGTACGAATAGGCCTGTCCGGCTTGGGCTAAGTGCCCTGTTGCTGGTTAGCAGTGTTAGAGTCATAACCTTGAGGATTAGGTCCACGAGTACTAGGTGCAGATTGATTTTGATTGCCTTTCCTCTTCCTTTGAGAAGAAGGAGGATTAGTCGTGCCCTGTTGTGCAAATACTTGTCCCAGAAGAGGTGGTAGTTGCTGTTGCTGGGGTTGAGAAGGCGAGGGAGGTGGAGGTGCAAATGTCGGAGGAGTGAGGGCACCAAGTTGTGGATAAGGATAATGGTAAGGTTGGACAACATTGAGGTAAGCAGGAGGTTGGGCAAAAGGATGAGGCATGCCATATCCTAGATACATGCTACCTGGAGGGGGAAAAGTGTTAGAGGTGTTGGCCCCTCCTAGAGGGAGACCATAGCCCATGGGAGGTTGAGCATATGGATGAGAGAGGGCTCCAACGATACCATCGGTAGAATGAGATGTCCCTGGGGCATTAGCGCCACCGGGTCTGGGGAGGTCAAGAAGGACGGTATAAACATAACTAGATTAAGCATAGATCAGGTCATATTTCAAGGCTATTTGGAGGGTGGCTTCTTCAGTTTGAGGAAATTGAGAGATGACATCTTTGCTGATGGCGGGTAAGAGAGATCTAAGAAACCAGTCCATATAGACACGATCTTCGAAGGTAGGAGCTCGACATAGGCTCTTTCGTCTCCTCCATTCCTGAACGTGATCGGATAGGCGGGTCGCAGATGATTGACGGAAAGAAGTCAATAGCTCGGTACTAGTGTCATATCGTAAAGGGAGCTGGAAGTAAGATAAGAAGGCGTGGGAAAGAGTCGAAAAGGTGGTATGGGAAGAGGAAGTCTGGTCAACATACCACTTAGAAGCTTTTCCTGTAAGTGTGCGTTGGAACAACCG
Organism: Pinus albicaulis; assembly: GCA_034641835.2. NCBI lineage: Eukaryota > Viridiplantae > Streptophyta > Pinopsida > Pinales > Pinaceae > Pinus > Pinus albicaulis. The sequence goes on from CM076579.1 coordinate 320,325,461, forward strand.
AAGACGGATGGAATCATCGGTAATGGAATTGGATGAACACCACATGTGAAAAGATCGGACATGGTTAGAGGGATCTTCTCCAGCAAGACCTTCGAACTTAGGAATGTCGGAGGGGAGCTTGGTGGGCATAGCAGGCCAACCAACATCATGGTGGATAAGGTCATTGATCAACTGATTGAAATCAGGGAGACTGATACCTGCCATATAGGGGAGCAAAGGGACGGCTGAGGTAGTTCCCGTGGCAGTTCCGCTAGTAACATTCCCAGCATTAAGGTCAAGGTTGCCGCTAGCGTTAGGCCCTAGACTAGACATGGTGAAGGTAATAGGGGGAGAACCACAAGTAGGGGGAGAACCCAAAGAATCAGAAGAGGAGTCAGAGTGCGAACTTGGGGGAGGACTAACTTGACGACGGTGGGAAGGAGCAAGTCAACCAACCAGAAACTGAGGGTGAAGGCCAAGAAGTCTCCAGGATATACGCCTTGGGGGCGCAATGATGACGACATAAAGGGAAGAATAATGACCAACAAGGGCAGGGAGGTGCAGAATCAAGTGATTACAATGTCGAAAAAAGGGCAGAGATATGCAGTGTCAATTGATTTTAAACTCTTTGCCTGGAGGTGTTAACCAGGCTCTTCTTCGCTTAGGGTCAGTGTGTGGCATGTGTTAAATTTAATTTTTAAACCCAGACTTTTTGAGAGTAAAAGAAAAAAGTGTGCTGCGTAACTGAAAATAAATCTGCAAATAACAGTATATAAAATTCAAATAACAGAAAATTAACAGCTAACAATGCATCAATCTAACCCAAGAAGGCGGGTCTCTCAAAACTAGTCTAACAAAGGGAAAAAATCTAGTCAAAACACACTAAAAAGGGGCCAATAGATCTAAGGTCGAGAGGGACATGGATCTAAAGGAGAAATCTGTTGAAGAGAGGTGCAAAAAACAGCAAAGAGGCAAAGGCAAGGTTGCTGCAAAAAAGGAGGAAATCAACTAAAGGCAGAAGGGACAAGGAGGTGACCCTAGAGGAAAACCCAAACAAAACTATATGAGGTGATTTGAAAGGGAGAAGAGCTGATCTAAAAGGGATCTGAAGGTGAGGTATCAGATCTGAAAAGAAAAAGGCTAAAACTCTGAAAATTCAGACTCCTGAAACAGCTAAAATTCTTCCACAAAAAATGGAGGGTACTGAAGCCCTAGGGGGCTAGATTCCCACTTAGATGAGTAAAAAAGATCAGAAACAGGTCTAAACAGGCTGAGACAAAGGCTAGAAAACCCTGACAGAAGCTTCAGACAAACCCAGAAAAGTGGCAGGAAAACAACAAAAAAAAGTGCAGGTCGCAGGTTCTGACCTGTTTTCTGTCCAGGTCGCATATTCTGGGCTAAAAAGTGCGTCCTGCAGTCCAAGTCATAGGTTCTAGGCCAAAAGGTGCGACCTGTAGTTCCGACTCTCTCGGTGGCAGATTTCAGAAAATTTTGTCGTCTCAGCTGCGGCTAATGTCGGTTACCTGCGCAATAGGGCCAAAAACACACGGAAGTTAGAAATGTTAATGTTTTAGGGTTTTAGAGGTGAAAAACACCATAAAAATAGGAAAAACAAAAAGCTGAAGAAAAACCCTAGGGTCTGAAATAGCTAGATATGCAGGAATATAAAAAACGACAGCGGTCGTAAATAAAAACCCATGTGGAGTCGCCAATTGTTAGGATGAATCTTTAGTGTAGATGTACGAAAAAAGACCCTTTTAGCTGTGCATAACAAACAGCCCTAACATCAAAAGATGGATGCTAATATCTTCAGATCTGCAAAAAGGTGATCAAGACAAATACTGCAAATATCTAGATCTATTCATAAAAGACATTAAACAGCAAGTAAAATGAAATTTTCTCCATGCATCCCATAGACAAGACAAGAATTATGTTTTAAAGAATTTTATATTAATGGCACCTGAGAGGAAAACAAGAAGGATGTTACCGGTTCTCCTCAATAGAATGGGTTCTTGAAAGTCCTCAACATTTCAGATCTAAGATTTCTCTCTCTTGTTGGTGTAGAAAACCCAGACAAACATAGAACTCAAAGGGAGTTCACAAAGTGAAATAATGGAAAATTTGACAATGATAATGGCTCAAAGTCAGACCAAGAGTATAGATCCAGAGTGATATAATAGGCAACAAAAGGTGAAAAATGAATGGGAAAACCCTTCTATTTATAACAAAATATTAGGTCATTCTAGATCTTGGTGCATGAATAAAATAATATTAACCAAATCTAGATCCACCTTTTATGGAATATTTTATTATATTTGTTGGAGGGAAAAGGCATTTGACTTGGGTCAAATCCCTTTATTTGTAAATAATAAATAAATAAATGATTTATTTATTATTTTAAGGAAGTGGTTGAATGATAATTAAATAATTAATGATTTATTTAATTATTTATAAATGATTTAGTCATATTTAACAAGGAATATTATTTAAATAAGATTTAAATAATTATTCCTAGAAAATAATAAGATAAATAAGGATTTATCTAATTAATTTCCTTATTTTGGGTTAATAATGACCAAGAATAATAATTAAATTATTGTTTAATTAATTATTCCATGAGGAAAACCAAACAAATATAGATTTGTTTAATATTTCCCTTGGGGGTTTCCTGTTTAGACCATAAACAACTTAATAAATGTGTTTTATTAAGTTATTTTACATATTGAAAACAATTTTACTTAGGGTAAAATTGGTCTTACATGGTGTACTTGGGTCCATCTAATGATAATAGGTTAGATGACCAAAAAATGGTGTAACAATAAATATGGAAGTGTTGCTACTCCTAGACTTCCACAACCTACAAGGTTGACACCACAAAAATTGGAATAAAAAGGAGAAAAAGGGCTTTGTTATAGTTGTGATAGCAAATACACTAAAAGTCATAAGTGTGTTGAGAAGAAATTATTTTACATATATTTTGAAGAGGAGGAAGAAAAGGAACAATAAACTTCAAAAGAAGAGGATATACACCAGGAACCAACCCTAGAGGAAGAATAAATGAATCTGAACATATCTTGTAATGCATTGCCAGGAATTACCACTCCTCAAACTCTCAATATAGAAGGACATATCAAGAAGAAAAATGTAATAGTGCTTATTGATCGGGTAGTACCCATAATTTTATTGATTGTAAGGTAGCCAAGGAATTGAATTGCTTCCTATACCCAGTGCCAGAGTGTCAAGTGATGGTGGCAAATGGAGGAACTATAAATTTCTCTAGAAAGTGTCATAATATCAAGCTAACCATGGGGGACTATGTATTGAATAGTCCAATGCTTTCCATTCCAATGGGAGGTGTTGATGTTGTACTAGTACAATGGTTACAATCTTTGGGGACGGTAGCTTTTAATTTTCAAGAACTTTTCTTGAATTTTTTTTTGAAAGGAAAGGAAGTTGAATTACGGGGTATCGCAGGGAAGCCGAGAAATATAATAAGCTCGAATGTCATGACAAAGCTTCTGAAGAAAGAACAACAAGGCGTAATTGCACAATTATGCTCACTATAAGTTCCAACATCAAAATCATCTATTTCTCCATATCTCCAAAAAGTCTTGAAAAATCATTCCAAGGTGTTTGAAACTCCCAAAGGACTCCCACCTATTCATGATCATGATCATGCTATTCATTTGATTCCTGGAAGTGTTCCTCCAAAGATCAGGCCTTATAGATATCCTTATTTCCAAAAGAGTGAAATTGAACATATGATTACAGAAATGCTAGAGGTTGGTATAATTCAACCTATTCAAAGTTCTTTCTCTACTCTGATAGTATTGGTGCACAAGAAGGATGGATCATGGCACATGTATCCAGATTATAGGGATATAAATAAGCTCACTATTGAATATAAATTTCCCAATCTTGTGATTGATTAGTTATTGGATGAATTACACGGAGAAATTTATTTCACCAAGTTGAATCTCCGCTCGGGACAACATCAAATTAGAATGAAGACTGAAGACATTTCGAAAACAACATTTCGAACTCATGAGGGTTATTATGAATTTTTGGTCATGCCTTTTGGCCTTACCAATGCACCTTTTACATTTCAAGGGTTAATGCATTTTCAAACCCTTCCTTAGAAAATTTTTGTTAGTATTTTTTGATGGTATACTAATCTACAGTAGGACTTGGAAGGATCATGTTTAACATGTTGACACAGTACTCAAATTGTTGGAGGAGAAACAATTATATGCAAAAACCTCCAAATGTTTCTTTGGAGTGCAAGAGGTGGAATATCTGGGTCATATTGTATCTCGGGAGGGTGTTAAGGTAGACCCTAACAAAATTAAAGCCATTAAGGAATGGAAATTCCCCACAACCATAAAGCAGTTGCAAGGATTTCTCGGGTTAACAGGGTATTATCACAAGTTTTTTAATAATTATGGGAGAATAGAATCACCTCTAACAACATTATTGAAGAAAGATGCATTTTCATGGACTCCTGAAGCAACTAAGGCCTTTGAACATCTTAAAGAGGCAATGTGCCAAGCACCGGTCTTAGCTACGCCAGACTTCACAAAAACCTTTATTGTGGAATGTGATGCCTTGGTAAATGGAATTGGTGTTGTTTAAATGAAAGAAGGAAAACCGTTGCTTTTGAAAGTTGTCTAATCAAAGGAAAGTATTTACAGAAATCTATTTATGAGAAGAAAATGTTGGCAATACTACATGCACTAAATAAATGGTGACCTTACCTAATGAGAAGACACTTCAAGGTAAAATTTGATCATGATAGTCTTAAATAATTTTTGTAACAAATACTATCTTCAGAAGAGAAGCAAAATTGGGTCACAAAGATGTTGGGTTATGAATTTGAAATCATCTACAAAAAGGGAAGCTAAATGTTGTTGCAGATGCACTCTCAAGAAATGATGAGGATGTGGAAGCATTTCTTTGTGTCATTTCTATTATCCAACCAGATTGGATAAGCAAAGCATGGGAGGAATGGAAGAATGACAAAGAAGTATGCACACTCATTCAAAAGTTGCAGCAAGATCCCAGTACATCTGATACATTTGGTTTGAAAAGTGATTCCTCATGGTACAAATATCACTTATATATTTGTAATAATTCCCAACTAAAACAAAATATTCTTTTGGAATTACACACCTCTCCCTTAGGTGGACACTCGAGATTTTTAAAAACTTACCACGAGGTGAAGCAAGAATTTTTTTAGGATGGCCTTAAATCTGATATTCAAAATTTTGTGGCAGAATTTTTAGCTTGCCAAAAAAAATAAAGTTTACACAAGTAAGACCTCGGGTCTGCTACAACCTTTATCCATTCCAAGTTAACATTGGGAGGAGGTTTCAATGGATTTTATCACAAGTTTACCTAGTCTTCAAGGAAAGAGTATCATCATGGTGGTAGTTGATAGACTTACCAAGTATGCACACTTTTGTGCATTATCTCATCCATTTAAAGCGAGTACAGTTTATATTGCATTTATGGAAACAATTAAAAAGCTAGATGGAAACCCAAATATTATTGTCACTGATAGAGATCTCATTTTCACTGGAAATTTTTGGACGGAATTATTTTCTTATTTGGGTACTCAATTAGCTCATAGATCATCTGATCATCCTCAATCTAATAGGAAAATTGAGATATTGAACAAATGTTTGGAAGGATATCTTCGTTTCTTTGTATCTGATAAACAAACACAATGGGTTAATTGATTACCTCTGGTTGAATGGTGGTATAACACTTCCTTCCACACTACAACAAAAGTGACCCCATTTATGGTACTTTATGGATATCATCTGCCATCCATCACATCATCTTTAAGAGAAATTTTGAAGGTTCAAACAATGGAAGATCACATCGAGAATCAACAACAAGTTCTCCAACTCTTAAAGGATAACCTAAATTTGGCACAGAATCTGATGAAACAACATGCAGATCAGCATCGCAATGAGAGAAGTTTTTATGAAGGTGACTGGGTGTTTTTACGACTACAAACATACAAACAAATTTCCTTCAAGCAAACTAAGAAGTATAATAAATTATCACCAATTTAATATGGTCCTTACATGGTGTTGTAAAATATTGGTACTATGGCATACAAATTGCAGCTTCCTGCATCTTCTCGAGTGCACCCAGTTTTCCATGTCTCATGCTTAAAGAAGGTTATAGGTGAAAATATTCTGGGTCAAACAATATTTCTAGAACTTGATGAGGAAGGAAAAATCATATTGAAACCTGAAGCAGTCACGGAAACAAGAACTCGACAACTAAGGAATTGATCAATTTCAGAGTATCTCATCAAGTGGAATAACTTACCCACTGAGGATTCCACATGGGTGGATGAGAATTTTATATAGAAGCATCCAGAACTACTCAAGTGTTGAGTACAACACTTTCTTGAAGGAGAGGAGCATGTTAGGGCCCTATACTAATAGTTTAGTCCCTTATTGTTGTTATTATAGTTCCCTTATTGTTATTGTTGTACCCCTGTAGTCCCCATATTGTTATTATTGTGCCCCATAATAGCCCACTATTGTTATTGTTGTGCCCTTACTTTATTATCGTTAGGTCTACTAGGATTATTTTGTGACCCCATGGACTCTTATATATAGAAAGGAGGTTTTGAGATTTGAATCATCTAAGATTTTTTCATTTATGTAATGTAAAGGAGGTTTCCCCCTCGATGTGGTTGATTTATAAGTCGTTGATCTCTCTTTTCTTCTATTTTTTGAGCTAGTTTCATAGCAACTTACATTTCATCTCGTATTGAATTTGTCACATAAAGTAGGCTACCAATCGTTTATCTATAGAGTCTTTGATCCACTTCATTGAATCCATCTTCTTTTCTCAATTTGCATCTAGTGACCGTAGGAGTGTTCACAGGTTTGTATTATTTCATTTCAAACTTCTTCAAAATTTATTTGATGTACTTGGTTTGAGAAATGAAAATGCCTCCATCTAGTTGGGATATTTTCAGTCCCAAAAATGAATTCAACTCACCAAGAAAAGACATTCAAATTCATTCTTCATATCTTTTCAAAGTTTTGATGTGATCTATCATCATCACTTCCAATTATGATTTCATCAATGTATACTTAAATGATGACCATATTGTCCTGATCTTCCTTTTGATGGATATTATTATCTAAATTTCCCTTTCTCTTGTTGCTCCAAATATATGTCCAATATTGAGTACCACGCTCTAGGGGCTTGATTATGTCTTTACAGGGCTTTCTTCAATATACAAACATAATCCTCATATTTTGATAATAGGAATCCTTTTGGTTGTTCTATGTAGACTTCTCCTTCTAGCTCCCCATTAATAAAGGTTGATTTTACACCCATCTAATACACTTTGATTCTTTTGGAGCATTCATAATCCAAGATAATTTTGATTGCTTCCATTCTGGCAACTAGAGAAAAAATTTCTTCAAACTCTATCCCTTCAACTTGGGCATATCCTTCCCACACTAACCTCACTTTTATTTCCGGTCACATTTCTATATTATTTTAGTTTTTTTATAAAGACCCATTTTGTACTAATCATATTTTTGTTCTTGGGTCTTGGAACAAGTTCCCATGCCTCATTCTTCTCTATTTGATTCATTTCTTCTTCCATGGCATTGATCCAATATTCATAATGTCTAGCTTCCTCCAAGTTACTTGTTAGGTCCCTATATTAATAGTTTAGCCCCTTATTGTTATTAGTGTAGCCCCCTTATTGTTATTATTGTAGCCCCCTCTAACCCCAATATTGTTATTATTGTGCCCTTACATTGTTATTGTTAGGTTAGCTAGGATTACATTGTGGCCCCATGGACTCCTATATATAGAAAGGAGGTTTTTTCATTTGTATCATCCAAGAATTGTTCATTCATGTAATTTATTGGAGTTTTCCCCCTTGAGGTGGCTTATTTCTAAGGCGTTGATATCTCTTTTCTTCTCTTTTTGGAGCTGGTTTCACAACATTTGGTATCAGAGCTTTGGATTTTAAGGTTTCACTGCTCCAAACAGGTCGTCATGGAATTTTTGCTATAAATTTTTTCCTACGAACTTTCAGAAGCTGAAATGTTTCGAGTATGAAGCCGAAATCCTAAGGAATATTTTCACAAAAGTTCAGAGCTTGGTGCACAATATTTTTGGAGATATGATCTGTGGAAGTTAGGTATTTTTGCAGGCTCCTCAATTTAACCTAAACAGGTCATCGCGAAATTTTCATTGTAACTTGTTTTCTACGGAGGCTCAGAATCTGAAATTTTTAGAGCGCGAAGCCGAAATCTTGAGGAACATCGTTGCAAAATTTCAGATCTTGGTTTGCAATATTTTCAGAGGTATGGTCTATGGAAGTTAGGACTTTTTCAGGCTCCTGAATTTCATATCAAAGAGGTGATCGTGGGAAAATATTCATAACTCTCTCTCTGAGCATCGGATTTGAATTATGTAAAAAGTGGACGCAATAAAATGGAATGTATTTTCCTATATATCAATTTCAGAGCCTAGGGAGGAAGCAGTGACACGTGGCAAGTCATACAAGTTCACTCTACTAAACCATTCCATAATTAGGTCATCGTAGGAGATTGGGCACAACTTTGTCTTCAAGAATCCAAATCAAGTCAGACTTGTGGCATTCGAAAGAGGATTCAGAGGGCTACCTCAGTACCAAATTTCAGACATTGAAGATCCGAAATCATAGAGATAATTTAGTTTCAATATCGTGCTCCTTAAAAGCAAGAAAAAGGTGTGTATTTGTTTTCAAATTACATAAGTCTCGTTTGAAAAAAAACAGTTGGAATTTTTTCCAAGGGCATATTGAAGAATAGATATCAATATTGGGTTCTAAAATGGCCCCTAAAAATAATTCAACGCCCATTAAGCCTTCAGAAGGCTCTACTATGATTCATGAAGATGAAGAAACAAAACATGAGATATCAAAATTACAAGAGCAAGTGCACCAAATTTCGCTATCGCAAAGAGCAACAAAAAATGAAATAGAAGTTTTGAAGAAAGGCGTGGAAACTAAGATGGATGGTTTGAAGAAAGTTGTGGAAGCTAAGATGAATGGTTTGGAAGCTAAGATGGAAGGCATGGAAGTGGGCATGGAATCTAAGATGGATGGCATGGAAGCTAAGATCGATGAAAAAATGGAAAACATAAAAGTAGACATCGAAGGTTTGACAAAGTTGATACAAGAAATGTTTCCTAATGGCAAAAAGATAGTAGAGGAAACTCATGATGAGAACAAAATAAATGTTAATCATGATTTCATAAACTCTAATGTTGGACGGAAGAACCACCATATTCCAAAGATGGATATGAGGAAGTTTGATGGCAAGGATCCCGTAACATGGATACTACACATGGAGCAATATTTTGATCTCATTAATGTGCAAAACACACAAAAGGTATGCATTGCAACTTTACATTTAGAACAAAATACATTTGTATGGTATCAACGACTTTGCTCCCGTAAAAAAATTGTCACTTGGTCAATTTTTACGGAGGAAATGATAGCACATTATGAGGATACAAAGAGCAACACCTTCTTTAGCCAATTAATAAATCTCAAATAAAAGGGTTTAGTGGGGGAGCACATTGAGGACTTCCAAAAATTGAATATAAGGGTAACCGATATTCCAGAGGAACACAGGATTGATCTCTTCATAGGTACTTTAAAGGATAACATCCAACATGAAGTTCGTGTTTTGGAACCTAATTCATTGGAGAAGGCATTCAGGTTGGCAAGAAAAATTGAATGTAAAATTATGGCGACAAGGAAGCCTACCACTCACTTCTATAAAGAGGGAAGTGTTGCTACTCCTAGATTTCCACAACCTACAAGGTTGACACCACAAAAATTGGAAAAAAAAAGAGCAAAAGGGCTTTGCTACAGTTGTGATAGAAAATACACTAAAGGTCATAAGTGTGCTGAGAAGAAATTATTTTACATAGATTGTGAAGAGGAAGAAGAAATGAACAAGAAGAGGATATACACCAGGAACCAGCCTTAGAAGAGGAAGAAATGAGTCCGACCATATCCTGTAATGCATTGGCGGGAATTACCACTCCTCAAACTCTCAAGATAGAAGGACATATCAAGAAGAAAAAGGTAATAGTGTTGATTGATTCAGGTAGCACCCATAATTTTATTCATTGTAAGGTAGCCAAGGAATTAGATTGTTTCCTATACCCAGCACCAGAATGTCAAGTGATGGTTGCAAATGGAGGAACTATAAATTGCTCTGGAAAATGCCATAACATCAAGCTAACCATGGGGGAATATGTGTTGACTAGTCCAATGCTTTCTATTCCTATGGGGGTGCTGATGTTGTACTAGGAGTACAATGGTTACAATCTTTGGGGACGGTAGCTTTTAATTTTCAAGAACTTTTCTTGAAATTTTTTTCAGAAGGAAAGGAAGTCGAATTACGGGGTATTGAAGGGAAGCCAGGAAGGATAATAAGCTCTAATGCCATGACAAAGCTTCTAAAGAAAGAACAACGAGGCGTAATTGCACAATTATGCTCACTAGAAGTTCCAACATCAAAATCATCTATTTCTGCAGATCTCCAACAAGTCTTGGACAATCATTCCAAGGTGTTTGAAACTCCCAAAGGACTCCCACCTATTCGCGATCATGATCATGCTATTCATTTGATTCCAGGAAGTGTTCCTCCAAACATCAGGCCTTATAGATATCCTTACGTCCAAAAGAGCGAAATTGAATGTATGATTGCAAAAATGTTAGAGGCGGGTATAATTCAACCTAGTCAAAGTTCTTTCTCTGCTCCTGTAGTATTGGTACACAAGAAGGATGGATCATGGCAAATGTGTCCAGATTATAGGGAGCTAAATAAGCTCACCATTAAAGATAAATTTCCCATTCCTGTGATTGATGAATTATTGGATGAATTACATGGAGAAATGTATTTTACCAAGTTGGATCTTCGTTCAGGATATCATCAAATTAGAATGAAGACTGAAGATATTCCGAAAACAACATTTTAAACTCATGAGGGTCATTATGAATTTTTGGTCATGCCTTTTGGCCTTACCAATGCACCTTCTACATTTCAAGGGTTGATGAATTCCATTTTCAAACCCTTCCTTAAAAAATTTGTGCTAGTATTTTTTGATGATATACTAATCTACAGCAGGTCTTGGAAGGATCATGTTCAACATGTTGACAGGGTGCTCAAACCATTACAGGCGAAACAAATATATGCAAAATCATCCAAATGTTTCTTTAGAGTACAAGAGGTGGAATATCTGGGTCATATTGTATCTCACAAGGGTGTTAAGGTAGACCCTAACAAAATTAAAGCCATTAAGGAATGGAAAGTCCCCACAACTATAAAGCAGTTGCGAGGATTTCTCGGTTTAACAGGGTATTATCGCAAGTTTGTTAAGAATTATAGGAGAATAGCAGCACCTCTAACAACATTATTGAAGAAAGATGCATTTTCATGGAATCCTGAAGCAACTAAGGCCTTTGAACATCTTAAAGAAGCAATGTGCCTAGCATTGATCTTGGCTATGCCAGACTTCACAAAAACCTTTATTGTGGAATGTGATGCCTCAGAAAATGGAATTGGTGTTGTTTTAATGCAAGAAGGAAGACCCATTGCTTTTGAAAGTCGTCCAATCAAAGGAAAGTATTTACAGAAAGCTATTTATGAGAAGGAAATGTTAGCAATACTACATGCACTAAATAAATGGAAACCTTACCTAATGGGAAGACACTTCAAGGTAAAAACTGATCATGATAGTCTTAAACACTTTTTAGAACAAAGACTATCTTCAGAAGAGCAGCAAAAATGGGTCACAAAGATGTTGGGTTATGACTTTGAAATAATCTACAAAAAAGGGAAGCTAAATGTTGTTGTAGATGCACTCTCAAGAAAAAATGAAGGGGTGGAAGCATTGCTTTGTGCCATTTCTATTATCCAACCAGATTGGATAACCGAAGCAAGGGATGAATAGAAGAGGGACGAAGAAGTGTGGACACTCATTCAAAAGTTGCAGCAAGATCCTAGTACATCTGATACATTTATTTGGAAAAATAATTCCTTATGGTACAAAGATCGCTTATATCTTTGTAAGAATTCCCAAATAAAACAAAAGATTCTTTTGGAACTGCACACTTCTTCTTTAGGAGGACACTCAGGATTTTTAAAAACTTACCACAGGGTGAAGAAAGAATTTTTTTGGGATGGTCTTAAATATGATATTTAAAAGTTTGTGGAGGAATGTTTGGTTTTCCAGCAAAATAAAGTTGAGACAATTAAGACCCCGGGTCTTCTACAACCTTTATCCATTCCAAGCCAACGTTGGGAGGAGATTTCAATGGATTTTATCACAGGTTTACCTAAGTCTGAAGGAAAGAGTGTCATCATGGTGGTAGTTTATAGACTTACCAAGTATGCACACTTTTGTGCATTATCTCATCATCCATTTAAAGCAAGTACAGTTGCTACTACATTTATGGAAACAATTCAAAAGCTACATGGAAACCCAAAGGTTATTGTGAGCGACAGAGATCCCATTTTTACTAGAAATTTTTGGACGGAGTTATTTTCTTGTTTGGGTACTCAATTAGCTCATAGCTCATCTTATCATCCTCAATCAGATGGTCAAATTGAGATAGTGAATAAATTTTTGGAAGGATATCTTTGTTGTTTTGTACCTAATAAACAAACACAATGGGTCAAGTGGTTACCTCTCATTGAATGGTGGTGTAACACTTCCTTCCATACTGCAGCAAAAATGACCCCATTTATGGCACTTTATGGATATCATCCACCGTCCATCACATCATCTTTAAGAGAAAATTCTAAGATTCAAGTAGTGGAAGATCACATCGAGCATCAACAAGAAGTTCTCCAACTCTTAAAGGATAACCTAAATTTGGCACAAAATCGTATGAAACAACAAGCAGATCAACATCACAGTGAGAGAAGCTTTGATGTAGGAGACTGGGTATTTTGACGGCTACAACCATACAAACAAATGTCCCTCAAGCAAGCTAAGAAGGATAATAAATTATCACCAAAGTACTATGGTCCTTACAAGGTGTTGCAAAAGATTGGTACTATGGCATACAAATTGGAGCTTCCTGCTTCTTCGCGATTACATCCAGTTTTCCATGTTTCATGCTTAAAGAAGGTTATAGGTGAAAATTTTCCAGTTCAAACAATATTGCCAGAACTTGATGAGGAAGGAAAAATCATATTGGAACCTGAAGCAGTCATGGAAACAAGAACTCGACAGCTACGAAATCGATCAATTTCAGAGTATCTCATCAAGTGGAAGAACTTACCCACAGAAGATTCTACATGGGAGGATGAGAATTTTATACAGAAGCACCCAAAGCTACTCAAGCGTTGAGGACAACACTTTTTTGAAGGAGAGGGGCATGTTAGGTCTCTATAATACTATTTTAGCCCCTTATTGTTATTAATGTAGCCCCCTTATTGTTATTATTGTAGCCCCCTCTAACCCCAATATTGTTATTATTGTGCCCTTACATTGTTATTGTTAGGTCAACTAGGATTACATTGTTGCCCCACTAGGATTACATTGTGGCCCCATGGACTCCTATATATAGAAAGGAGGTTTTGTCATTTGTATCATCCAAGAATTGTTCATTCATGTAATGTATTGGACGTTGCCCCCTCGAAGTGGCTTATTTCTAAGGTGTTGATATATCTTTTCTTATATTTTTGGAGCTGGTTTCACAACATTACTTGGTTCAATTATGGACAATAGTGATATATGCCCTTCCTCCGATGTTTGTACTTGTATTCTTCTTATGGTTTCTACTCCTACACTCTTCTCCCCAATGATATGTTCTAGTTGATGATTCTTTTTATACCAATGTTAGGATGATCTATGGAAATACAGGTCATAATGTAGATATAATTATTAGACACAGAACCTATGGAACCACGCATGGGAATGATATTATTTCATAATGGAATTGCATGTGCATTTCATAATAAATGCACGTTATAGAAAGATCGAAATTTGCTAGACAATATCCGAGGCAATATAAATCCTCGGAGAAACCCACATTTTGTCGAGTGGCACAAAAACAACATCTATAGGGAAAATTTCGTCCTGATAATTATTTGAAATATGTATAATATATCCGCGATTTTTTTTCTTCAAGAGATCACCAGGCTAATTTTGGAGTTCCTCTAGTCCCAACTAACACAAGAGGTGTCTGAAAATATTATTTCTTTTCTTTTTTTTCCTATGGCTATGTATCTTATTAGTGCTCCTATTCTTATTTGTCTTCCTTTTTCTTTAGTTCTTCCTCTTCCTGTTCTTCAAACATTTGTGAATTTTTGTTTTCCTTCTCAGTCTTCAACAATTTTGTTTCATCAATTTTCATATCGATGCTTCGTGAATATCTTGTTGAGTCTAATATTGTAGCACTTGTGTGCTTTTCTTTTACATGAGTACCCAACAAGTAGACCATCATCTACCTAGGAGTCAAACTTTCCTAACTTCTAGTCATCCCTCTTTATGCAACATTTTCTTCCAAATATTCTAAAATGCTTGAAACTAATTGGTCTTCCCTTCCACAGTTCATAGGAAGATTTGTCTTTGTTTCTTCTGAGCAATACTTTGTTCAATATGTGAAAAATTGTATGTATTTTTTGTACCCAAAATATATTACTTAGCTTGGATTCATGCAACTAATTTTTAGCCACCTCTTCTATAGTTTTTTTCTTTCTTTCAACCACTCCATTTTACTGGGGAGTTCTACCTTTTTAGAAGTGCCTTCTTATTCCATGTTCATCACAGTATTCATTGAAATCATTTGAAGTAAAATATCCTCCATTATCTAATCTCAAGCATTTTATTTTCAAATTGGTTTCATTTTCAACAAGTTCCTTGAATATTCTGAAATATTCAATGGTTCTAATGTATTTTTAAGAGAAAAAAAACTCAGGACATACTTATGTAGTCATCAAAAAGCAACATGAAATATTGTTCGCCATCTAGTACTTTTTTTCTTTTTGGCCCATATAAATTAGTATTTACAAGCTCTAGTGGTTTTGTAATATCCCAAAAGGGAGATAGCAGCAATACTAGACATAATAATGTAAAACACAGCAAATTTGAACATGACATAAGAGAGATCAATATGCAATCATCATTTTATTAATAAAGCAGCAACAATATACAAAATATCTTGAGGGTCAAGCCACTCAAGAAATAAGAACAAGCCTCCAATGATCAGATCAATAAACACATGAGTTGTTGCTACTGCATAGAATGTCAGAAAGTAGTGACAGTGATGTTTATATTATTGTAGCTATTATTGTAATAATAAATGTAATATGGCTAATAGATACAAAATTAATGCCCAGAAAAGAAGAAAATACAGTGCTCCAAAAGGAATGCACTCAAGCCACAAGATGGTTGAAATACACCAAAGAGCCAAGCACTGGAAATGTGTACTGCTACTGCTACTGCTATTGGAAACTATTACTTTTGAGGAAAATAACCAAGTTCGGAAGGTTGTTAGCATGCCAAGAATGATCTAATATTTTAACCACCGATTCTACTCAAAAAACCCAGCAAAACCCAGAAATGGTTTGGCCAGATCTTAACTTTGGATTTTCAGCCATTTTTGGGTTACCCACTGCAACAACTCACTAAAATAACGCAGTCATGGACTGGAACTGCGTTTTGAGGGATGGTAGATGGTTGGCCTAGTGCCAAAATTATAGAAATATTCCCAGGAGCCCTCCTTGCTAATCCTCCAAAGGATAGGCTACCTCTCCACTGAAAAACAAGCCCAGAATTGGCTCTATGTGATCCTCCTTTGCTGCACCCTGCAACACAACCCAGCTCTAAACAGAAACTGCGTTGTAGTTGAAGCAGGTAGTGTTGAACCCTTGGTTAAACAGAGAGGGAGGGGTGAATCAGTTTAATGCATTCATGGTCTTGTAAAACTTTCTTTTACACTTATTTACATCTTCAATTCGTGATCAACTTAATATACAATGGAACAACAATCTTAATAAGTGAGCAGCAGGTATTAAGCAGATTAAATACAGAATATCAACACATAATCATCATGCACATAGACAAAGATATAAGTGGAAACCCATAAGGGAGAAAACCACATCTTATTATTGTTGTGATGCAAAGGCAAGCTCCAACTCCCTCTCACCATTGATTTTCTATAGGCTCCAACCTATAGGAGGCTACTACCTCAATTCTGCAAGCTACAACTTGCAAGGAAGCTCCAACTCCCATCTATTTTCTGCAGGCTACAACCTACAAGAGGCTCCTACCTCAGCCAGCTACAACTGGACATCTATCAAGCTATAACTTGATATGGAAGCACCAACTTCCTCACTGTACAATAAAATCATGTGTTGATTTACCTAGATATCAGCTCTGTTTTTCTCTTTCTTTATTGTTGTCCTTCCAGCCTTCAAATTTTCTTTATATCATCTCTGGATCTTCACAACTCCTCTCTCTGCTCCTTCTTCTTCTTACATTCTCTCACCTCTTTCTCCATTCTCTCACTCCTGATGCATATGTTGGTAACATTATTTATAGAGATCACCTCATCACTATTTGCATTCCACAAGGAATTCGAAATGAACATGTATGACTCTTTCTCTTCCCCCTTCTCATTTTCTTGTCCAGCACATTCAGAATAATATATCAGAATGTATATATTTGTGTATTACAGTGGAGTTTTGCTTTGCCTACGAAGACTTGCCTTTGCATCACATATAATAAAAATAATCAATTCATTTACATTGATAGTTACAGCAAATATGTCTCGCTTAACCCTTTCAGCTCTTGGCTCGCTGTGTATTTATCTTTTTGCTGCTGTCACTGTCTTTTCAGATTCTGCTATTTATATTCTAGCTCTGCTGCATAATTGCCCTATTTCTTCCGTTATCTGTGTCTTTTGTGCTGCGTTCACCCACACTTTGCATATAAATTTAATTATACGTATCCATAGGCTCTATAATCATATAACCTTTAATAGATAAAACATTTGTAAAGGTTTATCTTTCCGCCATTCTTGCACGTATATCGATGCTGCATCCCCGATTAAACGACTGTTGTTGATCTTGCTCGCAATCCGACGGTCTTCATCATATTGCAAATCTCAAAGTTTATTACCCTTCCATACTTTGGTTAAATGTACCACATTGCCATCATATAAATACACTCGGGTCCCACATGACTGTATCGCTACTTCACATTGCAACTTCTATAACTTACGAATTCTTATCACATAAGCATCGCCGATTGCGATATGCGATAGCATCGCATCTATCCATCGCGTCACAAATTCTATAACTTATGAATTCTTATCACATAAGCATCGCCGATTGCGATATGCGATAGCATCGCATCGCATCCATCGCATCGCGTCTATCCATCGCATCGTAAATTCTCAAGTTTTATTACCCGACTTAACATAAGTCATAAATACAATATAACTTGCCCTTCCATACTTTGGTTTAAACACAAGATATCAACATTATAATATATATATCCGGGCCCACAAATTTCTTGACGGTCAATCTCACTTTTCAAAAAAACCTATGGTTATAAACCATGATAAACCCACTCTTCCTTAACCTTATATGCAGAACTTATTCCTCTTCATAAATATTTATCTGTGTTTACAAACCATATAAAATATCCTCTCTATATAATTTGAATTATACTTTGGTTAAAAATAATTACCAACGTATATTTTTTGGGTCTCACAACTTTCGTTAACCTCTACACAACTTCTAATGCGAACACCGTCAGATCTTTTCCTCCTTTGGTCAGACGGCTATCGCATAAAATTAAGCCCGGCAACTTATCCTTCCAAACTAACGTGAAGTAGGTGGTATTTCTTTGCGACGTGTCACTTCCGGAGGTCTATCGCGTTCTCTCCAGCAATTACCGCTTACCATTCCCAACCTACGTGAAAACCATCTGTTGTTTTCTGAAATCGTCCACTGTTCTCCTTTGTCGTTGACTCCCAATTCCACATCCAATTTCTTTCATTACAGTTCCTCTGTATGCTTGTTTAAACAAACCATCAATTTCTATTCACTACACTATGACTTCTCCTTTACTCCATCGTTCTGTTTTAAAGATGTCAACCAGTCTTCAAACCCACTCTGGCATTAATTCCACGCATGGTTTAACCTCTATTATTCATTTTTTGTGGTTTTATAATCATTTATAAATACAATAAAACCCCCAAATGTAACTTCAAACTCTGGATCCCACTTCACTGTGTATACACAACAGAATGTGTAATATCTCCTTGAAATGCTTTATACGAAGTCAGCTCCAATTGCAAAATACATCCAGGCAAATTTTATACCTCAATTTAGAAGTCCAAGTAATTTCTTTAATGGCATTGATCCATTCTGTGATCGATGCTAATTTTTCAACATTTACAAATCACACAGAATCAATAAATAAATAATTGACCTTTTAAGAATACATAGTCTCATACCTTCAATAATCCCATAGCTCAAAAATGACGGAAATTCTTTGGTTTCTACCAATTTTCCCTACCCACAGTATAATGAAACATGAACTCAGAAATTGAGTTTTCTTTTGTATTAATACACAATAATTACATAGGAAATTCCTTCCTCTTGTAGCCTCTGCCACTTTATTTTCTTTCTCTACAACAATTCCATCTGAATCTGATCTACTCCCTTGTCTTGGTGCTACTCCTTTGTGCTCCTTTGCCATCAATGACAATATTTCCAACAGTCTCCCCCTTTGGCATTGATGGCAATACTCCAATGCTTCCTCCAGGACTTCCTCTGCTTGCTTTTCAGAAGACCCATTCTCTTGCTTGCTTTTCCTCCCCCTTTGACATCAATGACAAACGGTTGCACATTTCCCAATGTAGTTTCGATCTTTTCATTTCCTATGATCTTGAGGACCTGTTCCATGCACTACTCCATTGTTCTAGCTCTTTTATGACAATTTATTGACTTCTCTCCCCCTGTAATTATGCTTTCTTGTCTGATATTGACTATCACTTGTCTTCTGCACTAATCCTATTTCTTGTATGCAGCCCTTATTATTAATTAATTAAATTATTATTATTATTATTATTATTATTATTATATATAATTAATTTTTTTTTGTTTTAATCATATCAGAGAGTAACATCTGCAGACACTACCCCTAGTTTGTATCTTAGATATTCGAATGGTTCTTTAGCAAGAGGTTTTGTGAATATGTCTGTTGTTTGTTCCTTTGTTGGTACGTATTCCAACTTCACCAATTTTTGTGCTACTTGTTCTCTGAGGAAGTGGTATTTTATTGGGATGTGCTTTGTTTTTTAATGAAGTACAGGATTTTTTGATATACTCATTGCACTTGTATTGTCACATTTGATAGAAATGGGTTCATCAATGCTTACCTTCATGTCTTGGAGAGTTTGTTTCATCCACATTACTTGTGTGCAACATGTTGCTGCTGTTATGTATTATGCTTCTGCTGTAGATAAAGAGATAGAAGTTTGCTTCTTGCTTAGCCATGCCACCAGACTTTTTCCCAAATAAAATGCACCTCCACGTGTGCTTTCCTGTCATCCACACAGCTGGCCCAATCTACATCTGTGTATGCTGGCAATGTGAAGCTTTTTCCGTTTGGATACCATAGGCCATAATGTGAAGTTCCTTGTAGATATCTAAATATTCTCTTAATTGCAAGTAAATGATTTTGTTTTGGTGCTGCTTGATATCTTGCCACAAGTCCTACTACCAACATAATGTCTGGTCTAGAAGAAGTTAGGTATAGCAAACTTCCTATCATGGATCTGTAAATTTTTTGATCTACATATGTTGATCCATCATTAGCACATAGTTTGTATCCAGTGATCATGGGAGTTGACACAGGTTTGCAGTCTTCCATTTGAAACCTTTTCAACATTTCTCTTAAGTATTTTTCTTGCAAAATGAATATTCATGTGTTCTTTTGTTGAATTTGAAGTCCTAAATAGAAGGTGAGCTCTCCAATCATTGACATCTCAAACTCTGATTTCATTTCTTCAGCAAATCCTTTTGCTAACTCATCTTTGTTGCTTCCAAACATGATGTCATCTACATACACTACTACAATTAAGAGTTCATTTTCATTAGCCTTTATGTACAAATTTTTGTCTACTCCTCCTTTCTTGAACCCTTTTTTTTGCAAGTATTTTTCCAGCCTTGAATACCATGCACGAGGAGCTTGTTTCAGACCATATAAGGCTTTCTTTAATCTGCACACATAGTCATGTTTATCTGTTAATGAGAATCCTTCAGGTTGTTCCATGTAGACTTCTTCCTCTAAGTCTCCATTCAGGAAGGCAGACTTCACATCCATTTGGTATACCCTGAAATCATGATAGCATGCAAAGGCCAAAAAAATTCTGATTGCTTTAATTCTGGCTATAGGGGCAAAGGTTTCATCATAGTCAAGTCCTTCAATTTGAGAATACCCCTTGCATACAAGTCTGGCTTTATTTTTGATTACCTGCCCTTGTTCATTCATCTCATTCTTGAATATCCATTTTGTGCCAATGACATTTTTCCCAGTGGGTCTTGGAATTAACTCCCAGGTATTGTTCTTCTCAATTTGGTCTAGTTCTTCATTCATAGCATTTACCCAGTTTTTGTCTTTGTTGGCTTCTTCGAACTTCTTTGGCTCTATTTGAGAAAGCATGGCTAGGTATACTTCTTTTGTCTGTTCAGCAAGCTGTCTTCTTGTCTGGACTCCCACACTCTTGTCCCCAATGATTTGATCTTCTGGATGGTTCTTTTGAGTGTGTCTTGAGGGACCTTTTGAGTTTAATTCAGTATCTTGTGTTGTCTTGCTATGTTCATCATTATCTTGGTTCTCAGCTTCATGATCATTTGGAGGATTTGCGCAGCTTGTGCTTCTTGTTCTGTTTGGTAGATCTTCGTCAAATCTTACATCAATGCTTTCCACAATTTTTTGCAGTCTTTTGTTGTAGCACCTATAACCCTTACTCTTGGATGCATATCCTAAAAATATTCCTTCATCAACTCTTGCATCAAACTTCCCCAGTTTTTCATCATTATTTTTTATGAAACACTTGCTTCCAAAGACTCTAAAGTGCTTGATTGATGCTAGTTTATCATGCCATAATTCGTAAGGAGTCTTATCACAATTTGGTCTTAGATGAGCTTTGTTGAGAATGTGAACAGCTATGTGTACTGCTTCTGCCCAGTAGGTTTGGGGAATGTTACTTTCTTGCATCATAGCTCTGGCAATCTGTTGTACTGACCTATTTTTCCTCTCTGCCACTCCATTCTGTTGAGGTGTTCCTGCAATTGTAAACTGTTGTTTTATCCCATGTTCATTGCATAGGTCTGCAAAATCATAGTCTGTGAATTCACCTCCTCTGTCTGATCTGATGCATTTTATCTTGCATCCTGTTTGATTTTCTTCCAATGCCTTGAATATCTTGAATTTTTCAATTGCTTCAGATTTATATTTGAGAAATGCCACCCGCGTCAATCTGGTAAAATCATCTATTATTAGCATGAAATAAGATTCTCCACCTGGTGCATTAGTTCTTGAAGGTCCACACAGGTCCATGTGAACAAGCTGAAGAGGCGTACGTGTAGATAGCTTCTCTTTTGTCTTGAAAGATGTGCGGGTCTGCTTGCCCAGTTGGCAGGATTTACATATGGTATTTGGAGGCTTCTTTATTGCAGGCATATCTCTGACTGCATTCTTCTTGCTCATACTGATGATGTGGTCAAAGTTTAGGTGTCCCAGTCATCTATGCCATAACCATGATTCATCAATTTTTCTTATGTGGCATGCTTCATTCTCTTCTTTCACTATATAGACATTACTTTCTGTTCTAACACCTTTGATCAAGGTCTTTCCTATGGTGCTCGATCTTACCTCACAATCTTGGGCTCTGAAAAGGACCTCACAACCTTTATCACACATTTGACTGATGCTTAGCAGATTTGCTTTCAGCCCATCCACAAATAGTACATCTTGAGCCTCTCCTCTTCCATTATTTAGACTGACTGAGCCTTTTCCTTTGATTTTCCCTGCTTTATCATTTTGGCCGAATGTAACATTTCCAGATTTCTTTTCATCAAAGGTTACAAACTTGCTTCGATCTCCAGTCATATGCTTTGAGCAACCACTGTCCATATACCATTGACTTTTCTGATCTTGAGCTATTAGAGCCAGGTCACACTTATTCAACTTCTTGTTCCATTGCATGCAACTATTTGTTTGGTACCTTTTCTGAGAAGATGGACCACATTCTTTGAGAGGACATTTGTGAGACTTGTGCCCGATTTGATGGCAGACAAAGCATTTGATTATATTTCTGAATGGATTATGAGTGAATTCTCCATTGTTCATAAATTTCCTTGAGTTTTCATACATCAGTCTTTGTCCATACTTTCTACACTCCAAGACTTTATGACTGAACCCCTTTCACAAAAAACAATACCGATGGAAACGATTAGTGTACCTAGTGAAAGGTTGTCCTCTCCATTTGTTTGATTGAGGTAGTATTTTCATTTTCTGCATCCTTTGATGGTTGGACTCGATTTTATTTGTCTGACAGTATGCTGCAGTATGTCCCATTTTGTGGCAGGAAAAACAAGTGATATATCTCATAGGAGGAAAGAATCTCCTTTGACAATTTCCAAATTTATTCAATTCATATTCAGGAGTGTAAGAGCGTTTTTCAGTTGATTGTTTCTTTATTTCATTCTTTTTTATTTGAGGTTCCTGCTTGTTTCTATTTACTTCATTGTAGGTCATGTTTTTGCTGGCATCTACTTCTGTAGGAATCTTTTGAGCTGCTTCATTATCATTTATAGCTTTTACAAAAGTGATGTTCTGGTTATCTTCTACCTTGGATTTGCTGGTTTCTCCTTCGTAACCTATCGCAGTTTTTATGATAGGAGATCTTTGAGAATTTAGTATTTTATTCAGCTGTTCAGAGCTTTTCATTTGAGGAGTGTTCATTGACAATTTCCTTTGGGTGTTTTCTAATTTCTTTCTCAAGCATACTACTTCTTCTTCCAATTTCTCTTGCTTCTGAATTTTATCCTCAATTTGCTTTAGTAGTGTCTTCCACCTTCTTAGCTTCTTAAAGTTTTACTTTTAACTGACTAAGGTCTTCTGAAGTTGGTTCTTCTTTTACATATTTGAGGAGAATATCTTTCTATTTTCTGCACTTCAGTTTAAGTCTCTCAATTTCCTCCAGGGCACTTCTTAGTTCCCCCTCAAGATCTACCTCACATTATTCCTCCTCTTCTAAAAGGAATCCTTCTTATTCTTCTTTGGCCATCAACACAAATTCATAGGTTCCTTCTTCATTTGAGGATTCATCTGAGTTTTCAGATGCATTGCTATCTTGTTGAGCATAAAATGATCCTCTATTGAATCTCTTCCCTTTATGCCAGTTATTTGTTTTGGTTTTCTCTATCTCTTGAGTCTGATTCTTTGTTTTCTTATGAGGACACTTAGATGCATAGTGCCCAACTCTTCCACAGTTAAAGCATTTAAATGGAATTTTACCTTTATACTTGCCTGAGCCTCTATCCAATCTTCTGACAAATTTGGCCTCTTCTTCATCAAAGCAGGAGCATGTATCTTCTTTTTCTCCTTTGCTCTTCTCTGTCTTAAAGGTTGCCTCCCTCACATTTTACTTCCTCTGTGGAAGTCTCATCTCATAGGCTGTTAAGTTTCCAAGTAATTGGTTCATGGTCAATGTTTCCCAGTCAGCTGTTTCTTCTATGGCAGAAACCTTGGGGTTAAAAATGGATGGTAAAGATCTCAATATATTTTGAACAATTACACATTCTCTAATGGTTTCTCCTATAGCTTTCATGTTATTCACAATTTCTACAACCCTTAAGAAGAAGCTAGCAACATCTTCTTCTTCATTCATTTTTATATTTTCAAACTAGGCTCTATAGACTTGCAGCTTGGCAGCCTTCACCTTTTTATCTCCCTCATGGATACTTTCTAATGTATCCCATATTTCTTTGGCAGTCTTGTTGTGCATTACTTTGATAAATTCTGCCTCACACAGACCACTTAAGAGAGCATTCATGGCTTTGGCATTAGCTATAAAATCTTGTTTGGCTTCTTTCTCTGTGTCAGACTCCTTTGGGGAATATCCCAAATCCACAGCAGCCTAGACTTCTATTCCTAGAGACATTATGCATGTCCTCATTCTTATTTTCCAGAAGGCATAATTTGTGGCAGTAAACAGAGGGGCTTTATTTGTTGAGCATCCTTCTAGACTAGCCATCTTAGGGACCAAGGATCTCCTTCCAGATGTTAAACTAATACCGAAGGAATCGCTCTGATACCAATTGTTGAACCATTGGTTAAACCGAGAGGGGGGGGGTGAATCAATTTAATGCAGTCATGGTCCTATAAAACTTTCTTTTACACTTATTTACATCTTCAATTCGTGATCAACTTAATATACAATGGAACAACAATCTTAATAAGTGAGCAGTAGGTATTGAGCATATTAAATATAGAATATCAACACATAATAATCATGCACATAGACAACAAATATAAGTGGAAATCCATAAGGGAGAAAACCACATCTTATTATTGTTGTGATGTAAAGGCAAGCTCCAACTCCCTCTCACCACTGATTTTTTGTAGGCTCCAACCTACAGGAGGCTACTACCTCAATTCTGCAAGCTACAACTTGCAAGGAAGCTCCAACTCCCATCTATTTTCTGCATGCTACAACCTACAGGAGGCTCCTACCTCATCCAGCTACAACTGGACATCTATCAAGCTATAACTTGATATGGAAGCACCAACTTCCTCACTGTACAACAAAATCATATGTTGATTTACCTGGATATCAGCTCTGTTTTTCTCCTTCTTTATTGTTGTCCTTCCAGCCTTCAAATTTTCTTTATATCATCTCTGGATCTTCACAACTCCTCTCTTTGCTCCTTATTCTTCTTACATTCTCTCACCTCTTTCTCCATTCTCTCACTCCTTATGCATATGCTGGTAACATTATTTATAGAGATCACCTCATAACTGTTTGCATTCCACAGGGAATTCGAAATGAATAGGTATGACTCTTTTCCTTCCCCCTTCTCATTTTCTTGTCCGGCACATTCAGAATAATATAACAAAATGTATATATTTGTGTATTACAGTGGAGTTTTTCTTTGCCTACGAAGACTTGCCTTTGCATCACATATAATAAAAATAATCAATTCATTTACATTGACAGTTACAGCAAATATGTCTCGCTTAACCCTTTCAGATCTTGGCTCACTGCATATTTGTCTTTTTGTTGTTGTCACTGTCTTTTCAGATTCTGCTATTTATATTCTAGCTCTGCTGCATAATTACCCTGTTTCTTCCGTTATCTGTGTCTTTTGTGCTGCGTTCACCCACACTTTGCATATAAATTTAATTATACGTATCCATATGCTCTATAATCATATAACCTTTCATATATAAAACGTTTGTAAAGGTTTATCTTTCCGCCAGTCTTGCACGTATACCGATGTCGCATCCCTGATTAAACGACTACTGTTGATCCTGTTCGCAATCCGACGGTCTTCATCATATTTCAAATCTCAAAGTTTATTACCTTTCCATACTTTGGTTAAATGTACCACAGTGCCATCATATAAATACACTCAGGTCCCACATGACTGTATCGCTACTTCGCATCGCAACTTCTATAACTTACGAATTCTTATCACATAAGCATCGCCGATTGCGATATGCGATAGCATCGCATCGCATCCATCGCATTGCATCTATCCATCACATCGCAAATTCTATAACTTACGAATTCTTATCACATAAGCATTGTCGATTGCAATATGCGATAGCATCGCATCGCATCGCAAATTATCAAGGTTTATTACCCGACTTAACATAAGTCATAAATACAATATAACTTGCCCTTCCATACTTTGGTTTAAACACAAGATATCAACATTACAATATATATATCCAGGCCCACAGATTTCCTGACGGTCAATATCACTTTTCAAAAAAAAACTATGGTTATAAACCATGATAAACCCACTCTTCCTTAACCTTATATGCGGAACTTATTCCTCTTCATAAATATTTATTTGCATTTTCAAACCATATAAAATATCCTCTCTATATAATTTGAATTATACTTTGGTTAAAAATAATTACCAACGTATATTTTTTGGGTCCCACAACTTTCGTTAACCTCTACACAACTTCTGATGCGAACACCATCAGATCTTTGCCTCCTTTGATCGGACGGCTATCGAAAAAAATTAAGCCCGGAAACTTATCCTTCCAAACTAATGTGAAATAGGTGGTATTGCTTTGTGACGTGTCACTTCCGGAGGTCTATCACGTTCTCTCCAGCAATTACCGCTTACCATTCCCAACCTACGCGAAAACCATCTGTTGTTTTCTGAAACCATCCACTGTTCTCCTTTGCCGTTGACTCCCAATTCCACATCCAATTTCTTTCGTTATAGTTCCTCCATATGCTTGTTTAAAAAAACCATCGATTTCTATTCACTGCACTATGACTTCTCCTTTACTCCATCATTATGTTTTAAAGATTTCAACCAGTCTTCAAACCCACTATGGCATTCATTCCATGCATGGTTTAACCTCTATTATTCATTTTCTGTGGTTTTATAATCGTTTATAAATACAATAAAACCCCCAAATGTAACTTCAAACTCTGGATCTCACTTCACTATGTATACACAACAGAATGTGTAATATCTCCTTGAAATGCTTTATACGAAGTCAACTCCAATTGCAAAATACATCCAGGCAAATTTTATACCTCAATTTAGAAGTCCAAGTAATTTCTTTAATGGCATCGATCCATTCTGTGATCGATGCTAATTTCTCAACATTTACAAATCACACAGAATCAATAAATGAATAATTTACCTTTTAATAATATACAGTCTCATACCTTCAATAATCCCATAGCTCAAAAATGACAGAAATTCTTTGGTTTCTGCCAATTTTCCCTGCCCACAGTATAATGAAACATGAACTCAGAAATTGAGTTTTCTTTTGTATTAATACACAATAGGAAATTCCTTCCTCTTGTAGCCTCTACCACTTTACTTTCTTTCTCTACAACAATTCCATCTGAATCTGATCTGCTCCCTTGTCTTGGTGCTGCTCCTTTGTGCTCCTTTGCCATCAATGATAATATTTCCAACAGGTAGCTTGGCCTGAATGCCGGAATGAGGAAATGTAGCTCAAGAACCTCTCCTTCCCTGAGGATGAGGTAGGGATTCCCGACCAGAAACACCCTTGTGCTAAACAGCACTGCAACCCTGCTAAACAGTAAGAGGAAGAAAAGTCTAAAAATACCAATAGCAAATGATAATCAAAACATGAATAACAATGGTTGTCATCCCCTCCATATATAGCATGAGCACCTACTTACATTGGGTCCCATCCATACTTGCCACCAAGCTCATGCAAGTTGTCCTCAACTAAAACTGCGTAGTCTTATCATAAAGGCCGCTCCTCCATGACAACGTTGTTGATTTGGTCAAAGTTGACTGAATCAACATGATCCAATCCCTGTTCACACCCAAGGATGCTTAATTCAGCTGCTTATTCTTCCTCCTTTCACATTAGGAGTGTTATTATTCCTTCAAAAGGGGTTTTATGAGTCTCCCCATCCACTTATTCACCTACTTAGTGATAAAAAAACTATAATATTCCATTTAGATGAAAGTTAAATTTTTGGAATATTATAGGTTTTATCGTGGAATGTTTCTTAGCTTTGAACTCAACTCTTGTTTTTTTTCCATGTTGACAATAATTACATGTAGTATTAGAAGGCTTTGTAATTTCAGGCATATCCCTTACAGCTTCCTTCTTGTTGATATTGACAATATTTTCAAAGTGTATATGCCCCAATATCCTATGTCAAATCCAACCTTCATCGTCCTTTCATAGGTAGCATCTTTCCTTTTCAATCTCATTCACGATGTATATGTTGTTTGGAGTTATTATTGTTGTTGCAACCAATTTTCCTAATACTTCTTTCCTTATTTCACATTATTTTGAATTGAATATAAGTGTGTGCCCCTCATCACACATTTGGCTAACACTTGGAAAATTATGCTTCATATCTTCAACAAGTAAAACATTTTCTCTCACTACATATTTTTTTCCAAGGCTAACTATGCCTTTCTCTATAATTTTGGCAAAGTTATCATTCTCAAAAGTGAAAGATCCTTATTTTTCTTTCTTCAATGTTACAAATTTGTTTTTATCTCTAGTCATATGCTTTAAGTATCCAATATCAATATACCATTGACTTTGTATGCTTCGAGATTATAGTTCAAGCCCACATTCCTCAACCTTCAAACATTCCTGCTTTTTTTTTCCAAGTTCTTGGTTCTTCCCCTATATGATGGACAGGAACCTGACTCATGTCCCTTGAAGGAACTATCATGTTGCTTCTACAATTTCTAGCTATGTATCCAAAAATTTTGCATTTTTAACATTCAGTTTCATAACTAAGAGCACCAAAAATGTTATAATTGTTGAAAATGCAATAAGATGATGGAGCTTAGTGAAATGAAGTCGCCTTCACTAAGTGGGCCCGCAGGCTATTTTTGGCGCAAAGTCTATTTTTAGACTATGTCTATTTTTAGACATATGGATCATGGACTGGGAGTTGCAGGATTCTATTCTTGGAGGATTTTTCAAGTTGGTAAAAATAGATGGACCTCTATTTTTAGACATATAGGTCGAAGTCTATTTTTAGACTGTCTGTCTAAAAATAGAACAGTCGAATATTATTAGCTCTTAATAATATTTGAACTATAAACATTATCTTATTCTCTTGCGGCACTTCAGTTTGAGCCACGGATGTGGGTCATGCAGCTGACAGAAGGAATTACGCTATTCCTAGGGGTTTGGTTGAGCTAATGCATGGTTGACTTCAGTTATACTCATGTGGCAAAGTTTTGGTGGAGTTGATTGAGGAGTTGATGGAGTTGTGTTCGGGTTAACTTAGTTGAACTAGTTGCATTTAGTTTAACTGGCTAATACACTAGAGATGAGTTGGGTGAATTAAATATTATTTAATTCACTAATTATTAACTCATTATTCAACTAAAGAACACATCAGTTAACAGCAGTGCATGGAAAGTTCAATGAAGACCAGTGGAGGAGATAGGTGAAAGAGCCGGTTTGCTATTAGTTGTGATTATAGTTGTGCATGAGATTTGCACAAGCATTGGAGGAGATTGCCAATGAGGATTGCGTAGATCAAGCCAAGAAGATTCGAACTTGGATCTCTCATTATTGCAACTTGGATTGCGCAGTAGAGGCAGGCAAATAGTGGATGAGTTTTGAACCTGTGACTTGTTCAAAACCAAGCTAGTTTGTGTGTAACTTTTAGAGATAGTACTGAGTACTTGTGAGGAGTATTGTGCTATGTATTGTTACATGTTCTCTTCCATTATAATATACAAAATAGCTGGGGGTTTTCAGCTATAATATTTCCCCATACATACTGCGTTATATGTGTGATGATCTGATGTTCTTATGATCACATACCGCTTGTTTTATTTCCGCATGTGATGATTAATTTGTAGAAGAGGTTATGTGTTATGCATGAATTCGAATTAGTGTGTGACCAGGATAATCTCGGTGGATAAATCTTCATTATTCAGCAAATTTCTACAATAATTTCTATTGAAAACCTCATGAGGTTTTTCACCATAACTTCCCTCATAGTAGTTATTGGGGTTTTCATATCTATTTATTGTATTTCTACCCCTTGCATAGGATATACATTTTATAGCCTTATGCCCAAATTTATTACAAGAATAAAATGCTTCAAGAAAAATATTTTGGTACCTTGAGTATAGGTGGTATTATTGATGGCACTGTCCTTCTGAAGCCATGATCGTCTTCTTGAATCTTCTTGATTGTTGGTTGTTGTAAGTCTTCCTTTAGTAGTGTGTATTCTTCCTTCTTGATAGGACCCTTGAGCACATCAACATAGCTTTGTTTCTTTGCTTCATTTCCTGTCATCATAGAGCTTGAACCTTTATTATCAATATTATTATTTTTGTATCCTAGTCCAGACCTATCATTGAATTTTTTCTAGTTGTTGATGATTTCATCCAGTATTTTGGTTCTATTGTCAAAGTTATGTTGGATGTCCTTCTTCCATAGTTATTCTCTCCTATTCTAGTTGTATTTTGAGTGTTTCTTCAATCACTCAGGATTCTTCAAATTATACTTTCAGATTTATGATAGTCTACTTGGTCTCTTTAGAGTTCCTACTAAGACTTTGTAAACATTCTTTTAGTTTCCTTAACTCTTCCTTGAGTATCAAATTTTTCTTCCTTGTTATTCTAAGATCACTTCACACACAATAAATTATGCCTCATTAAGGGAATTTTGAGGTTTAAAATGGGCCTCCTAAGGAAATTTTAAAATAATAGTAGAAATAATAAAACAATATTAGATTAGATCATCAAATTTTATAGGGAAAAAAGAAAAAACTAGTTTTTCAGCTCGTATTTTCAACTTATCTCCCTATGGGTTTACTCAAATTTCGAGTGGCAACACTCATTGGATGCAGAATTTGATTCCTCATCCAAGGAGTACCAAAGTTGCATACTTTCAATGGAACTTGCTACACAAAAAATGAGAAATACATGAAAAACATTATTGAAATCAGGTGTTATCATGTATTTCTCATTTTTCGTGTAGTAGTGTCCATCAAAAGTATGCAAC
The DNA here is from genome assembly GCA_034641835.2 of Pinus albicaulis. Classification (NCBI taxonomy): domain Eukaryota; kingdom Viridiplantae; phylum Streptophyta; class Pinopsida; order Pinales; family Pinaceae; genus Pinus; species Pinus albicaulis. Next base: position 320,356,265 of record CM076579.1, read on the forward strand.
ATGGGTATTTCTTGAATGAGGAATTAAATGTTGCATCCAACGAGTACTCTCGCTTGAAATTTGAGTCAAACCTTACGATGATAAGTTTAAAATATGATTTGAAAAAATAGTTTTATTATTTTATTATTTTCTAATCTGTTTACTTTTTTACTCCAAAAATGGTGAATCATCCCCATGGTTGACATAATCATCTTGAATCATATTGGTTCTTATAAAGTTGATTTTGGTTGTACATTTTTATTAGGAGGCCTATTTTAGACCTCAAAATTTCTCTACTGCATGATCCACTTCTCCTTATTCTTCTTCATGATTTCCTTCATAGCTTTTAGGAGTTTCATTCTAAGAATCTAATTCCAAGAAGAAAACTCTATCGTAATAACGGTTATTATCATCATATTCATCACATGAGCTACTATTTTCTCTTGAATATAGACTTTTCTTCTTAAAGAATTTTCCCTTGTTCTTTCCTTTGTTTCTTTTCTGGTATTTCTTTTCTTTCTTGTAACTTTCTTCTTCATCACTATCTGACCCCTTTGCAAAAGGAAATTTAGAAGCATAATGGCCAATTCTACCACATTCAAAAAAATTTAAAGGAAGATTACCTTTATATTTTCCAATTACTCTTTTCAACTTTCTCACAAATTTGGCAAGTCTTCATCATCCAGATCATAACTACAGCTAGAGATTTTATTTATTTATTTATTTTGCTTGTTCTTCGTTGCCTTCTTGGATACCTTGAAAGTTCCTTACCTTCTGGATGGATTTTCCTGTTCTCTCCTCATTTCATATGTTGCAATGATTCCATGTAGCTCATCCATACTCAACATAGCTAGATTTTCTCTTTCTTCTAAAGCTAAGATTTTATAATTCAATCCCATTGGGAGAGATGTTAATATATTTTGAACGATCACCATATCTGTGATCTTCTCTCCCAATCCTCTCATAGTATTCATGATATCATCAACCCATAGAAAGCAGTTGAAATGTCTTCATCTTGCTTCATCTTCAGGTGTTCAATTTTTTCTCTATAATTTTGAAGCTTAGCCCCTTTAGCCTTATCATCTCCTTCATACACATTCTTGAGCTTGTCCTATATTTCCCTTGTTGATTCACAATGCATAACCTTGAAAATTTATAATATTTTCATCCCTACTAGAATAGCATACATAGTCTTTGAATTAATTTCATAGAGTCTTATTCTAACAATATATGTTGGAGTATAGGATAGTACCTTGTATTCATTTAGAATAGATTTCAAAACATCAACTCCTTGTGCTTTTAAGAACAATCTCATCATTATCCTCCAAAAGGAATAATTTTGTCCATCAAACAATGGAATTCCATGTTTGGTGTATTCTTATTTCTTCTCCATGAGTCTCACTAGGATATTCATTCCAGTGGTCTTTTTTAAGGAACCCGCTCGTATTCCAATTGTTGTAATATTCAGCAGTATTGACGGGGGGGTGAATCAGTGTTAACAATTTTTTTTCAAAAAATTGTAAATGTAAATCACATAAATATACATAACACATATTTTTACGTTAAAAAACATGGAAATATTTTCTTAATATATATAAAGAGTGCATTCAAATTTATCAACACCATCTCCCTATTTTATCAACACCAACTCCCTCATTTAGTAACACCAACTGAAAAGAAGCACCAGCTCCCTGATTTATTAGCAACAAAACTTGTACAAGAGTCAATGTTGGTCAAAAAAATTCTACCCTTCTGCCAATTCAACAATATTGAGAAGGAGGGTGAATCGGTATTAACAAATTTAAATTTAAAAACTTGTAAATGAAAAGCACATAAATATATAGAACACGGATCTTTTTACATTAAAAAAAACATGGAAATATTTTCTTAATATATATAAAGAGTACATTCAATTTTATTAGCACCACCTCCCTAGTTTATCAGCACCAACTCCTTGTTTTATCAACACCAACCCCTTGTTTTATCAACACCAACTTCCTGATTTAGCAACACCAATTGAAAAGAAGCATTAGCTCGTTGATTTATTAGCACCGCAACTTGTACAAGAGTCAACATTGGTCAAAGAAATTTTTCTTTTCTCGCAGTTGTTCCTATGTCCTTCACACGGGCACTCAACTTCATAAATATGTCATCCTTAGCAACAGTACTTCCCTCAAAAAATTATCCTTCAAATTGGCATCCTTATCAGCAGAACTTAGCCTCTATAACTCCTTCGCCATGGGGTTCGACCTCTTCAACAAAGCCTACAATGTTATATCTTCAAATCAGACGTGAAACTTTCATTCAAACACACCAGGATTTAGCCCTCAAAACTGGCCTAAGTTAGGCCTTCTTTGTGCCATAACTTTAGTCTTGAAATTTGACCTCAACAGGGACAGGTCACTTCTCTCAAGACAGGCATGTAACTCGGCCTTTCACACTAGAATTCAGCCCTCTACACAAATCTAAAATTCAACCTTCAAATGGGACAGAATTCGTCCTCGAAGAACAGGTCTAAAATCATCCTTCTAACCAGGACTAGAAACCTTGAAAATTTTTGCCAAAAATCCTTCCAAAATAAGCCAAAAAACATTTCCAAAATAATCCAAAACCCTTCAAAATGTTCCAAAAATCCTTCCCTAGAAAGTCTCTCCAAATCAACTCCTCTTCACTTCTCGTTCATGAGGTATGAACCTCAAAACTCCTTTTCTTTGCTTTTTTGAATAGATATTAATTTTCTTGAGTAAGTGATTTGAAATTCTCCTTATCACGCCTGTTTATAGTGTATTTGGGGTTTATACTAGGTTGACTTGTCTACTAGCTAGATCAACTTGTCCATTGGTTGGACTGGCTTGTGCAATTGGCAGAATGTATAGTGAATATTCAAAAAATCATTTCTCCTCGGCCGTCAAGAGTTAGAAGGAGTTCCATATAGCATTGGAAAGTTGTTGGAATAAATTTTCCAACCATATATGTTATGTGTGCATTTGAGCTTTTGAGCAAAAATGAATTCAAAGATAGGGTATCCAAAATGGGCATCAAAAATCCACATACTATATTTCGAATTGTGTTATTTGAATGTAACTTTCTCTTTCATTTGGACAATGTTTGACATCAATGACAACTTATTTCAAAAATTTATTTATTTTAAAGAGTAATAAAATATTCTCACTAAAGTTGATCAATTTCTTCATTTAGTTAGCACTTTAAAAAGAGATTTTATATTTACCTATGTGTGCATTGATGATAATGAACTTCTCATTCTTGAATAGGAAGCATTGGTTTGATGTCCTCATGAAGATTGTATATCTTATATACATCTAGGGGTTTACAAACACTACACCGCACACATAAAATTGTACTACATCTGTCACCACTTCAATATGGTTTGCACTTATAGAAAATTTTATGATACACCTCTTCTTGACTCCAACCTCTACATCTTTATTTACCCATACCAATGAATACAGAAGAGGATGGCCATGAAATTTCAATTCAACCTTCCTGACGAAAAGTTTCACTATCAAGGGGCATTGTGCACTGAAATCAAATACAGCATCCTCCTTTGTCTTATTCACTTGGATTTGAATGTGGGAGAATTTAGTCACCTCCTTCTACACTATGGGTGTAGCGAATTTTTGCATCTACATTTTATTTTCTCTCTACTTAATTTCCTAAGAATCTTCCTGTGGTTTTCCCACCAAGTTTGGATATGGCCCTCTAACTTTGATGGGAAAATGTAATCTTATGTTCATATCCTATGTTATGAATGCTAAAATAAACCTCTCATTATTCCAACCAATAATTCAACTTAAAAACATCAATATCACCTTAGTAGGGCTTAACTTGAATGCTATGAAACTAGCTCGCAAAATACAAGAAAAGATAGATAAACAACTTATAAATCAGCCTCTTTAAGGGGGAAAACTCCTTTACATTAAATAAATGAACAATTCTTGGATGATACAAATGAAAAAACCAACCTTCTATATATGGGAGTCTAAGGGGTCACAATATAACAATATGGGGACCACATGGGCACAACAATAACAATAATGGGGCTACACCTATGGGGCACAATAATAACAATATGGGGACTACATTGGCACAACAATAACAATAATGGGGCTACACTAACAATAATAAGGGGCTACACTAGTATTATAGGGACCTAACATGCTCGTCTCCTTCAAACAAGTTTTTTCCTCAACGTTTGAGTAGTTCTTGATGCTTCTGTATAAAATTAACATCCTCCCATGTTAAATCTTCAGCTGGTAAGTTCTTCCACTTGATGAGATATTCTGAAATTAATTGATTTCCTAGTTGTTGATTTCTTGTTTCTCTGACTGCTTCAAGTTCCAATATGATTTTTCCTTCCTCGTCAAGTTCTGGAAATATTGTTTGAGCTGGGAGATTTTCACCTATAACCTTCTTTAAGCATGAAACATAGAAAATTGGGTGCACTCAGGAAGATGCAAGAAGCTCCAATTTTTATGCCATAGTACCAATATTTTGCAACACCTTGTAAGGACCATAATATTTTGGTGATAATTTATTATCCTTCTTAGTTTTCTTGAGGAAGATTGTTTGTATGGTTGTAGCTGTAAAAATACCCAGTCGCCTACATCAAAAATTCTTTCGCTATGATGTTGATTTGCTTGTTATTTCATTTGATTTTGTGCCAAAGTGAGGTAATCCTTTAAGAGTTGGAGAACTTTTTGTTGATGCTCGATGTGATCTTCACTGCTTGAACCTTAGAATTGTCTCTTAAATATGATATGATTGACGGTGGATGATATCCATAAAGTGTCATAAATGGGATCATTTTTGTTGCAATATGGAAGGAAGTGTTAAACTACCATTCAACCAGAGGTAACCACTTGACCCATTGTGTTGAACATATCCTTCCAAACATCTGTTCACTATCTCAGTTTTCCCATCAGATTGAGGATGATATGATGAGCTATGAGATAATTGAGTACCCAAACAAGAAAATAATTCCGTCCAAAAAATTTCTATAAAAATGGGATCTATGTCGCTTACAATAATATTTGGGTTTCCATGTAGCTTTTGAATTGTTTCCATAAATGCAGTAGCAATTGTAATTGGTTTAAATGGATGAGATAATGCACAAAAGTGTGCATACTTGGTAAGTTTATCAACTACCACCATGATGACAGTATTTCCTTCGGACTTGGGTAAACCTGTGATAAAATCCATTGAAACCTCCTCCCAATGTTGACTTGGAATAGATAAAGGTTGTAACAAACCCGGGTGTTGGAAGTGTAACTAGGATTGGTCTTCATATTGACTATGTAATTATGTATTTATGTAAAGAAGAAGACAAAGGTAATAAATTGTGTTTTTTTATGCTTGCTTCATGGGTTTCATGAGTTATTATAGGTCAATATACTTCTTATTGATGTCTATTAGGGTTTGTCTTCTAGTTATAAAGGTAAATTAAAAGTCATGTATATGAAGAGTTTAGTCATCAAAATATGCCTTCAAGACCTTGTCATGAAACTGTGAAGGAATGGCTCTAGACATCCCTCGTGTCTACCTCATAAATGCTGGAAGATGTGCCCTCCAAGTCGGCTTAAAAAACAGTGGTGAATTCAGCCTACAAGACAGCTTGTAGGGTCAGCCTAAATCTAGGCAGTGCACTATATATTGACTAATCTGCGGTTCATTTGTACATAAGTAATTCGGACAGCTCTGAAGTAAGTATTGCGGATACCTATGAGATATTCACAGCATGAAAAATTCTAGTATAAATGTGAGTTAAAGGCAGTGTTCAAGTGTAAGGTGTGGATTTTTTTTGCTTATTATTCTAAAGTAGTGAATGCAGATCAGTGTGAAGAAGTTGCGAACAAGAGTGCGGTCAAACCTGTGATGAATACACCTACAACCAAAAGAGGAATAAAGTATGTGCCCTATGCATTGTAAGGACTATGTCTAGTCTAAAGAGAAGAAGCATTCAGATGATATTATGCATTGTAATAAGGTTGATGAGCAGTCTAAGTGTTATGACAAGTAAACTGTGAATTGGAGTGCGAGAAAAGGAGGCCTTGGTAAATCTGTGATTTACCTTCCTAATCATAGTTCGTAAAATAAAGTAATATATCTCCAGTAAGTAAAGATTCAAGGATATGCGAACTAAAAGATCAGATCTCGAATGATCTTCTCTCCAATAACTTAATAATCAATAAGGGGTGTTTGAATATAAACTTAGAGACCGAGTTCTCTAGTGTTGGTGCATGATAGTGCAGGTTGGTGTAGAAAAGAAGGATCAGCATTGGAGGTCGAAAAAGAAGCGGTGACAAGGTCTTGGAGCCATACATAGGTCAAGGATCTGAGTCTTGGTCATGTTACTTATCATTTTAAAGTCTATAAGAAGGATTTCTCGTGGGTTTTCCTCTCCAAGATGGAGAGGTTTTTCCCTGGCTCGAAGAGCCTAAATTTGTGTCTCTTGTATTTTGGTAATTGACTTGATGAAAGACTAAATAAGCTAAGAAGAGAATACATAAGTAATCAAGGAAGCTCACAAGTAATTATCAAGAAGAGAATTTGAATTAATCATCACTCTACCAAATTCTCAACATGGTTTCAGAGATAAGGTGCTAAAATACAAGGGCTACTTAGCAAGGAGGCACTCAAGGAAGCAAGAATCAAAGTCAAGGTCAAAATTTTGTGTTTAAAAGTCAAATCAGTTTGCAAGGAAGATTCTCAAGCTATTTCAAGTCTAAAGGTATTCAATATCATTCAAAGGATCAACTCATCAAGAAAATAATCTTTGCCATCAAATATTTATATTCAAGGCATTGTTGGAAGAGACATCATCTTTTAGATACATCATTTATCATCAAGGATCCAAGAACATCTACATTGGAGAATTCAATTTAAGAAGAAGCTCCTCACTTCATCTTCATCATAATCAAGGAAGATGCAAGTCACTCTACTCAAGAAAGTATCTATGACCTTATTTAAATCTGTCAAGATGACTTATTGTAAAGAGAGCAACAAATTGGTTGGGTCATCAAACTTTGGTCCATGAAAGAAGAGGACAGATTTGAATCTAATTGACGACGAAATTATGGACTACATTTAAGGATCTACAATTCAACCCTCAAAATAATATGCTCCAGCTCATGCCAAGTACATGAAAGGAGAAATACGAGCGCAAGGGATTCTCATAGAATCCATTAGGGACTCACTCATACCCTATGTATCAAAAATGAAATCTACAAAATAAATATATGAGAAACTGGTGGAACTATTCTCTATGACTACTGCAGGAGAAGCAATCTCTCTTAGACAATAACTATACAAAATTAAATTTTCAAGAGAGGAAGGAATCACTTCATACTTTATGAGGATTTCTGGAATAAGAGACCAGTTGCAGGAATTGCGAGAACTAATGTCTGATAATGAAATGACTACAGTGATGTTGAATACCATACTGGAAGAATGGGGAAAATTTACTTCAAGCTTGTACGGGAAGAAAGAAGCAACACCATTCCATGATATATGGTCTCTATGAAAAATAGAGGAAACAGTATTGAAAGCCAAAGCTAATACAGGATCAAGTGAAGGGAATCAAGCTTTTGCAGCCATATCCAGGAAGAAAGGAAGATTCGGAAAATTTGGTCCTCATAATAAAAGAAGAAATATGGACAAGGTACGATGCTTTGGATATAATGAACTTGGGCATTATAAAAGAGATTGTCCTAAATCTGGAAAGGACAATAGGAAAAAGGAAGAAGCCCATGTCACAGATATAAGGGAAGAACCTGATATAAAGAAATCTAAGAAAGAAGAAGTGAGAGATCTCTATTATGATTGAGATCATCTTCCTCTTCAAGTGATTTATCTTGGTTGTAAAATAGTATGATAGGAAGCAATATATACTAATAGCATCATGATAGAATCATGGTAGGAGATCTTGGTGAAATAAATCATGGAAAAACTCATTGATAAACAACATTGATGGAAGGCAGTCATCAAGATCAAGGGTCATCATGGAAACAGGTGTTGACATTTTCTAATGGAGTTCTCTATGGATTCACTGATTAGAAAGAAAGCATAAAGGTTTCATTGAGAATCCTATGCTACAGAATTATGGGATTAGGATGTGATGACATATTGATGAAGAAGTTCAATGGAATGAAGTTCTTCATTCTAGTAAAATTTCTACAGGATGACTCAAATGAAAAATGTATGAGGTATATATATTTATATGCTGACACTGGATGTTGTGAAGTCATGTCATATGGTTGCAGGTAATGAACTTCTATCTTTAGAAGTATGATCAGAGAAAAAAGGATCTCTTCCATTACAAAATTTTTCATTATCAGATGAAATCAACATAATATGTCCTCATGTGGAATATGAGGTGGTTGTATACAATCAAGGAACTAGAAATTGGAAGTTCCTAGGAATGAAGATGTGTGGAGAAAGAAAGGAAGAGATCATGAAGTGCAATCATGTCAAGAGGATGTTATCATCTGGAAGCCAAGAAGATGTGACCAGAAGATCTCTTGGGAGGATATGTAGACTCTGATAGAAGTATGGTAAAGAAGAAGACCCTTGATAAGACATATCTTTAGGAGATGTGTCAATCTTAATAGAGGATGTCGATGCCTACAGGAAGATGTCATGGTGAAAGATCATCACTGAAGTAACTTTTGATTTAAAATTTCATATGTATATGTTTATCTAGATGAATTTATGCAGGGCTACCAATCATGTGAAAGGATGTAAGATCCTTGGGAGACGGTTCGAAGGAAAGCAGCATGGAATAAAGGTGGACTAGATAAGGAAGTTTGATGAATCACTTTCTGGTAGCTAACATGACTCATGGATAAAATTGATGGAGTATTTGTGCCTTATGAAGCCAAAGGTTGAATATTCCTCAATGTCGAAATCCATGACATCGAGAGGAGGAATTCTTCATGAGCAGCTGAGTGTCTTACCATTGCTGCTATGAGTCCCTGGTTCAGAGGGAGCCTGGTGATAGGTTTCTTGCTTAGAAACAACTTGAAGTATGTCCTTCCTAATTTAAGAGGGAGTGATGTATATGATTCTCTAATACATGTGGCATACACTAGACTAGGACTAATAGTCGTAAGTCTTAGTGAAGGCCGTGTGGAGAGAATGGATAGAAACATCATTCTGGTCGTCACCTGGAAGATTGAATGGAGGATTGGATAATTATATGACTTTCCATACTCTTTGAGAATGTTATAGGACATTCAAGATAAGAGTATTCGGGGACCAATATTCTTTTAGGGTTGGCTACCCAAGAGAAGAATATTCCAAGAAGGTCATACTCTTGGAACACCTAGGTGGAGTATGTACCTTGGAGATACAATGACTATGGTTTCTATAAGTCATGTGTCTCACTAGCATTGTAGCCCATTTTCTCATTGAGAGATGGGGTTGTTAGTCAAGGCCTTGCACTAGGACAATGTTGGTTGATATGATGCTATAGAGATGTGATTACCAATGTGATTCTTCTTATGATATTCTTCAGTTTGAAAGTGACCATGTACCTGTATGAATACCTCCCTAGTTAAGAGGGAGTGTTGGAAAGTGTAACTAGGATCGGTCTTCATATTGAATTTGTAATTATGTATTTATGTAAATAATAAGACAAAGATAATAAAATGTATTTTTTTATGCTTGCTTCATGGGTTTCATGAGTTATTATAGGTCAATAGACTTCTTCTTGATGTTTATTAGGGTTTTTCTTCTGGTTATAAAGGTAAATTAAGAGTCATGTATATGAAGAGTCTAGTCATCAAAATATGCCTTCAAGACCTTGTCATGAAACTATGAAGGAATGGCTCTAGACAGCCCTCATGTCTACCTCATAAACGCTGGAAGATGTGCCTCCAAGTCGTCTTAATAAACAATGGTTAATTCAGCTTAAAAGACATCTTGTAGGGTCATCCTAAATCTGGGCAGTGCACAATATATTGACTAATTTGCGGTTCATTTGTACACAAGTAATTCTAATAGCTCTGAAGTAAGTATTGCAGATACCTCTGAGATATTCACAACATGAAAAAGTATGGTATAAATTTGATTTAAAGGCAGTGTTCAAGTTTAAGGTGCGGATATGTTTGTGTATTGTTCTAAAGCAGTGAATGCAGATCAGTGTGACGAAGATGCAGACAAGAGTGCGGTTAAACCTCTGAGATATTCACAACATGAAAAAGTCTGGTATAAATGTGATTTAAAGGTATTGTTCAAGTTTAAGGTGCGGATATGTTTTGTGTATTGTTCTAAAGCAGTGAATGCAGATCAGTGTGACGAAGATGCAGACAAGAGTGTGGTTAGACCTGTGATTAATACACCTGCAATCAAAAGCGAAATAAAGTATGTGCTCTATGCATTGTAAGGATTGTGTCTAATTTGAAGAGAAGAAGCATTCAGATGATATTTTGCATCGTAATAAGTTTGATGAGCAGTCTAAGTGTTATGACAAGTAAACTATGAATTGCAGTGCGAGAAAAGGAGAAAGGTAAATCTGTGATTTACCTTCCTAATCACAGTGAATAAAATAAAGTAATGTATCTCTGGTAAGTAAAGATTAAAGGATATGTGAAGTGAAAGATAATATCTCGAATGATCTTGTCTCCAATAACTAAATAAGAAAGAAGGGGTGTTTGAAGATAAACTTAGAGACCGAGTTCTCTAGAGTTAGTGCAAGACAATGCAAGTTGGTGCAGAAAACAAGGATCAGCGTTGGAGGTCAACAAAGAAGTAGTGACAAGGTCTTGGAGGAATACATAGGTCAAGTGTTTGAGTCTTGGTCATGGTACTTGTCATTTGAAAGTCTATAAGAATAATTTATCGTGGGTTTTCCTCTCCAAGAGGGAGAGGTTTTGCCCTGGCTTGAAGAGCCTAAACTTGTGTCTCTTGTATTTTGGTAATTGACTTAATGAAAGACTAAATAAGCTATGAAGAGAATACATAAGTAAATCAAGTAAGCTCACTAGTAATTATCAAGAAGAGAATTTGAATTAATCATCACTCTACCAAATTCTCAATACCAGGGTCTTAATTGTCTTAATTGTCTCAACTTTGTTTTGTTGGCAAACCAAACATTCCGCCACAAATTTTTGAATATTAGATTTAAGGCCATCCCAAAAACATTCCTTCTTGACCCTGTTTTAAGTTTTTAACAATCCTGAGTGCCCTCCTAAGGGAGAGGTGTGCAATTCCAAAAGAATATTTTGTTTGAGTTGGGAATTCTTACAAATATATAAGTGATCTTTGTAACATAATGAATCATTTTTGCAGCTAAATGTTTCAGATGTACTGGGATCTTGCTGCAAATTTTGAAAGAGTGTCCACACCTCTTCATCATTCTTCCATTCATCTCTTGCTTCGGTTATCCACTCAGGTTGGATAATATAAATGGAACAAAGAAATGCTTCAACATCCTCATCCTCTCTTAAGAGTGCATCTGCAACAACATTTTTCTTCCCTTTTTTGTAGATGATTTCAAAGTCATAACCCAAAATATTTGTGACCCATTTTTTCTGCTCTTCTAAAGATAATATCTTTTCCAAAAAGTATTTAAGACTATCATGATATGTTTTTACCTTGAAGTGCCTTCCCATTAGGTAAGGTCGGCATTGCTTTAGTGCATGTAATATTGCCAACATTTCCTTCTCATAAATAGGTTTCTGTAAATACTTTCCTTTGACTGAACGAATTTCAAAAGCAATGGGTCTTCCTTCTTGCATTAAAACCGCACCAATTCCATTTCTTGAGGCATCACATTCCACAATAAAAGTTTTTCTAAAGTCAGACGTAGCTAAGGCCGGTGCTTGGCACATTGCCTATTTAATATGTTCAAAGACCTTAGTTGCTTCTGGAGTCCAGGAAAATGCATCTTTCTTCAGTAATGATGTTAGAGGTGTCGATATTCTCCCATATTCTTAACAAACTTGCAATAATACCCTATTAACCCTATAAATCCTCGAAGTTGCTTTATGGTTGTGGGGATTTTCCATTCCTTAATGGATTTAATTTTGTTAGGGTCTACCTTAACACCCTCATGAGATACAATATGACCCAAATATTCCACCTCTTGTACTCCAAAGAAGCATTTGGAGGTTTTTTCATATAATTGTTTCTCCTCCAATAGTTTGAGCACCCTGTCAACATGTTGAACATGATCCTTACAAGACTTGTTGTAGATTAGTATATCATCAAAAAATACTAACACAAAATTTCTAAGGAAGGGTTTGAAAATGGAATCCATCAAACCTTGAAATGTGGAAGGTGCATTAGTAAGGCCAAAAGACATGACCAAAAATTCATAATGACCCTCATGAGTTCTGAAGGTTATTTTCGGAATGACTTCAGTCTTCATTCTAATTTAATGATATCCAGAACGAAGATCTAGCTTGGTGAAGTAAATAGAAGAAAAGCTTTGATACCAAATATTATGAATCCAACTCACAAATGAGAAGAAAAGATAGATAAACGACTTAGAAATCAGCCTCTTCGAGGGGGAAACCTCCTTTACATTACTTAAACGAACAATTCTTGGATGATACAAATGAAAAAACCTACCTTCTATATATAGGAGTCTAAGGGGTCACAATATAACAATATGGGGACCAAATGGGCACAACAATAAAAATAATTGGGCTACACCTATGGGGCACAATAATAACAATATGGGGACTACATGGGCACAAAAATAACAATAATGGAACTACACTAAAAATAATAAGTGGCTACACTAGTATTATGGGGACCTAAAAGTGTAGCAAATTTTTGCATCTACATTTGATTTTCTCTCTACTTAATTTCCTCAGAATATTCATGTGGTTGTCCCACCAAGTTTGGATATGGCCCTCTAACTTTGATGGGAAAATGTAATCTTATGTTCCTCTACTATGTTATGAATGCTAAAATAAACCTCTCATTATTCCAACCAATAGTTCAACTTAACAACCTCAATATCACCTTAATAGGGCTTGACGTCTACGTTCACTTCCACTTTAAGCAAAGATTAGGAAGAAGAAATGGCATTGGGACTTGGTATCTCTTTCTCTAGTCCTTTTTTCAGCTCTAGCTTTCGATCCTCGTTATCACTAAAATTACCATCTAATCCAGTGTTTGAGTTAGGGCCACTAAACTCATTAAAAGGTCCAAAATTGTTCTCTACATCCACCATAAGAATGCCCATGTTGTGAGAGATCTCAATGACTTATTATTCTAGTATTATTGTACTTATCCACCATGGCTAGGGTTTTCAAAATTTACGCCAATTCTAAATCTTGAAAATTCCCACAAAGGCCCCAAAGAAAATGATGCTAATACCAATATGGTATATAAACTATTATGGATATTACACTAGACAACATATTTTACAATATTCTAAAGTTAATGTTACTAGCCTAATTTGTGAAATATTAAATACACTAAAACTAGAATGAAAGCAACAAACAAATAACACAGAGGGGAATTTTGAGGTCAAAAATGGGCCTCAAAACAAAAAATGCACTAACAAAATTAACTTTAAAAGAACCAGTAATATTTAAGATGATGATGACATCCAAATGGGATAAATATATGGAGGGAAAATAAGAAAACTACTTTTTAATTTGTATTTTTGGCTTATCTCCTTATAGGTCTACTCAAATTTCGAGTGTAGACACCCTTCGCATGAGGAATTAAATTCCATATCCAATGTGTCCCTACTCTACATACTTTTCAATAGACCCACATCAAAAAATATATATATATATATCCATAAAATAAATGTGTTGAAAATGTTTTTTTGTGTATTTTCATTTTTTTTCGATGTGGATCTACTAAGAAGAATGTATAGTGGGTACACGTTGTATGTGAGATTTAGTTCCACATTCAATGGTGTTTACACTCGAAATTTGAGTCAACCTATAAGGAGACAAATAAAAAATACAATAAAAAAATGATTTATTTTCTTTTTCTTTAAAAATCCATAACTCTTATTTTATTGTTTTAATTATTATTTTATTATTTTCCTAAGGAGACTCATTTTAGACCTCGATATTCCCCCTAGTGATTCATCTTAGGATATTTAGACACTGGGAGTTAGTTAAGTTCAACTTGGTCTAATGTCTCTATCAGTTAAAAGTGTGTTTCTTAGTATGTGTTTTTAGTATGCATTAGTTACATTGTAATCTGGCGGTCACAATATGTCCTAGACAGAGAGTGATCCAATGATTTATATTCTCATTGATACTAATGGATATCAACTCATGGATTAACACCTGATTGGTCCATGATCCATCTTTAAAGGGCGTGGAGGGTCATGGACGGTGATCAATTGTGAGAACACTCGTATGTAAAAAAAAAAATTGCTTTAACAAAATTGCTTCAAGTGGCCACATTGGTTGGGGCCATGGGTTGTTTCCCTATTAGAGAATTTTAACCACATAAAAATATTTTCATTTTGAACTGTTATCTTGGTTTTGTGAGTGGTTATTAAGGGTGTTTTTCCTGCATGGAATACGATTTTACCCGAACATGGTATCAAAGCCCCTTTGAATAATTGCTCACATTGGTGATCGTGATCTTGAACCCGGCCCGTGTTGCCGCATTTCTGAAATATGTCGTGTAGCTCTTTAGCCCAAGCAGACTATTCTAGTGCAACTAGAACATTGTTTTCAACTAGAAACGCCTTTATTTTCATTCAAAAAGGTGTCTCTTTGCCCAAGATACAACATTTTTCGTCAAATTTTGAGGTACAAACTCCAATGCCATATTTTTGAAAAAAAATATTACAGAGTTCATATATCATTTTTCTTTTAATTCTCGGTTTACTACACTTTATGATCTATGCATGATATTTTCCTTACCTTTTTTGCAATCTCAGCAAATCAAAAAAAGAGCGCAAAATGCTTTTTTGAATATGTATAATCTTTTACATGCACTTTGTGCAAACCCATAAAATCAGAAATGGTGAGAAATTTTGCATTTCCTGAGTAACCTAACCTAGATCTAACCCCATTGTTGTTGAGCTTTGGATTTTTTTTTAATTGTGGTTTGTTTTTGGATGGAATATCTTTTCTGGAAAGCACACAATTCAAGGCAAATCTCTACCAACAACAACACTAACTCCACCCTCCTTCACTACTATTTTTATGTCTTTTACACTAGCTCACTTGTTTATAAGTTACTTTATTTAGTAAGAGGTCTTGAGTTCAAACCTCTTTTTTTAAGTTATTTTTTGAAACGTTCTTGCAAATTTAAGTTATTTCATAACTTTATTGTAAAGTGTATTTTACTAGTCTTATAAAAGTGAATCACTATAAAATAACTTTAATATTTTTTTAAGTTATCTTTTTGCATGCAACTTTCATTTATAAAGTAACTTCATTGTAAAAGTGATTATTACTTGTGTTATAAAAGTGAATCACTTCATAAAATAATTTGTTTGTAAAAGTGAGCTTATAAACGAGGGAAAATATATTTTATCAACATCCATCACCATGTGAATCAACTTTTACTTGTCACGTGGATCTTTGTTATCGTTAATGTCTTTTTTTAGAACTTAGTACATAACTTTCACATCTGAAGTTCATTTTCAATGCCCTTTTTTTAAACAACCTAATTTTTCGAGAGCTTCATCCAAATATTCAATATTATCTTTCAAACTCATATTATCTGCATATTTTAATATGGTCACTCCAAGTGAAATTTTCCTCACCAATACCAACTACTTCTCATAAAATCCTACATGGAGGATGTACTAAGAAGTAAAGGATTTTACCGAATTACCTTGCGACAATAAAAGGCCCCATTTGATGTTGATTTGATGTTGATAAGAAATCCAAATGGGATGACAGGAATGATGAAGCATGTAGATTAATTTGAATGTTCATTTCTCCTTATTTGTAATTTCATATTCAAGGAATCAATGCTCCAAATGAAGCCTAGGAAAAGTTGCAAAATATATTTGGTGAATATAACATTATTAGATTTCATTAGCATGAAAAATATATCATGAATTTAAGTCCTAATTATTCTCTTGAATTGAAGATTGCTTGTCTAAGTTTAAAACACTTAGACATTTGCTTAAAGATTCTCATGTTAATCTAAACGAGGAACGTTGCATATATATTATTTTTTCAAAGCTTAGTTCTACATATTTTGTTTTTGTATCTACATTTTATGCCATTATAGAAGCTTTGGGAATTGTCTATCAAAAACCTTCTCTTGATAATTTTTGAATCTGATTAAAGAACGCGACAAGCTCTAGCATATTGGAGTGATTAGCATTGTGGGTAGATCTAACAAGCCATTTTTTTCCCAATAGAAATATAAAATCAAGCATCCAAAAAAACAACATCCATACAAAAAGAAGCAAAATAAGAGTCCCATACCCTTTCAACCCGCATCTACTCTTAATGGTGACAAAGGCCCGAAATCAAAAAGTGAGAAGACTAACAAACATTGCAACTATTATGGAAAGGGAAGTCATCTAGAGTCCAAATGCTTTATAAAGATGGAGGCCTTGGAAGAAGCAATGAATAACCACAACATCAACCTTGGTTTTTCTTCTAACATTTATTTTCATAGTCATGCACTTTTTTCTTATGGTTTCTCCTTCAATGAAACCTCTACTTCTTTTGTTGAATGACTTATTAATTCTAGAGTATCTTATCATATGGCTAAATATAAAGCCATTTTTTATGCTCTTAATTATTTTAACACCAAACAAATATTCGTTGGAGATAATAGATCTCTTAGTGTTAAAGGGTATAGAATAGTTCAAGTAGATAATGGTAATTTCAGTGATGTATAATATGTTCCAAGTATTTCATGCATCTTTCTATCAGTGTATCAAATCACTCATTCAGGTGAAGGTAAAACATTAGAATTTTCACCTCACGAAGTTTTAATTATGGTTTTAAAAGATCATAAGAACGTCCTTGCCACTAGAATAGTTGATGATATTACTTGGTTATACAATTTTTGCAACTTTGGGTCATCATATTTTCTCTCATTTTTTATTGCTCATAGTGATAACTGGAGCAAACTTTGGCATGAGCAATTTGGTCATCTAAACTATCACTCACTATAGCAGTTGTGTAATCAAAATATCGTGATTGGTTTAACTCTCATTACTTGCATAGATGGTGTTTTTTCGATTTTATTGTCGGAAAACATCATCCAGACATTTTTTACAAACGAGATTTTTGGCAGGCCTCAACCCCTTCGCAGCTTGTTCACAGTGATTTATGTGGTCCACTTTCTTCTCATTCCTTCTCTAGGTTCAAGTACTTCTTATTTATTCTCCTTCCTTATTTGGGTTCAAGTACTTTTTAAAGTTTCATTGATGACTTCTCCAGACACACTTGGATTTATTTCCTAAAACTTAAGAGCAAAGTTTTTAACTTTTTATTGGCTTAGAAGGCCCTTGTAGAAAAACAATATGAACATCAACTGCAAAGGTTAAGGACAAATAATGAAGATGAATATGTCAACAATAAATTTACAATTTACTACACTACACAGGGAATTCAAATGCAACATATTGTTCCATATACACTACAACAAAATGGTGTTGTTGAAATAAAGAATCGTACATTTTAAAAAAATGGTTGTATTATTCAATCTAAGGGATTAAGTCTTCATTATTGGGTAAAAGAAATCCATTGTGAAAATTACATAGTAAATCACACTTACACAAAGGATTTAAGCATTATAACACCAAAAAAAACATGGAGTAACATTAAACTAGATGTAAGCCACTTTTGTATCTTTGTTAGTGTATCATGGGCTCACATTCCTCATGGAAAAAAAAATTATAGCCTAAAAGTGATAAATGTATTTTTGTTGGATATTCTAAAGATTTAAAAGTTTATCGACTTCTCCAACCTCATTCCAATGAAATAATCAATGAAAGATATGTTAAATTTGATGAAAATATCTTAGCCTGTAGGTCAAATTCAGTGATTGTGTCATTTTTTACTTTTGAACCATCTTCGAATTTTGTGCCACCTTCTCTTCATATGTTGGTCTCCTTTCAAAATGATGACACTAAGGATGAAAATCCACCTTTTTCTACCCACATTCCTCTAGATGATTCCATTGAATATGAACCTGCACCAACACCACACTTCGAAAATGGGTCCATTCAAGACATGAAGCCATCGATGACCTTACCGTTGATCCTACAGACCAATGTCATACTCATTCACAGTTCTAGTGATCCTCTATTTTGGCTAAATTGAAGAGACTCATGATTCAAAAACATTTATAGAAGATTCAGGCCATCCAGGTTGGGTGTTAGACTGTGAGTCCCTAGACAATCACAAAGTCCAAGAATACAATTGTCATGAATTGTAATTCTTATCTTGATAAGTTTTTGTAATGATCCATTTATTACTTGTCCGTGTGATGTAGACCTAGATATAGAAGGTCAATTGATATATTATAAATTCACATTTTGAGATCAATACAATATAACACAAAGGGCCTAAGGCCTTTTTCACTAATTTTTTTGCTTGTCTCACTCATGGCCAACTCTTAACATTGGGAAATAGCAATGAATGAAGAATAACATTCATTGATGGCGAACAATATTTGGGAACTCGTACCTCTTCCAAAATAAATATAACTTGTCATATGTAAATGGGCATACAAAACTACGTTTGCATCAGAAGGAAGGGTTGAAAGACGTAAGGCCTAGTTTGTTGCTAAAGGACTCTCTCAAGTTGAAGAAATTGACTGAAATGAAACATTTTCCCCTATCACAAAAATGAATTCCATCTACCCTGTTCTATCCCTTATTGTCTCATGCGAATGGGAGGTCCATTAGATGGATGTCAAATCTACCTTATTGCATGGGGATCTACAAGAAGAAATCTACATGCAACAACCTCTTGACTATGTTTAAAGTAACTCCAATCTTTTTTGTCGCCTTAATAAATCCCTCTATGGTCCTAAACAAGTTCATCGAGCTTGGTATGCAAAAATTAATAGCTTTATTCTTAACACTGACTTCTCTAGATGTCATTCTAACCCTGCTGTCTACACCAAGAAAGTATAAATCCATCACAAAACCCTTGTTCTTTGGGTTTATGACCTTATCCTCACTAGTAGTGACCCTAATATTTTACCCCATGTGAAATCAAGCCTTGAGAAGAAGATTGAAATGATAAACTTAGGATATTTTCATTATTTCCTTGGCCTAAAATTCTTGCAAATCCAAGAAGGAAATTATATTTCCCAATCTAAGTATGTGTGTGACCTTCTTCACCATTTTCATATGGAATATTGTAAACCAACCCCTTTTCCCTATCATCCTAGAGTCAAAGTTATTTCCACCTACACTACACCCAAAGTTGATGCCACTTTGTACCGTAGTTAGTTGGTAACTCTAATATTTGACTCAAACTCGTCTTGATTCTTCCTTTAATGTTGGTCTTGTTTCGCATTATATGCAAACACCACATGAAATTCATTGGACTATATAAATAATAATAATTCAATATATTCGAAGTATAGTTTAGTTTTGGATACATTACAGTTCAAGGGGGGCTCCTTTAATGGTTGGTTTCACTATTCAGATTGGAATAGTGACCCTAATGATCGGAAGTCTACTACTCTTGGTTTCGGACCTGTCACTGACACTTGTGGTTTCCATTAGACAACATGGGAAGCTTGGTGGCATGATGGATTTGGGTGATCGAGCAACCGACTTGGCCTAATGATGGGTGAGGAGTCCCGCGACGACACCACGAGTTGGGGTGCCCTAGTGGAACGGTGGTGGGTCGAGTCCCCAAGACGAGTGAGCCAAAATTTGGTGTCACCAATACGGACGAAGAAAAATGTGGTGTCACCCACACGAGTGAGTTGAAATTTGGCATTGTTCGAGACGAAGTGGGTGAGCCAAACGGGCAAAACGAAAATATGAGGTCGTTGCAAAGAACAAGTGTCAGCCCAATCTATCTGACATGCACAAAAGGGCAAAGACGAAGTCGCACAAAGGGTCTCATGTGAGATAAGTATTTTTGGAATATGGTGTTCATGGTTGCAATTAGTTGATGTTAGAAATGGATCCATGATGGAAGGTAGCTCATGTTGGCATTGATGTCAACCTTGTGTAGCCTAGTTGATGTGTTGATGTCTTTGTTGTAGTATTGTTGTAGTTGGTTATGTTGGCATTGATGTCAGCATTTTGATCATATAGGATGATGTCAGTGATTAGTGATTGCTCATGTGTTAGTGGTATTGACATGTTGAGGACTATGGAAGATTAGGTCACCATTCTTATGTTCCTCTTCATGAATTGTTGCAGCAAAGTGTTGACCTTATGATGGTATTGGAGATGTGATTCAGTGCATTACAAAGGTGGTCTAGCTTTTGCAGGTGCTTGAGGAGAGTAGAGGACTTGTTGGCATACAAATAAATCCTTGTTTGTTGGTTTATAGGTTAACTTGAGAGTGGAACTTGGGAGACATGTGTGGCCTATTTTCAAAGGTTTCATAGGACTTAGAAGAGGTTTGGAGGTGATTTCAGATGTTGGAGAAGGTGATCCAATAGGATGCAAAGATTTTGGCAAGAGATTTTTATGATTTTTATTATGATATGCCTCAACCGCGCCCATGTTGGCTTGTGCATGCAGTTGAAAGGATCCAACTGCATGGAGACAATCCTATGCATGTAGTTGCATCCAGGATCAGGTAGTTTTGTGTGTGTGGTTGACCTTCTTCACAAAAAAAATATTTGTATTCCTCATGCACATATTTCGACTTTTGTATTCCTAGAAGCTTCTACATTAAATGGTTAAGGTCGAAATTTTTCAAGTTCTCCAGTGGATGTGAACACCTTTAGTGCACAAGTAGTGGTGATATTGGTTGGATTTCGTCAACTTTTTGCACTCTTGATCCCAGTCCAATAGTGCAATTCACCCTACATGATTTATATTCTTAATTTTGGGATTTTTTTATGGTTGGTTCATGTAGTGGAGTGAGTGAGAACATTAGATAAGTTGCATAATGATTCATACCTACTTATGAGAAAAGATAGTGTGTGCAGGTGTCGCAAATGGCAATGAAGTGCGTAGAACGAATTGTTGAAGTTGAATACTAAAGTATAACATCAGATTTCAGATCAGTGATGAAGTCGTTGTATCAGAAGATGTTTGGAGAAGAATAGCCTTAAGGAAAAGGCCAGTGTTTGAGCATGGTTTGAGTAGAGGATCTATTGCATGGTTTGACAGTTGTTTTTCAGGTGTTGTTGGTGCATATGGCATAATGCCATATTATGTTTTATGTTGCTGATATATAGAGGGTTTGATGTATTTGTTGGTTGTTGCAGTTTGTTTTTGATGGATTTATGTATGGCTGAGAGTGTGGTTGTTTGTTGGTTTTGGTTATGAGTATTTTTGTTGTTGATTTCATGAGATTGTCTTGTTGCTGGAGATTGTATTGCATAGTTAAGTCTAGTTGAGCAGAGAGTCTTGGATCCAGTGTGGAAATATATGAAATGAGGCCCGCATAGAGAAGAGGATAAGTGACTTCATGAGAGTGGAGTAGTGATTTCAAAGCTTCATCGAAAGGAACAGTTTCTCCGTCCAATCGGAGTTGGATTTTCCAATTGGAGTTGGTCGAGGATTATTGATCGTGGCGGCTTTTAGCTGATGGTAGTCCGTAGATCCATGTGAAAATATAGCCTTCTGAGTTGTAAGTAGAATCGAGTATCTTGGCTAATGGGAGTCAGATGATTGTATATGAGGTCGAGTCTCCTAGCTAATGGGAGTCAACAAATCTATGTAAAAGACTATTGTTTGACATGATAGAGATTTAGAGTAGCACAGGAACAACAAGGGTGGTTTTTTTGCCCAGAGACGGATTTTCCACCATATATCTTGTGTATCATGTGTGATAATGTGATTGTGCCTTGATATGTTGATTATTGTTTCTCTCATGATTATTTAATTTTAGTTGCTTACATGGTTTATGCTTATGTTATGGTATTTTGGTTATGTGCATGATTTAGTAGAAAATTTTATAGTAAAAATTGATAATTAGACACATTATTGACTTAGCCCCACCCCCCCTCCCCCCCCCCACCGGCCCTCCTCTCAATCGTGCTCAATATTTCCAAAATTTGGTATCCTAGGGGGGATATCGATTGTAGCTTGGTCGTTGGAGACTAGTTATGGGGTTTGTTGGTGGAAAAATTCAAAAAAAAAATCAAAATGAACTCTCAAGGAATACCTCTTTTTACTACTACAAATTTCAAGGTATGGAAAGAAAGTGTGAAGTGTAAATTATTTTCTTGTGGTTCTAACTTGTGGAGATTGGTTTGTGAAGGATATGATGATGATTCTCCTTCATCTGAAGAAATGAATCAAAATCCTCAAGAAAGGTGTATCATTGTAGAAAATCTCCATAGTACAGAGCTAGAGAAAGTTGGAGATTTAAAATCTTCCAAGGAGGTTTGGGATAGATTGCATATGTTATATGGAGAAAGTTGTAGCAGCAGTGATGAAGAGTTTGAGAAGAGCAGCAAAAAGAAGAAGAATATGATGAGATCGAAGAAGAACAAAGCTCCAGTTGAATCAGTTGTACAAGATGACAATAAATATGAAGGTATAAACCACAACGATTTATTTTTGAGTTATATTTTTGATAGCGGTGGTGATAATAGTTCAGATCTGGTTAGTGAAGAAAATGGTGATCATAGTTAAATGCTCTTGAAGGTTGAACATGAATATTTGTTAGTTGTTGCTGAAGAAGCTAGTAGGTTTGAAATACGGTAAAGAAATGTGGGGCAAGCTAGAGTCCATATTTGGAGATGGTGTCGCATCAATAAGGAGACTAAGAAATAGAGAAACAAGAAAAAGAACAAGAAGAAAGGCCTTCAAAATCAATAAGTTCAACCACAAGAGTCTCATCTTCCTAGTGCAAGTGATTCAGTCAATAATGTGCAAAAATCAAAAGATCAAGAACCAAAGGTATTGCTGCAAAATGAATCCAAAGGTATATATGTTAATGATTTTCTTTTGAGTTACAATTTTGAGGATTCAGATTTTGATCATGTTGAAATGCCTAGTGAAGATGAAAATGATATTAAGGTTCTTAGAGTTGAGAATTCTAGACTAATAGTTGCATGCAAGGATTAAGAAAAACTATTGCAAATTTGTGATAATCAGGAGGTCCAGCTGAAGGAGGAGATTGTCAACTTAAAGATTAAATTAGCAGAATCATAAAGAGTTAAGGATGGTATGCGGAAGTAATACAAAGAGAAGGAAGATGAGTGTGAGAGAATGGAAGTTGACGTGGTGTCCCTGAGAAAGTAGTAGAAGATGCAGAAGAGCATTGTATCCTTGGACAATTTGCTTGAGATTCAAAGATCATCATCGGATAGATCTGGTCTTGGATTTCAAAAAGGTGAGTCTAGTTTGGATGTGGGTAAAAACACCAAAGTTGAACCAAAATAACTTGTAGCAAACAATTCCAAAAGAAAGAGTAACAAATAAAGGAACCAACAAATCCAACTGCAACAGAGAAGAAAACCTCAAGAAGCACCTACTTTCAGTAAAAAAAAAAAAAAACTCCTATAGAGGATTTTGGCAGACCTTAAAGTTTCAAAGGAATCAAAGTCATTTATTACTTAAGGTAGAATGTTACAGTTGTCACAAATTTGGGCATATTGCAGCGAACTGCATGAGCAAAATCTATAGATTCAATCAACAGATATTGCAATAGTATCAGCAGCCAAGGAGATTGGCCAACAGGTATAATCATGGTTTGAATGGTTATTGTTATTCATGTAACATGTTTAGTCATAAGTCATTTGATTGCATATCTACCCAATGGAGGAGAAGCACATTGCATGCAAGGTATATATTTGGCATGAGCAAGAGGTGATTTGATCCCCTTGCTCATATCTTGGCCACATGGAGTGCTACACATGTCATAACTTGGCCATATGGAAAGAGACTTCTTGTTTCCCCATTATTCAAGGAAAAATAGGCAAGAGCAGCAGAAACATAGCGGAGGTAGCAGAAAACCAGTGAAGGAAGAAAAGAAGCAGTCAAAGACCGTGTGGATAAAGGAGCAATACCTTTTCAAGTAGTGAAGAGCAACCCCTCCTGCAGTCCATGATTATTTTTTGCATATTTATAGAGGACTACAAAGTTCATGAGGTGCATAACCTTAGAGGGAGCGTGTGGTAGAAGTATGGCAGTTTGATGAGTACAAGTTGTTGCAGCAACATATGATGTGTTCTTTTGAGTCTCATACACATTTAGGTCCACAAAATCATCCTGTCTATTGGAGGTATATTTAGCTTAGGGGGAGCTATGCATGGTATGTGATTTACATGAGTTATTTTACATTTCCTTCATAGTTTTCAACTCGTTTGTTTGTAGTTGCTTTACATATGTTTTTTGAGTGAAAGTATTACATTTTTCAGCCATATATATGCTTTTGTTTTCACTAACAAGTTGGTTGAAAAGATGGTATAGTCATGCATAGAGATGACATGAGACATGGACCAACCATGTATGGGTTTTTATATGCAGTTTATTACAGCCATATGCTTATCAATGATTCATCATTTTATGTTGGATGAAGAGTCCAATCATTAGTGATTTGAGTCATTTTGATGATAGGCATGTTTTGGAGGAGTTTCTTGGAGTCATTTTTGCAGCCACATGTATGGGCTAATGATGTTGTTACAATTATGTTACGTCATGTTTATGGTCATTGGTCCATAGGATATTTTATAGCAGCCATGTATTTCATTGATAAATGATGTAAAATGCACATAATTCCTTGTACTTATATTGTTTTATCATTGGGTCTTCTAGTTGTTTGGTGCTAGAATTGGGCATTCATGTAAAAGTGAGTCATGAGGTCATGTAATAGTCATTTATGAGGTTTTTGTATCACTACTATAGCCATATATGTATAATGTAATATGTCATTAGTCGTGGTCATGTCGAGTCATGGTCCACCTTGTGTTTATTTCCTTTGGCAAAGATGTATTTTTTGCAGTGGAAGCGATTCACTGCAACCTTGAGATGATGTTAGAGATGGCACATGTTCAGGGGAAGCATTATTTGCTCTTGTTTACTTCAGACATACATTGTTGGCATTATAATCCGCTTAGAGGTATTCATGGTGTGGCTCGTGCTATGTTATGATTGTTGGGGTTCTTGGCCTCATGTTTTCAGCAGAGGTTGATTGATGTTGTTTCTATGTGGTTGCTATGGAGAGTTGGGTTAGTGCCTCATGTGCATAATGTTGCATATTGTGATTGATGTTGGTTATGGTTGCCTCATGTTGGCATATTATTGTTGATGCTAGAGGTTGATTGGATTGTGTGTTGATTGTTGCTACTTATGTCAAAGCATGGATGTTTGGTGACATGCTACTCCGAATGTTGATTGGTTATGTATGTTTCTTGTTGCTATTGATGTGAGAGAGATGGATTCTTGTTGATGTGCATCATTTTTCATCCATATAGAGATTAATTGCTCTAGTATTCGTACTTTTATTCTTGTTGCCTTATCAGATGGATTTGACCCTTTGCCAATGATGTCAAAGGGGGAGTGATATAGGATGATGGCTTGGAGATTGTGTGTGGTTTCCATCAATGCCAAAGGGGGGGTATTTTGGCATTATGGTGTTCATGGTTGCAGCTAGTTGATGTTAGCATTGGCTTCATGATGGCAGCTACCTCATGTTGGCATCGATGTCAACCCTATGTAGCCTAGTTGATGTGTTGATGTCTTCCTTGTAGTATGGTTACAGTTGGTTATGCTGGAATTGATGTCAGCATTTTGATCATGTAGGATGATGGTAGTGCTCGCGTTAGTGGTATTAATATGTTGAGGACTATGGCAGATTAGGTCATCATGCTTATGTTCTTGTTCATGAATTGTTGCAGGAGTGTGTTGACCTTATGATGATGTTGGAGATGTGCTTCATTGTGTTACAGAGGTGGTGCAGCTTGTGCAGGTGCTTGAGGAGAGTAGAGGACTTGTTGGCAGACAAGTCAATCCTTGTTTGTTGGCTTATAGTTTAACTTGACAGTGGCACTTGGGAGACATGTGTGGCCTATTTGCAGAGGTGTCACGGGAATTAGAGGAGGTTTGGAGGTGAGTTCATATGTTGGAGAAGGTGATCCAATAGGAGATAGAGGTTCTAGTCAGAGGTTTTTATTTTTTTTATTATGCTTTGCCCCAACTGCACCCATGCAAGCTTGTGCATGCGGTTGAAAGGCTCCAACCGTATGGAGACAAGCTTGTGCATGTGGTTGCAGCCAAGATTAGCCAGTTTTGTGCGTGCGGATGAGCTTCGTAACGAAAAATTCTTAGGATTCCTCGCACACATCATATGTATTTCAACTTATATATTCCCAGAAGCTTATATATTAATTGGTTAAGGTCGAAATTGGTCAAATAAGTTCTCCATTGGGTGTGAACACCTTTAGTGCACAAGTAGTGGTGATAGTGGTTGGATTGCGTCAACTTTGTGCACTCTTGATCCCAGTCCAATAGTGCAATTTTCCCTACATGTTTTATATTCTTCATTTTTGGAGTTGGTTGATGGTTGGTTCATGTCGTAGAGTGAGTGAGAACATTGGAGAAGTTGCAGAAAGCTTCAGACCTACTTGTGAGCAAAGATAGTGTGTGCAGGTCTTGCAGATGGCAGTGTAGTGAACAGAACGAATGGTTGAAGCTGAATATTGAAGCATAACATCAGATTTCATATCAGTGTTGTATTTGTTGTAGCAGAGGATATTTGGAGAATAATAGCCTTGAGGAAAAGGATAATGTTTGAGCATGGTTTGAGTAGAGGATTTATTGCATGATTTGACAGTTGTTTTGTAGGTGTTGTAGGTGCATATGGAAAAATTCCATATCATTTTTTATGTTGTTGATATATAGAGCATTTGATGTATTTGTTGGTTGTTGCAGTTTGCTTTTGATGGATTTATGTATGGCTGAGAGTATGGTTGTTGGTTGGGTTTGGTTATGAGTGTTTTTGTTGTTGATTTGATGAGATTGTATTGCAAAGCTGAGTCTAGTTGAGTAGATATTATTAGATCCAGTGTGAAAATATATGAAACGAGGTCCGCATAGAGCAGAGGAGCGGTGACTTCATGAGAGTGGAGCATTGGATTTCGAGGCTTTGGCAAAAGGAACAGTTTCTCCATCCAATCGAAGGTGGATATTCCAATCGGAGTTGAGTGAGGATCGTTGATTGTGGTGGCTTTCAAAAGATGGTAGTTCATAGATTCGTGAGAGAACATAACCTTCCAAGATAGTCAGTAGAATCGAGTCTCCTGGTTGATGGGAGTCAGTTGATTGTATATGAGATTGGGTCTCCTAGGTGATGGGAGTCTGCATATCTATGTAAAAGACTATTGTTTGACATAATAGATATTCGGAGCAGTGCAGCAACAGCAAGGGTGGTTATTTTTCCCGGAGAAGGGTTTTCCACTAGATATCTTGTGTCTCATGTGTGATGATGTGATTGTGCTTTGATGTGTTGATTATTGTTTCTCTCATGGTTACTTCATTTTAGCTGCTTACATGGTTTATGCTTATGTTATGGTATATGTGATATGTTGTTGGTTATGTGCATGATTCAGTGGAAAATTTTAAAGTGGTAAAAAATGATAATTAGACACACTATTGATTCACCCCCCCCCCCTCTCAGTAGTGCTAAAGATTTCCAAAAAGTATGTGTATGATGGATCAAAGAAGGGAAAGAACGAAACGGGGACAAATACCAACCGAAAACATAATCAAATAGGCCAAGGGAGGACCAAACAAAATGAGGAGGGCTCGCATACATTATTTGGAGGAGGACATGTTGTGAAAAAAGAAGGGAGATGAGAGGAGCGCTTGGGCATGTGGTAGGGTAGGGCTCGAGGGAAAGGACGAGCTAACCAATCCAATTGATCGAAGGGTGAAAACGACCCTCGAAGGAAGAAGGAAGCGACCTGCAGTAGGGTGGTAGGGTGGCCTGGTGGGGTCATCAAGATTTTATGGTTGGATTTCCTTGTATGATTTTTCGTTTTCGTTGAATTGATCTGTTGCCTCAAGTAATGGATGTATATACATTTTTAATAAAAGTAAAAGGATGGAGGATCGTTTCCATTGAAATTTTGCATGCTTAAGATGATGATGTTATCTTGTATATGATGTTCATATTTTTTGTTGATGGAAGATGATGTGACAATGTTTTTACTACTCTATGTTTGATGGATTCCATACATTAATATAAATATAGAGAACACTGGTAATTACATTGTGAGGCATAGTCTAGGTGAAGTAGCCATGTACTCCATGAGGCAGAGGTGAAACATACCAGTGTCGCATGCTTGAGGGATCATAGTGCACCTAAAAGGCACCTTGTAACTGTACGAGGCCATGGGGTCATGACAAGTGGTGTCAGAGCAAATACCAAGACTAGGTGAAGCTCTTCGCCACACAAAGGTGGTATTAGAGCTATATCACTCTTTTTCCATTGAAATTGGTATTGAAGTAGGTGCTACTAGAAGAAGCAAAAGTTGAAGGAAGAATGTAGAGGTAGTTATCTTTCTGATTATATTGGGGGAAGGGACTTTTGTAGTTGATTTTCAGGTGGAAAAGGGGTTTTTGACTATTGGCTCTTTGTATAGGTACAATTGAAGTGAGCTTAACAAGATCACATCTGAAAGGACACAAGTCAAGATGGTGAACACTAGGTCTAACCTAGTGGACCAAGATGAGGTGGCTTTGCCTGATAAGGTCAAAGATTTTGAGATGAATTTGGCACAGATGGTTGAAGGAATGGAAGTCCATGTGAAGGAGTTCAAGGAACTTCAAGCAGACATCCAGGGGAATAAAGAGACCATTGAGTCAAGGTCTTATTCCATTTAATTCATTATGAGGAAATCTCAAGAACAATAGAGTTAGATGAAGGATTTGGAAGATAAGGTGAAGTCACTTGGTGCACTCACAAGAGACCAGGATGATACCATTGCAATTTTGACACACAAGTCATAGGAAAGAGTTTTGGAAATTCATCCACGAAGGTGAAGCTGAAAGAACCAGAGATACATGATGGGGAAATAAGTACTAAGGTATTGGAGAAATTTTTTTGGGATGTGGAACAGATGTTGGAACAAATAAAGGGTTGTTTTGAAATCAAGAAAGTCAATGCCACAACCATGTATCTCAAAAGAACAGGAAAACTTTGGTGGAAGGCCAGAGTTGAGGACTTAGCAACAGGTCATATCAAGAGCAAAATTAAGACATGGACAAAGCAAAAAGAAGCTTTGTACGCACAGTTTGGACTAGGGAATCAAGAATGGGTAGCAGGGGATTGCTTAAGGGCACAAATTCATACTAGTAAGATTCAGACTTATATTAAGGAATCCTTAGGTCTTGTGTTGGAGCTTATAGATATGCATGAAAAGGATAGGGTATATGCCTTCATCAACAATCTCCAACCATGGAAAAATAAATAAGTTATGAAGCAAGGAGTCCAATCTCTTATAGCAACCATCATCGCAGCATAGAAACTTCTTGACAACTAGATGGTAAGGATAAGGAGGAGATGAAAAGTGATAAGAGAAAGAAGAAGAATAAGGGAAGACTTCCAAAGAAGGAAAGCTAGCAAGTGTAGCCAAAGAGAAGAAGCCCATGTCTTATTGGATCTGCAGTGAGGATCACTTGGCGAGGAATTTCCCAATCAAATAAAAAGTGTTTGCTTTGGAGCAGCAAGATGCAACTAAGGTTGGGTGTTGTAGGCAGTGGGGTCCTCAGAAAAGCAGAGAGGAGACCCGAATGCAGCAATGAGGATGACCACCATTTTTTAAAGTGAACAGCATTATTGTGGTGCTACATGTAGAGATTTGAGTAGCAATGATGTGAAGTCCCTTCTCTCACGACATGTGGAAATCATGTCTTCTCTAAAAAACCAAGTAGAGAAGTTGGAGAAGAGGGCATGCAAACTGGAACAGGAAAGGGAGACTAGGATGGCAGTAGTGTTTCATAGATGTGACCAAGGAAAGGTGCCTTGGTATGTTGAGGCCAAGGAAGAGGATGGTGCATCGATAATGAACCTAGGAAGTTGGCCACAGTATCCAAAGCTTGAGAGGCTTGTTGAGGAGGCGGAGGGTAGGATAGGGTCATATCCTCCTTTGCTAATTTACATGATGAGGAAGTACGAAGGTATGCTTCCAGGAGTTCAGCCGTGAGATGTGGGTGGAGGTCACCATGATCAACACTCCTATTCATCTCAATGAGCCATGAGGAGATGGATCACTATTGCAATCAGATGGTAAGCCAATATTATG
The DNA here is from genome assembly GCA_034641835.2 of Pinus albicaulis. Classification (NCBI taxonomy): domain Eukaryota; kingdom Viridiplantae; phylum Streptophyta; class Pinopsida; order Pinales; family Pinaceae; genus Pinus; species Pinus albicaulis. The sequence continues at coordinate 320,386,577 of CM076579.1, forward strand.
AGGGTACCTAAGGTGGTGCCTCTACAATCGCAAATTGGTGGAGTCGTGATGATCTAAGATTGAGGATATTGCACTATGAAACATGAGTTCTCTTGGAGCTCGATGTGACGATCAAATTAGCTACCTGATTAACCAAGCCTCATAAAGGGATCCAACACATGTTGATATGTAGGAGTGATCTACAAAGATGTAGTCAGAGATATCATCCAGGGAGACTTCGTCATGATAACAATATCCAATGGGAGATGACCAGAGGGTTATAGTTGGACTATTGTCGGGATGGAAATAACTTTGAGTGGGAGAGGATGTCAGGCCCTAGAGTTGGGTGTGCTTTTAACCGAGGTGCACACCATTGGCAACATCCCCATCGCACAATTTGCAACAAAGATATTGCAAGAAATGAGATGAAAGAGGATGTTGCATAAGAGCGCACCAACGCGAGGTGTCAAAAAACCGACACTTGGGGTTTCCATTAGGCACACATGGGCAGCGTGGTAGCATGATGAATGTGGGTGACCGAGCACCCAACTTGGCCTAATGATGAGTGAGGACGCCTAAGGCGACACCGTGAGGAGCAGCATGGACACCCAAGACATGCACTGAAATGCCCCTATATGAGCAACCAAGGAGACGAGGTCATCCCAGGATGAGTTGGACGGAAGTAGGGGCGCCCTAGTGAAATGGTGGTGGGCCAAGTCCCCAAGACAAGGGAGACAAAATTTGGCATCACCAAGAAAGGCGAGCCGAAATTTGGCATCACCTGCACGAGTGAGCCAAAATTGGCATTGATCAAGAGAAAGTGGGTAAGTTAAGCACAGAACAATAAATTGAGGTCACCTCACAAAACAAGCTTTAACCTGACCGAGATGACCTACACGAAAGGGCAAAGACAAAGTCGCACGAAGGGTCTCAGGCAATATAAGTATGTGCATGATGGAACGAAGAAGGGCAAGAACATAACAGGGAAAATACCAACCGAAAATAGCACTGAAAGGACCAAGGGAGGACCGAACAGAACGAGAAGGGCTCGCGTACATTGTTTGGAGGAGAGGTTGCAAGACAAGAAGGGAGTTGAGTGTGAGGGATTGGGCCTACTATAGCGCAGAGCCTGAGGACAAGGACGAGCTAACCGAGCCAATAGACCAAAGGGTGGAAACGACTCGTGAAGAAAGGGGAAACCTGTAGTAGGGTGGTAGGGTGGCACAGTGGGGTCATCAAGTTTTTATGGTTGGATTTCCTTGTACACACTATAATTTTGGCTTCAAGTTTTCATTGAACCAATTCATTTCCTCAAGTACTGGATGTACATACATTTTCAATAAAAGCAAAAGGTCAAAGGGTTGTTTCCATTGAAATTGTACATGCTTATGATGATGATGTCATCTTGCATATGATGTTCATAATTGCAGTTAATGGAACATGTTGACAATGTTTTTACTTCTCTATGCTTGATGGATTTTGCACATTAATATAAATATAGAGAACAACACATGCAATTACATTGTGAGGTATAGTCCAGGTGAAGTAGTTATGTACTCCATGAGACAGAGGTGAAACACGTTAATGTTACACGCTTCAGAGATCATGGTGCTCCCAAAAGGCACCTTGTGACCATAGGAGGCCCTAGGGTCATGACAGAGAGGATCTAATGCCTCATTCTTTCTTCTATTGTGTCACCTTTGTAAACCTTTCAATCATATCCCAAGTTGTTCTTAAGTGGGGATGTTAGGATATTTAAACATGTAAGAGTTAGTTAAGTTCAACTTGGTCTAATGTGTCTATTAGGTAAAAGTGTTTTTATTTTGTATGTATTAGTTGTATTATAATTCAATGGTCATGATATGTTCTAGACATAGAATGATCCAACAACTTAAATTATCTTTAATATTAATGGTTCTTGATCTATGGCTTAACACTCGATTGGTCCATGATCTCTATTTAAAGGACATAGAGGGTTATGGTTGATGATCGATTGTGAAAACTCTCTTATGTATGTAAAATATTTTATTTTGCATTAATAAAACTGCCTCAAGTTGTCACATTGGCTAGAGCAATGGATTGTTTCCCTCTTAGAGGGTTTTAACCACGTAAAAATACCATCATTATAATATTTGATTTGGTTGTGTGAGTGGTTATTGAAGGTGTCTGTCATGTATGGAATACCGTATTTAATCGAAAATTCACACAATGAACATAAGATATAACTTAAAGGTCAAGCCTAATAGTCTACTCTGCTCCTTGCTCTCTTTTGTCAATATTTTTTCACGATAAATCCCTCAACCTCCCTCACCTTCATGTTCTGTTGTTTTATTATTAGTTATATAATGCAAAAGCAAAGAAAAGGACTCTCATTAAGGAGTTTCCATGCATACTATAACCAATGTCACTACTACAAGGTCTTCTACTTTGTTATGTTGCAATATTCCCACTCATATATGATATGCTCAACTATAGAACAATAAGAATGGAAACCGTTCCTTTCTTTTATTGTGTCACCTTTGTAAATCTTTCAATCATATCCCAAGTTGTTCTTAAGTGAGGATGTTAGGATATTTATACACGAAAGAGTTAATTAAGTTCAACTTGGTCTAATGTGTCTATTAGGTAAAAGTGTTTTTATTTTGTATGTATTAGTTGTATTATAATTCAATGGTCACGATATGTTCTAGACATAGAATGATCCAACAACTTAAATTATCTTTAATATTAACGGTTCTTGATCTATGGCTTAACACCCGATTGGTCCATGATCTCTATTTAAAGGACATAAAGGGTTATGGTTGATGATCGATTGTGAAAACTCTTTTATGTATGTAAAATATTTTATTTTGCATTAATAAAATTGCCTCAAGTTGTTACATTGGCTAGAGCAATGGATTGTTTCCCTCTTAGAGGGTTTTAACCACGTAAAAATATTATCATTATAATATTTGATTTGGTTGTGTGAGTGGCTATTGAAGGTGTTTGTCATGTATGGAAAACCCTATTTAATCGAACAATTCACACAATGAACATAACTTAGAAAAGCCCAACTAAAAGGTCAAGCCTAATAATCTACTCCGCTCCTTGCTCTCTTTGGTCAATCTTTTTTCACGATAAATCCCTCAACCTCCCTATAGTTACGTGGACAATTCAATTTGGTTCCTTTCCCTCACCCTCCCCCTGGCCAAGCAAGCAGTTTAGTTCAACTCCCTCACCTTCATGTTCTGTTGTTTTATTATTAGTTATAAAATGCAAAAGCAAAGAAAAGGACACTCGTTAAGGAGTTTCCATGCATACTATGACCAATGTCACTACTACAAGGTCTTCTACTTTGTTATGTTGCAATATTCCCACTCATATATGATATGCTCAACTATAGAACAATAAGAATGGAAACCGTTCCTTTCCTAGTGGCCCAATGTTTAACATACCTTAATAACCTTCTAGAGATAAGATTAGGATTAGAGTTTTTACATGCCTCCACCCCCAATTTTGACCCCTCTAAAATCTTCTCAAAAATCAACACACAACTATCTCCACATGTGAATAATGTACGTTGATATCACATCTCCACTCAACACCATGTTAGTTAGCAAGATAGATTAACTCACAAAGGGACGACTTACACATACAAACTCTTATTTTGGTGAATTTTGGATAGTTGAAAAGTTATCCATATGTAAAACAAAGTCAAGAGGTCGAGAGCTAAGCTCACAAAGTTTTGACCCCAAAAACAAATGTTTAAGGCCTCAAACAACCTCTTAAAGTCCTAGACACCAAATCACCAAATTGAGACATGCCCATAAAATGGACCCTACAAGTCAATAGCTCCAAATTTAACAAATTATATATTTATCCATTCCAAACTACTAGGAGTTATTACCAAATGGGCTCAATCATCAAAGAGAGATATGAGAACCAATTCATTGTGAGCATGGCCATGTAAATTTTATCATTGTAAATGACCATCTATCTATCACACATTTTTAGCAAGTACCATCTTAGATACATTGTTACACATGATCTCTCTAGTGCAATGGTACAACGACTTGCAAAAGAAGCCAATTCATTTGCTTTCTTTAGAGGATTTGTAGGCTTTTGCTTCTACATAGTACAATAATTGAATCCATGGTGCAATTCATGGCACATATCAGATTAGAAATGTGTAATATTCTCCCCACTTTGAATGAAAAACTTAATGGATTAAGTTGAAGATATGATGTTGCCAAAAATCTTGTTGGAAGTATTGAATAACAAATATTCAATGCATAAAAATTATTTTGCTTCAAGCATAAAATATGTATGGGGTAATTTTAGAAGCTAATATATGAACAAATAGATACAAAGAGAGAACAAACCCTTATAGGAATACAAACAAGTTCAAAATCTTGGAGAAGAAAGAGGAAATGTCGCATTTATTAGAGTATTTCAAGAAAGTTGAAATGTTCAAAGTTGCCTCCTAGTGAGACACGCAATGACAAGTGAAGGGTAGACTTGGCCCACAAAATTTTGGTTAAATGGAAACAAGGAGATGATATATATAAAAATATACAAGTTTTGATATGTGTGTGTACATCAATGTAATCCAAACCATTAGACACATACAAAAATGAAAATTCTATGGACTTATATGTAGCATGTAAGAATGAAAATAGCAAAATGGCACCAAGTGCAATATATACCCATAACAAAATACATAAACATTGAAGCTCTAAATGGCCCCCAAGGTCCCAAAAACATCGTGATATAACAAATAACTACATATCATCAAAACCATCCCCTACTTGGGATCCTACCCATTGCATCATCCTTTGGTTTTGCTCTGCCAAGGTCATCAAGGCTAATGTCAATGCACTTGAGGTGAATCACACTCTAAGATTCGATTAGGGTGTGGGGGTCACCTTCTTTGGCTTTTTTACATTTTGGGGAAAATAGGACCAATTTGGGCAAAAGCCCAATTCAACCCAGATCCAATTAATTTGGAGACAAATTCCAGTTATATAGTGGATTCACATTTTTTTTGGTGTACAACTCTGCACTAAGCTGCTTTGCTAACACTAAAAATGGTAGTGATAACAAGGCTATAGGTCTTTTGGGAGAAGTTGTCTCTAGCACTTTTTCAACGAAATCTACTCACAAGAAAAGCGAGATACAAAATGAGATCTTCACATCTAGTGGCAGCAAGTCCAAAGCCCAGTATTTCTAGAATATTTTCAACCCTCTACTTAATAAGAAACAAAGTTAAAATAAGAGGAAGCACCTGGGTGACTAAATTCAGCTCAGTGTTCAATGGCTACAAATTGGACATCCCGTGCCAAAAAATACAAAGGGAAAAGAAAAAAAAAACATAATTTATCCCAACTTGCTAGTTGGTCCATCTACCCGCTACCTTCGATTATACCTTATTCATATTCTAAATCCAAACATTTCCACCATTGGATATTCATTTTTTTGCTCGTGATTAGGCATTCCTATCCTTTATAGTGGTGCATTCAAAGCTGAAAGCCCTCACTTGAAGATTTTTTAATGTTTCCCTTGAATTGTTATGTTATCATGTTATTGCTTTCATGGATTTTATTGTTCAATGGGAATGTTTAGCTTACACTTGACATTTTAATCATTAGTAATTCAACATAATTTAATATAGTTGGGTCAGGGTCCCCTATCTCTTGTACCCCCATTGCAGCCCGGTGTACCAGAAACTTAAGTGTAACATAGGCTCTCACCGCACAGTGAAGGCATCCCCACACTCTCACCAATGGGAAAAAATTAACATGCATTAGGAAAATGGATCTCCCCTCCAGTTGTGTCTATATTATCAGACTACGTGTTTGCTTCAGCACCCCAACAACATCAAGCAGTGTTGTTGCCTATAAGTGAACACACTTATAAGACTTATCACAAGGAGAAAAAGAATGACCAAGGGCACAGGAAGGCTGTACACCTAATATGCCATATGAGGGAAAAACCTGACAAATAAGGCAGCCATTGAATCTTTTGCTGGCAACCTGAATGAAGTAGAGACCCACGTCAATAGGATGTAGAGAGAGTTGACCGACACAGAAGAGGCTACAAGATGTAGAGGAGCCACTTCAATGACTTCCTAAAAGACTAGGAAACGACCTACCCAGATTTTTATGAGCAGCAACTCCAACCATCCTCTTCCCCCACTTGGGCTCAGAAGACTTGTCAATCCCCCAACGTTGGAGCCTCCAATTACTACACTGGCAAAGATCGCAGCAGCTAACAGAACAAGAGGGTCCTCCCTCACCACAAACATCATGGAAGAAATATACTGCATTTTTCATCTTTTAATTTGAGAGAAGGTTTTGTACAAGTCCAAAGAAAGCCTGCCATTCAAATAAGTAAACTATGAATATGAACATTAAACTTGCAAAAAGTTTTGGAAGAAAGCATATCATTTTCAGAGTTTTCTACCGCAAGTGCTTAGTCTTAGTATTGCGAGAAATTGTCCTGTATGGTTTGCCTTACAGTCACCACTGAACCTTTTATCCTACAAATATTAATGGTGCGGTTGTTACTATTTTATTATATATCTAATTGATGTATTGTTATAAATAAAAAAAAAAATCTATAAAGAAATCCAAATTTACAAATTTTGGACGGCCAAAGAAAAAAGAATTATAGGTTTATTTATTGGTGTTTTCAGTTTATAAACCTTGGGCCCATATACTTTAAAAAGTTTGTTTTTTGGGGGTTGGGGGTTGGGGGATTGGTGTAAGAAGAAAACAAAAAATTCTGTACAAGAGAAAATGGCAAAGTTCACGAGCCATTTTGCTATCAATTTCTGTGACAGAAAATACAAACAGCTTTCCAGGGTTTCATATATAGTTATCATAAGCATTTGTTGGAAAGCATTCCACTCCCAATTTTTTTGTCGCCCTTTTTAGACAAGTCAATATGGCTTCATGAACAGTTCAAAAAGCAATGTCCAAGTAGTTACAGTTTCACAATACAGACAAACAAGCATGCAACTGGCCGAACTTGAAAATTAAAGGCATAAGTTGATAAAGATAAGATATCCTTCAGCTTCAGATGTTTTATTGATACACAGTAGGACAGCCAAACATCAACTATGCAACTCAAAATAGAGCTTTCTGCTCTGAAAATCAACCAACACCTGTCTCGATTGGCAGGCATGATATAAAAAAGTTCAAGGCTTATTGGATCCAACATACTCTACTTAAATGTGAGTTAAAGAATCAGGAGCAAATACTTGGACAATGATCCAATAACAATATCATGGTTCCAAACTTCCAACAAAAATAAACTTAGGTTATTCGCAGTGTAATATTTATTTCACTCAAGCTCTTGAAAAACAAGCATACCATCTTGAGAAGCTTTTCAAATCTGGATTTCGGAGTATCCACTTAGAGAATGCCAATGGGGCTCACACAAAGCAACCCAAAGCTTCTAAGCATTACTGTGGTTCATCAGATGACAGTGAAATCTGACTATCAAAGAAAACAACCAGAATTTAAATCATGAATCCATTATTCATCCTGAAAAGGCTGCATTTAGTGTACTGTGAAATTCAACCCCAATTTGGGCTTCTGCCTTCTCAAAGTCAGTTGATGCTGAACTTAACTTCTGTGTATACTCAGCCAATCCTTTCTGGACTTGTTCACGATCAATCCTGTCCAATGGAACAGCTTCAACCGCAATGATATCAGTGTAAGAGTTTGCATGGATAAACGCAAATCCGCTGCTAACAAAATACTTAATCACATCACTTCCTTCATGAACAGACATAAGACCAGGTTTGAGTTCAGCAATAGTTGCAACATGTCCTGGCAATATACCCATCTGTCCAGTTGTAGCAGGTACGATTACCATGTCCACCTGCCATCATTAAGAGAGATACGTTTTACCAAAATGGTCAGTAAAAGAGTGACTATTATTAGCATATAATAATTAATTACAGTCTCAAAGCAAACTTATCTGTGCAACAGGCACATTTAAAAACGAGTCAAGGTCCAATAGGTGTACAACCGTGATTTGGATCAGATTACTAAATGGTTCCAGGAGTCAAATAACTTGTACCTATGCAAATACCAAAAAAACCCATAGAACAGACCAGAATGGCAAATTTGTACATGAAAATGTATCCAAGATGTAAAATCGACTAACAATTTAAGTATTTCCATTCTGTGATCTTCAAACTTTGTTGTTTCTTGGGATAGTGCATTATACAATCTTTTTTAAGTTTTGTAAATTTTGGAACTCATATTAAAAATAGTAGACTAGCTTGCAAACCCGAACAAACATGTCCATACATAAATAATGACAAGATTATTTTGCAAGCCACCACAGATTTAATCTTGAAACATGTTTAAGTCATTGGTCTGTCACCTGCCCCTCGTGTGGTTGAATGTGCATCATTTCTTGACAATATAATTTTTTAAATACAAGTAATTACTTAACATACCGTTTTTTCTTGAGCTACAATAGATCAAAGTTCATCATTTTTAGGAGGGCAATTTCATCATCATACAGAAGGCTGCAGTATGCATTTGTGAAGAAACATCGAAAGCTGCTGTGTGAAGGAGGCTGTGTAAAGGAGTAAAGGTCCAAGTAGGTCACTGTCTGCAGTTGTGACGGAGGTAAGTCATCAATCCCAGTATTGCTTAGCTAAATACAGTTTCTTCCCAAAAAATATTCGAGGATCTAGATTTCTCCTTACACAGGGGACAGCGATGTTCTAGGCCATAATATAAAAAATTAAAACATTTGACTGTGAATCATTCCATACTTGATGTCAGCCCCAATGTTGCAGGAAACGTTCCCCCCCCCCCCCCCCGCGCAGCTCCAAGCCCCGAAATGCGTCCCGTACGGAACTGTATGGGATCCGTACATCGAAATGCGTTTCGGAATTTCCAAAACGTGTTTCGCAAAAAAACTTGCGTTTCCTGGAAAGTCGGATCCATACGGCCGGATCCGCCTTTCCATACAACGGATCCGTGGATCACCAGCGGTTCTGTACAGTGCCGTACAGATCTGACTAATGCAGGTCAGAAAAGCGATTTTTTTTATTGTTATTTTTATTTTTGTCTTTGGTTGAGTTAGTGCTGAGTTAGGGATAGGATGAAAAAAAAATAAACTCTCTTTTACCTCCTTAGATGTTTCTTAGATGCTCCCTCATGGTAATGTTAAATTCTTAAAGTAAAAGTGACATTCTTTACTTAAATTTTTAACATTACCATGAAATGACTCGGGATGTTTGAAAGTGGCTCCAGCCTGATCGGACTTCATATGGAGAAAATAGAATTATTTCATATCCTATTCAAAATTCAGCAGACTTAATAGTTTTCAGGAATTCAGGATCAATGGTATGGTGGCATGTCATTAGATTATATCATGTATGAGGGTATGTGATTAGCATTTAATCAAGAGCACCAAGCCCTATATGTACCCTAGTGTTGGTGGTGTTAATTGTTGAACTCCTTTGTCATGTCGTTAGCAAAAAATTACATTTCAATCAAGTCAAAATAATCGATCAAGCATGTTAAGTTCTTTCTACCATATTTTAAGGCTTGCATTAGGTAGTTTGATCAAAATTGGGCAATTTTGACTAATGTCCCTAGATAATCGAGGTAGAGGCAAAAACTAGACAAGAGGAGAAGAATCTATATTATTGATGGTTGATGCATCTAAATGGTTGATGCTCAAATAATTAATCATTAATGTACAATGGATGTCATATCTATCTTGATTTATGTACAAATATGCATGCTTCCATATCTTCTACAATTAATTTGGTATTTTGGATATTTTTTTAATATAAATGCAAAAAAATAAAAATAAAAAAATATATATATAGTAGACGCTTCCGAGATGCTTCGCTTCCTAGATTTTTTGGAAATGACGCTTCCGCGTCCCCGCTTCGTGCAACGTTGGTCAGCCCTGTAGTCTTTGCCATTTGAACCGTAGTTTTAACTTTTAACCTGCAAAATTTCTGGTGCCACTAAACATTATTAATGCCAAACCTGTAGTCTTTGACAGACCTGTAGACAATAATATAAAAAAAATGACTATTGACAGGCCTTATCTCAATTTCTCCTCATTTGATTTGAATTTCAGCTGATGCTTTCAAGTTTCTAGATTAAGGCATGCTAACCTAACTCTATCATACATTCAGACAATCTAGATTCTCAGCCATGGCACCTTAAGCCCAAAAGCTAAAAGGCCTCGAGTCTTGATAAGGCATGGGAACATTGTGTCTGGTTGAATCCAAATGATTGCCATCAAGTGAAGTGCAAATATTGTCCCACTTCAATGTTTGGGGGCATAAACAGGTTGAACTAACACCTAGTGAGAGTTGCATACCAAGATGTAGTTTGTAATGGTTGCTCTGCAGAAGTCACAGCTCCAATGCAATCTGCTTCGGAAGCCAAGGAATAAAATGCTAAGAGAGCTAGGATAAGTTTGAAATCGCAAGAATGGATAGATCTCAAATGGCACATTCAAGTAGTTTCTCATCAAATGCAGGAGCACATTCTGTGAAAATTCCTGAATACAGTTATGCAGAAATCCTACTATAGTATCATGGTTTACTTCTCCTACTTGATTAAGTTATACAAGTTATTTTCAGAAGAAATATTCAGAAAATACCGAAGTAAACACAACTAACAGCCTACACATGCAGATCATTTACTGAATATTACGCTCATTCAAACAAAGTGACACACTGATTTTCGGACATAAGTACCCAGAAAAACCCAATTCAGGAAAACCGGTGCAGCAGATATGAGGGTTTATTATTATTAAGTAGAATCTGAGTACAGCAAATCTGGACACCAAATCTGGTTAACCCAACAGAGAAAAAGTAGATCTACAGCTAACCTATTGTTTTGTGACCAAAATTCTAACTCATCCACACCCTCAAACGGAATTTCCAAGACTCAACCCAATTCTGGCCTTAGAAACCCCAGCGCTGCCCCTGAAGCCACAACGTCAGCACTGCTAGGCTCTACACTACTCAGAAGGGGACTGCGTAACCCCAGAGTAGGTGACACAGTCCTTACGCTGCCTTAGGAGACCCCTGCGTAACTATGGAAGCCCTCTAAAGCTACAGTGTTGCCCCTTCTGGGCCTGCATAGCAGCTGAAGTTGTGCTGCGCAACTGCTGAGTAACTGCTACTGTTGTTGCCCCTTGCTCCTTTGTGCTGACCATGAAAGCTACTCCTCTACCTCTTGCTAACGCTTGGCTCCGGGATCAAATCATCCCCTCAGCCAATACTACCCCTCGCTGTAGAAAACTCCTCCGAAAATTCTTAGCAAACCCTGCCCTAGAATTCTAGCTTAGTTTCTCAGCTCTACCTCCGTGTGTGTGTCTCCAACTAACCCTCAAGCCTTTCTCTTATACTTTTTCGTTGAACACACCAATGGCCGAGATTAAATCACTCATCAACGGTTGAGATTAAAAGACTACTTGATCCGAGTCACTTAGAACATTTCAGCACATGTTAATTAATTCAGTTTAATTATTTAATTTCCGATTGAGATTAAAAGATTGCTTGATCCACGTCACTTAGAACATTTCAACACATGTGTTAATTAATTCACTTTAATTCTTTTATTTCCCTAAGTTTAGACTTAGGGAATACGTTAAAATAATTAATTATTTTAATAACTTGAACACCAGATGAAATTTCTCCAAACACTTTCTGGGTTTTGGAGGTGATGTGTTCCTTAGCCCCTCCACAAAGTTCCAGGGCTAGAGCACATCTGATGCTAGCCCAACTACACAAAATCTCAACACTCCCTCTTAGCACGGAGTGTGCTCTAGCAATACATCCACACCATGTATCGCAAGATCTTGGTATTGGTTTATGTGCTGCTGATGCTTGGCCTGCTGCCCTCCATCCACTGCACTGTTGCTCTCTGTACTGTTGCCCATGTCACTGCCACTGACACTGCCACATCTGTACTGCAGCTCCCTCTCAAATTGCTGCATCTGCTGCCCATAGCACTGCCACTGCTAACTAATGCACTGCAACTCAGTTGTTGAAAAGTAAGCAACTAAAAGACTTATGCCCAATCGTTGACAGTCAAGTCAGGCTGCATCCTATCACCGAAGCTCCCTGGGGTGTTGATTTACGTTGTCCTCCTGAAGCCACTGCGTTGCTACAGCTCTGCACTGCCTCTTTGCGCTGCTGAAGTCCCATCAACCTCTGCATTGCTGCCTCCACGCTGTTGTTGCCTCTGCATTACGCTGCTCCCTCTTCAGCTCTTCAGCTCTCCCCTTTGCTTCAATGTGACCTTCTGCAACCATCTCCCAACTCCTCCTGCTACCGTCTTAAGGCTCTTGTAGCTCGTATGTGATCCAAGAGTAGGGCTGACTCAAGGATCCCGCCAACTTGATTTGTTGTTGTTCTACAGATCCATGTCACCCCACCTCTTCTCTCGAGGCACATGAGCACTCATGGTTGCATCATCATCAAAGGCATCATCCTTTGCTGCTGCTGCCTTGGATTCAGAAGATCCTTTGTCTTTCTTCTTAGGACAAGTGTTTGCGAAGTGTCCAAGTTCGCCACAGTTAAAGAACCGGACCTTGGAAAGATCCCTCTTCTTCTTCCCTTACTGCTTTCGTTCCTTTGATGCAAGGGTTGCATCATCCTCCTCTTCTTTCTTCACTCTAGCTGATCTGCTTCCGCGGCTTTGCCTCTTGGTGAATCTCTTGATTTCCTCCTGACGGAGGATTGCCCACATGTCTGCCCATGATGGTAACACTGCCCTACCCAAAATGCTTTGGACAAATGTTTCCCATTCTTCAGAGACTGCATTTAGGGCAGTGGTCACTAGGATCCCCTCATCCGGATTTGCACCCATGGTAATCAGTTAATCCCGGATAGTCTGAAGTCTGAATAGGAATGGATCTATCTCCTCACCCTTCTGCATCTAGAACAACCACATCTGATTCTCCAAAAGCCTCCTTCTTTGGACAGAGCCTCCCTGATACATCGTGTCCAATGCTACCCACATCTCATTTGTCATATTCTTTCCGACAATATGAGGGCACGACGTGGTCTTTGACTCCGTCCATAATCAAACGCTTAGTACGCGCTTGATTTTCCAAGTACTTCTTTAGAGGATCTGCATCGGTTGGCGCAGCTAGGACTTTCTCTGCATGATCCTTGAGGCCATACTCATCTAGGACTGATAGGATCCTGGCCCTCGAAATAACGAAGTTGGACATACCGTCCAACCTATCCTAATCTCTCAGTCCATATGGCGCCATCTGCTCGGATCTGTCAGAACAGATACTCTTCTCCCTCTTTCTATTGCAACACTCAACAGTAAACGTCAAACCAAACACAATCGGAGAGTACTCTCCAATCACCCTCCTGATCGAATCTCAGATTTGTTTGGCTCAAGTATGTTGAGTGACTATCTCCCTCCCGCTCTTTGTTGACTTAGCTAAGCACAATTTTGCAACGGCAAAATCTCCACCACACCAGCACGAAGCACTGCTTCCGGATCTCGGCAAAACTTCTCTACAACAGGAAGAATGACTGGACTACATCCCACTGACTGGCCCAGCATCGCCCCAGCGTTGCTCAGAAGTGGAATGCGTAACCCCAGGCTGGGTGACGCAGTCCTTACGCTAGCCTGGGAAGGCTCTACGTAAGCCTGATGGCCTTTTGTAGCTGCAGCGCTGCCCCTTCCTGGGTCTGCGTCCTCCTACTGCCAAGTTGTCCCTTCCGGATCTCTACTACTTCTGCTGCTGTCCTGCAGAAAAAATATTCTTCAGTTGATTTGCTGCAAATTCAGCTTGATCTGCTATCGCTCTGATACCATGTGAAAATTCCTTAATACAGTTATGCAGAAATCCTACTGTAGTATAATGGTTTACTTCTCCTACTTAATTAAGTTATACAAGTTATTTTCAAAAGAAATATTCAAAAAATACCGAAGTAAACACAACTAATAGCCTACACATGCAGATCATTTACTGAATATTACGCTCATTCAAACAAAGTGACACTAATTTTTGGACATAAGTCCCCGAAAAAACCCAATGCAGGAAAGTTGGTGCAGCAAATATGAGGGTTTATTATTATTAAGTAGAATCTGAGTATAGCAAATCCGGGCACCAAATCTGGTTAACCTGGCAGAGAAAAAGTAGATCTGCATCTAACATGTTGTTTTGTGACAAAAATTTTGACTGATCCACACCCTCAAACGGGATTTACAAGACTTAGCCCGATTTTGGCCCTAGAAACCCCAATGTTGCCCCTGAAGCCTCAGCGTCAGCCCTACTAGGCTCTGCACTGCTCAGAAGGGCACTGCATAACCCCAGAGTGGGTGACACAGTCCTTACGCTGCCTCTGGAGGCCCTTGCGTAACTTTGGAACCACTCTAAAGCTACAGCGCTGCCCCTGCTGGGCTTGTGTAGCACTTGCATTGCGGCTGAAACTGTGTTGCGCAGCTGCTGTGTAACTGTTGTTGTTGTTACCCTTGCTCCTATGCACTGACCCGGAATGTTGCTCCTCTGCCTCTTGCTGACTCTTGGCTTCGGGATCAAATCATCCCCTCAGCGCATACCACCCCTCGCTGCAGAAAACTCCTCCGAAAATTCTTAGCAAACCCTGCCCTAGAATTCCAACTTAGTTTCTCAACTTTGCCTCCGTGTGTGCGTGTCTCCAACTGACTCTCAAGCCTTTCTCTTATACATTCTCATTGAACACATCAACAGTTGAGATTAAATCAGTCATCAACGTCTGAGTTTAAAAGACTATTTGATCTGCATCACTTAGAACATTTCAGCACATGTGTTAATTAATTCACTTTAATTACTTAATTTCCCTAAGTTTAGACTTAAGGAATACATTAAAATAATTAACTATTTGAATAACTTGCGCTTTCTAGGTTTTGGAGGTGATGTGTTTCTTAGCCCCTCCACAAAGTTTCAAGGCTAGAGTACATTCGATGCTACCCAAACTACACAAAATCTCAACACGTTCAAGTATCACCTCTCTTTTCTTCCTTCTTCACACAACTCCAGGATATCAACCAACCTTGAACACTTGTAATATAAAGGAGGAGGCAGATATTGCAATGTCCCCTTTCTATCAGCATATGGTACATGCAACTGCAAGCGCTGGCCTCGAGTACAAAATCCCCCTTTTATAGTGCACTGAGAGGGCAAGAGCTAGATGTGGCATTGGAGCGTGTAAGGCATAGTTGGGATGCATTAATATCTCGTGGGAAAGTACAGGTTGCACAATTTTGTCAGATGGGTGGACAAATCAGAGGAGTAGAATAATCATCAATTATATTGTGCGGTGTGCCTTGCCCTAAAGGAATCATGTTCCTGAAATCCACTGATGCATCCTCACATGTAAACGACGTAAATCTGATATATTCACTGTTAGCAAAGTTGTGTTAGAAGTTAAGGTCAAACATCATATCCAATTAATCGTGAACAACACTGCAAATTATGTGATAGCTGGAAAATTGCTATGTGCATAATATCTTACTAATTTTGTATGGATGTGTGTTCCCTATTGACCACTCTGTGTCAACGACACCATAGCAGTACACCCCCATTTTTGCAAATGGGATTTATCATGTTCAAAGTGTTCACGCCATTCAGATTCCATCACCAGTCGATAGTTTTATAAATGATGTAAACCCATTCTGCATGTTTATGATGTAAATGATCTAAGTAAGACCATCACGTATGTAACAACCTAAGTAAGCCTAATATTTTGGTGACGATTTCTATCCTAAGAGGTTTTTTGTCTCACTGATTCATTTGTGTTTCTCGACACAAGTGATCGGCAGAGTTTTTTCCTCCAGCCTCACCCGAAAGCTAGGGTGGATTTTGTCGTCAAGATGCTAAGTGAGTCCTAGTGTTTTCTATCGAGTCTTTGTAAAAGTAGTTTGGGAATAATCCTAGTCAATTCGCTAGATTATTTTATTACAAGTTACTTGGTCTACTAGATCATGTTTTGAGTAGCAAAATTGGGTAGCTATTTGGTCTATCTGAATGGGTTTTCCCCCTTCATGTGTCAAAATATATTTATCTTATGTAAAGAGGGTTGGAAAAATAATTAAATCCCCTCTCGGTCAATTAATTAAATTTTGTAGCCAAATTAAATTAAAAATCCTAAGCCAGAAATTTAATTAATTTTAAGTCCAAGGTGAGTTAAAATTCTTCAAAGGCAAAATTTGTGGGTCTCTAAAAAATAAATTTTTAAAGGTCCAAAGTCAAGGGAATATTGAGGAATATTGAGAATTTTGAGAAATTTTGAACCCTTGGGCCTTGGTGGTTAAGTCAAAGTCAAATTTTTGGGGTAATTAACTCAAAAATAATATTTTATTTTTGAGTTAATTAAAAAGGAATTAAATGATAAATTCTAATTTACTCAAAAATTTATAATTTCGATGGACGAGATTAAAAGATGATTAAATCTTTTACAATGGTCGAAATTACTTTGACATAGATCAACTGAACTAGCCGTTGGAGTTTTTTATCTTATAAATTAGAGGTCTTTGTCAGTGTTTCAATCATCTGATCGCTGGATCGTGTACTTGCTCTTGAAACTCTCCTGTAATATTTTCTAGAATAATACAAAGACTTTGGGGTTTTATTTTGATTGTAGTGTCCCTCTTTGGCATTTTATGGTAAACTTGTTCTTAATATTTCGCTGGTGATTATTTTAATAGATTGTTGATTAATGGCTCTTGTAGAGTAATCTATTGCACATGTATCTTGCTTAGGTTACTGGATTTAGGGTAAGAATATTAATTGGATCGAGTTAGCAGTTATCTCTAGCTCTTGAAAATTTTATGTTTTATCTTATTTCTCTATTGCTTTAACAGTTTAACTTTAAGTGTGCAGAAATCTTCTAGATTTATATTGGGCGTTTAGAGAAGTCCTCAGCTGGACCAGCTGACTCCCAAGGAAATAAGATCTGAAGAGCCCTCCGGATCTAATTCCCCGGGCTTATCTTAAATTCAGTTTTTTGCAGGGTTCTTTATTGGACTTGTGCCTCTCTCTTAATTTTTTCTTTTCTAAATTGTGTTGAACAATTTTAAATCTGGCCATGAGGGCTTTGATCTGTAAAATAACATTGTAAATCCCGCTTATTTTTATTTTACTCACTGGGGTTTTGGGGTTTTTTGTGCATATAATGGGTTTCTGGGTTTCTTAGTTTTTGGTTTTGTGCAGGTTGTACTGGGAGATTTTCAGAGAATTTTTTTTTTTTTAAATCTAAGCCAGATCTAGGCCCTGGAGGGTAAGATATGGTCTCAAGATCGAATCTGGGCAGCATCTTACTTCAAGGATCAAATAATTACAGGTAAAGGGAAATTTTCGAATCTAAGGGTTTGTGCACTAACGTGCTTTCTCCATTGCTCTTATTCAACATTCTGCACGTTGTTCCATTCTGTCTACAGACGCCTCCTCACTGTCGTCCCTTCTCACGCCCTCAAGCAGTCATTTTCTTTCTACCCATCCTTGCTTGATTCAGTCTTCATCTTGCTACCTTCATGCAGCATCCATTTCTCCCTTCGCTGCTTATCTGCATGTGCCCTTTATCCGCATCTTCTCTCACACCCATCGCATATCCTCGTTGCCTGTTGCACGCTGCCTCATCCTCCTGCGTTAGCCATCGTTTCCATCCTCACTCAGCTTCATCTCTGTGCCCTCTTCCACCCATGGCTGCAATCTCCTCCATCGCTGTCTACTGCTCCCTTACTCCTTATCCTAGCCGCAACCTCCATTTTCTGCTCTCTCACGTTGTCCTAGCATTCCACCTGCGCTCACCCACAATCTTCTTCGTTGTCCCTGCCATCGACCTGCACAATTCAAAACATACACATAAACAAAACATTAACGCCCATTCACTTTAACTTTTTCGATTTTTTACATTTAAAAATTTAAAAAAAAAAAAAGCATTCACGTAAATTTTTATAATATTTGATTTCATTTTATTTCTTTTAAATTTTAACTTTTGAATATTTAAGTTGTATAAAGTTTTCATTAACATTTCTAACTTCTAAATCTTAAAAAATTAAAAAACTCAAAACTTTGAACTTTGATTACTTTTTGACACTAGCTTTTATTTTAATAGTTTTGATTTATTACTTTCTTTAGTTTAAATTTAATCTTCTAACATTTTAATTTCTAAATTTTAGTTTTCAGATTTAGTATTTTTAATTTTAAATTTATATTTTTGAGAAAAAATATAAAATATAAATCTTAAAAAATCCCAAACACTTTAATGAAATTATTAAATTTAAAAAATTCTCAAAAAATAAAAAAAAAATTAAAAATTTAATTTTTAAACATTTGGAAATTTTGTTTTCAATTTTTTTATTTGGAAGTGGTCTTGGGTCAAAAAGAAAGGAAAAATTTTAATTATTCCATGGTCAAAAGTGAGCTTTCAAATTTTTATCTAAAGTTTGACTATAGGAAAATTTTAATTTCTGGACTGGAATTACCAAGAATATCATTTTAATTCGGAATCGTCAGAAATGTCTCGCATTTAATTTCGATGGTTTTCATGATAATATCTTTCAGAATTTGAATTGTTTAAATCTCACATCTGGGTTCGAAACATTTTTCATGCTTAGCATCTATTGGGATTGATGGTCGTCTAATGAGCTCTAACTGTGGTTTTAATTGCTTGAAATTGATATTAATTGCCTGGTCAACTTTGAGAATATTTCAAGTGATGATAAATTGCATGTCTTTATTTCCTAAATCAAACATTGTTGATGCATGATTATGAAAGTGTTTTTATCGAATGTTAAATTGCATTATTGAAAAGGGCTTATCTTCTGGTTTGATCGATTGAGCATTTAATTGAAGAATTGAATATTGTCGTGGTGGATTGATATATTTTCATAGCAGGATAATTGTCCTTTTTAGCAGCAATTACCTATCAACTACTTGATCTTAATTTCATAACGGGATATTTTTACTCCACAAGGCACTGGTCTTAAACTTTTCAATCTAATTTAATCTGTAAAATCTCGTTAAATCTTAACAAGTACTTGGTCGTTTAATTGTCTCATAAATTGGTTGGTTTCCAACCAATTCTTTTTCTTCCATTTCGTTATGGTCCACCTCCCTTGGTCTGCAAGGAGACAGTTTAAATAGAGAGATTGGGGATCAGGGTGACAGCCCCCGATCTGAGTCGTCGCGGTGCCTAGACATTCTATACGACAACACGGCCCATGACATATATGTGTGTGTGTGTGTGTGTGGAAGTTGGAGTGGGTGCGAGATATTGTTCATAAATGCAAACAAATACCCAAGTAAATTTATAACCATGACTGGGTGCCGGACTTTACAAAAGAGATCACAAAGGGAGAGCTCAATTGCCCTGCTATCACACACTTCAACACAAATTCTCTCTCCCTCCTAAGCCTTCTAAATGAATACCATTGTGTGTGTGTGTGTATGTGGAAGTTGGAGTGGGTGCAAGATATTGGTCATAAATGCAAACAAATACCCAAGTAAATTTATAAAACCATGATTGGGTGTCGGACTTTACAAAAGTGATCACAAAGGGAGAGCTCAATTGCCCTGCTATCACACACTTAACCACAAATTCTCTCTCCCTCCAAAGCCTTCTAAATGAATACAAAGCACTAAGATGGATGTTTTATAGTCAGCAATGGCTGTTTTAGGAAGACAAAACAAAACCAAATACAATGGCTACAAAAGTGTTTCTCTTTAAATATAATTTATGAGAGAAAATCACAGAGATTTTCTGCGTGACTAAGCCACTTGTGAAAGTGTCGAGAATCACAGACACAGACAAACTACTAATGGGTTATATTTATGAGGGCATGGACAAGGCCAAGAAGGCCATCAAGACTTTGTATAAGAGCGATTTGTCTAAAATCCCACTTTATTGGAAATTATTGATTTCAGGTGGGATAGGCAGCTGCCTTCACCATTGCATGTCGCGGGAGCATATCTAAATCTAAGCATATTCTATAATGAGGGGTCTCAAGCTCAAAAAGATCCCGATGTGATGAGAGGTATGGTAATATGCATTGACAGGATGCACCCAGATCAACACATTCAAGAGTCAAGACCAAACCAATATGCAGCTAGATATGTACAAGAAATCATTCAGCGTGTTTGGATTTAACTCAACCCAACATCTCAGGGAGAAGAAAATGTTAGTTAAGATTCAATTTGTAAATCATTACATTGTTATTTTGCAAGTTTTCTTTTTCAAGTTTGGCATTGAAAAACTTGTAATGTTTGTTTTTGTTTATTGCAATGCATCATTAATGGATAGATTGTGGCTTTGAGACACCACAACTATAAGAATTTACTATCAGAACTCTAAGTCAGCCCTGCAACGCTTCAGGTTGTGAGCGTAGTTGGTCAGTATTTAAGCATATCCACAACAAAAAGTGCAATAAATTGGAGCATGATCCACTAGAGAATTCGGTCTTCATCTACAAAATCCTTTGAATGCTCACAAAACAATTGTCGCCAAAGGATCTGGATCCAATATATTGGATAAGATTGACCTAGACTCTGAATGGGTCTTAGAGGATGATTCTCCTGCTGATAATTTAAGTTAGCTTGATGAAGAGGCACAAGATCACTCTAGTGTGCCATTATCTCAAATGGAAACAAAAGATACACTTGCATCACAATTGTTGCTTTAACCTAGCAACATTGGCACTGTTGAAAAGTGTAACTCTTCATGTTGACTATGTAATTATGTATTTTATGTAAAGAAGAAGACAAAGATAATAAAATGTATTTTGTACTTGCTTCATGGGTTTAATGAGCAAGATTTTATTATAGGTTAAATGAACTTCTTCTTGATGTCTATTAGGGTTTGTCTTATATTTATAAGTGTAATTAAGAGTCATGAAAATGAAGTGTTTAGCCTGAAGAATGTTCTCCAAGACCTTGCACTCAAGTCTGCCCACATGTACATTGAATGACCAGCTCCTAAAGTCGGCCTCCAACAGCGTGGCAAGTCAGCCTACATACTAAAGGTAAGGTCGGCCTTAACATAGAAACAAAGCACTATATGTATAGTGCTGAAGCTGCAGATCCAGCATGAAAAGAAAAAGTGAAATATATATCTCTGACGTAGGAAGATGAAGCGGATATCTCTGACATAATACAGAAAACAAAAGTGCGAAAAATTTGGACAAGATTTTCGGAAAATATCTATAATAGAAATGCAGGTCTTTTAGAAATACAGAGCAGACTAATTATTTGACTAAATGCGGGTTTTACTTACTGAGAGAATGCGGATATATTGCAGACCTTTGACAAAGTGTATCACCATCGTAAAACTGAAGAAAGAGCGTGTATCTACGTGATGGTATCTCATTGTAATAAGATGATGGGGTCTACGAAGCTGAAGTGCAGATATGTCTGAATAGTCTGCGGACTATCTGAAGCTATCCTAGAAAATAAATATGCAGATCTATAAAGGATAAGGACAGGGTTTAATGTGGGTATATCTCAGTTATATGTGTGGACTGTTCTGAGCAATAAACGGTGCAGATTCTAGTATAAAAAAGTGTGGTTTCTCCGTGAGATGAAAAGCTATGTTAAGGAAGAAATATGAATTCAATTATGGTATAAGAGTGAGTGTATGCTGATAACTATGATGATCACTAAGAAGATATATTTGCTTAATAAGAAAAGAGAGGAAAGTAAATCTCTCAGAGTTAATAAAAGAAATGACAGTTCAGATTGGTGCAAGAAAGAAAGGTCAGCATGGAACATCAACGAAAAGGAAATAACAAGGTCTTGGATGCATCCGTAAGTCAAGGGTCTAAGTCTGGTTCAAGGTACTTGTCATTTGAAAATCTATAAGAAGAATTCTTTGCGGGTTTTCCTCTCCAAGAGGGAGAGGTTTTGCCCTGGCTCTAGGAGCCTAATTTTGTGTCGTATATTTTGATGATTGACTTGATGAAAGACTAACTAAGATAATGAAGACAAGACATATGTAACTCAAGTAAGCTCACAAGCACTTATCAGGAAGAGAATTTGAATTATTCACTAGCCCTCCAAATTCTCAACAGGCACTACCTCCTTGAGGGCTTATTATTATAAGCATCCTCATAGTCATGCATGAGTGGGTGCAAGACACCAGTCTTCACATACAGTATCTCACTCTACTTTCTATCTTGTAGTTCTTTTCAACGTGGTATATATTTCTATATCTTAGACACATGTATTTTCTGTTAATTGAGGTATCCTGCTGTTAGTCAGTCATAAGCCTGAGCATCGATGCATCCTGCTGTCAGTCGGTCATAAGCCTGCCCAGGATTGTGGCCTCATTTGAATTTCTGTCATTGCAAAATTCTGTTGGATTTTGAGAATCTCTTCTGAAATCTGGGCTTCGAGAATTTCTTCTGCTGTCTCTAGTCTGTTGGGTTCTCCATTGTCTTCTTCACATTCATCTAATAAGTTATTTAACTACTTCCTCAACCAACCTATAGTCAATGTGAGACATTAATATCATTTACGACCCTCTAACATTAGGACTCCTAACGACATGTTGTATGTTGACAATTTTCTTAATGATGAAAATCACGAAAAGATCACGCAGTGGTGATTTTTACACCTGGCCGATTTTATCGCTGGTAAAAATTGGTGATTTTTACCAAGCATAAAAATCGCAATAATTGTAAAAATTGAGACACCATCCAAAAAATCGCCAGTCACACAGACAAAGGTGTTTTAAGTGGTTTTTTGGGGGGGGATTTATCATTTTTTAACTCATTTTGCAAACAGAAAGAAGGATTTCGAGAGCAAAGGAGGAGGAAACTTGTTTTCTTCTTCTTCTAGAGGATGTCAGAGTCCAACGCCAGCCCCACCTTCTTCCTGTAAAGGGACATAGGAAATCATTAATTTATGTATCTAATTTCATTGTAAATGACTCGTGGATGATGAGGGACATTTATTATTGTTGTTGATATTTTGAGGCTCAGTCAGAACTCAGGATTCAGGGCATGATTCAGTATTGATGTGTGATGTAGCACTAAACATCTAATACATCTTTAATATTAGTTCTGTTTTCATATTTATGTGGCGATGCATTTACCTGATGTCATTGTTGCTTTAGACATTAAGAACAAATGAAAACTTTCGTATTTTTTTAATTTTGCCAATGTTTGCTAATTTTTACAGATATTTTACCCATTTTTACAATTTATTGTTTTTCCAGACCCTTGCCCATTTTATCACAATGTCAATGTCAGCAACAATGACATTTAGAATTCCCTTGGTGTCTGTAAACGGATAATGGCATTAGAAATCCATATATATTTGGCTCACAGATGACTCTCTCAAGGACAGGTTAGTACACAGATTTGAACTTGAACATAACCAGCAAAAGCAATCTGCGACAAATATTCTACCACCTTGCAAAATATAAGTATTGTACAAACTTGAAATTATAGATGTCTTTTGTTATGTTATCTTTCTTTTGTTATCGCTTATGAGCATGATGAGCATGAAACTAATACCATAATTCTGCTGCAGAGGAAAAGAAGCATGACCATCCTGAGATTGGTTGGAGCCAACAAGAGAAGGGCTTAGCCAGCACACTGACAACCTTGCCAATGACTGTGATCAGCACGGTGAACAGAAAGAATAAATAGCAGGATAAGGACCATGCAATGTCCGAGACAGGCATGGATGAATATTGAAGACCACACCAAGGCAGGTGCTTTTCCTAAGGAGAAGGAAAATGTAATACCCTTTTTCCTACCCACTATTTTGTACATGGACATAGTGTAAATATCATGCAAGTATTTCACACAGATGCCAAGCCTTACCAAAGGCACCTTGTAATGTGAATGAAGTACATATTATGTTGATCAATGTAAAGTTCTTTGTCGGAGTCCACGGCCAAGGACAGGGCCTCACTTGTAAACGTGATAAGCACCCTTGGGATATTTTGATCGTCTTAAGTTGATATCTTTTACATGATGTAAGTATGATGCAATCTGTAGAAAGTAGGCCAATATAAAAAACGAGGGAACTGTTACCAGTGGTGTGAGGGGGGGTATGATATGACAAGTGGCTCCCATTTGTGTAGTTGAGACGACAAAAGGTGGCTTGGGCACCTAAAAGTTCAAAAATTCGAGGCATACACCTAACCCCTATAAGCATTAAATGCACAACTAACACCTCCCATGTACATATATCTCCTCTTCAACTATGGAGGGGTTTCTTTATTTGTTCTTTGCTCGACTAGCTTGACTAATGCTCCTTGTTGGGATTCCAAAGGCAGTCATGATAGCCAAAGAGAACCAAGGAGAACTTGCTGCCAAGAGTGAAGAACCCCAAGACGTGTTCAAGTACTGAGTTCCAGACTACAGTGGGGATTTTGGCAGGGCTTTTAGTTGATAGACTGGTTTTCGTCTTCCTGTGAAGGAATATCAAAGACAGATTAACACAGAAGCTGTTACAATGAGGTTTGATGGGTTCTCCTTGTTCTTGTGAGCAGGCTAGTATGGATTTGTGTGCATTGCTTCAGCAAGTAGGCTGGCAAAGAGGATTGAACTAGCAAGTAGGCTAGACAAGTTACCCAGCAAAATATTGCAAACTTCCCTTCTGCTGAGGTCTACAGATGTTATAGCTCTCTCCATGCTGAACAAATAGGCTAGGAGTGGTGCCGGCTGCCATATTTTCCCCTTAAACCTATTAATATCCCTTGTCATCTCATAGCCCCAACTCACAGGGTTGGCATTAGGGTAAAAGTGCCTATTAGGTGGTGAATGCTCCACTGACAACTGTTTCCCCAAATACAAAACATTATTGCTTAGACGGATTTTTTTTGTATTTATGTTCATTTTTATCAGATAAGATTAAATGTTTTTTATTCCCATTTGAAATATGTTCTGCATGTAATTCTAAACAGTGTTCGGTATTTTCTATAACCTGGGTAGAGAGCTTGGCAATACTGAGTCAAGAATTACACCCCATTCTTGAAAGACCGTATCCTGGCGCATGGCACTACCAGTGACAAAAGACAAATCTAGGAAAATTCAGTCAAATTAGGAATCATCAAACCAGCAAAGGCGGCAAAGCTACAGACAACAAAATCATAAAAAAAACAGGAAGAACACAGATGGAAATAAGAGAGGAGACAACAGGAATAAGGCAAGTGGCAGTCCAAAAACTATCCCGTAAGTATATGCCACTAAAGCCTAAATTAAGTAAACCATGAAAATCATATCATGGAACTGCAGAGGAATAAGCAGTAGGACTAGGCACAGTGATTTAAAGTTTTTACTTAGAGAAAAAAAAATCCAGTTGTACTTTTGTTACAAGAAAAAAAAAAGAAAATAAGCTCTAATTTCAACCCAAAAATCTGGAAAAAGAGCCAGGTTGAGAATATAGAAGCTAGGGAAGCTTCAGGAGGGCTTGCAATTTTTTGGGATCCTGAGATCATAAGCTTAGTTTGAACAGGATCCTCCATGTTGGATAACAGACCATATCCAGTAACCAGACACAGGCCAGCACTTCCAAATGAAAATGCATATCCCCCAAACATTCTCATGAGAGAAACAGGAATGTTGGCAAACTCTCCAGAATTGAGTTGGCCAACTTCCCCCAGAAAATCGAATAATAGGAAGAAGACTTTAATTCTCAACAAGTAGGATAAATCAGGAAGCAATATTGTGCAAGATCCATGTGGAGAAATGGTTGGATAAGATAATTTAATAGTGTCCAACAAATAACCATAAAAGTAGGTCAATGGGACTAAAAGGGTACATCCAGTTTAGGTACAATGCGAGAGTGTGAAAGCAACCCCTAAATCAAAACCGAGGGCAGTGAAGATAAAGCAAGGAATTTTTTAGAGAAGAAATTTCATCAATTGGATATTTTTTGGATATTTTCTGAAAGTAATATTCACCCATTTGGTTCAAAATTTACCTATTTTTTACATATATATGATTAAATTGATAATATTAGCCAAAAATTTACCAATTTTAATAGTAAATTACATGTGTTTTTATTGAATATTCGCCTACACTATATGTATGAATTTTCAAACCAGAATAGTCGCCTATAATACTATACATAAGCATAATATTAGAATCATTAAAAATACCCTGAGATAAAGAACAAAGTGTCTAGCATAAGCTAGATATCTAGCTAAGAGAATATATAAAATAAAATAAGGTGCAGTAAATAGCAAAGTTTGGATGCTGGAACAGAAGCTAAAACAGAAAAGAGAACCTCAAGACTTGCTGAACCTGGAGCTGGCTGTAAAGGACATAATGTCTGCCTGGGAGCTGGCAGATTTGGAGCCCTGAAGGGGAAAATATGCAGGGACTCACATCAAATTGAGGAACTCTTTTATAACACAAAGGTTAGAAAGATATTTATCTCTGAAACTCTCCTTGAAGAAAGAATCTCTCCGGTTTCAAGTATAATTTTCAACACCATTTAATATCATAGACCCATTCTATTATCTATAACAAGAACCTCCACTATAGCTCCCAGACCATTCAAGGTACAATCCAGACTGGTTCTATTAGAAAGGCTTTGAAGATTTCATTTCTAGATCTTGGAATGCATCCCTTGAAGGGTTTGGCCCAGACTCCTACACATGGGAAATTAATATCAAGAGACTTAACGTAGATATAAAGCATTGGACCAAAACCAATTATCCAAATCCTTCACAATGGAAAGAATAGTACACTGCTTAACTAGAGGAGACTTCAAAAGGAATTGATTCAGAGGGTTATTTGGAAAATTTAAAACTCGAGGAATACAGTATAAAACTGTATGAAGCAGAAAAATTGGAAGAAAACCCCTAGAGACCAAAGTCTACATAGGTACATCTAGTGTAAGTACGTTGTGGGGAGTGCAAAAAGAACTATGTTGAAATTTGATGACTAAAAAGTTTCCAGCAATCCCAACCCTATTTTAATTTCACCTTATCACTCCCATTCAGTTAAATGCTCTTTTCCATAAACTTACATTCAACATATAAAATTCTGGAAATGAAATTTTCAGATTAAAACACATAAAACTGTCAACACATGCTGAAAATAATATGGACATTTACAGACCAGCAACATATAAAAAAATACACACATATTTTTGGTCAACTTAGACCCAAGCAAAACCCCTTCAATCTTCTCCGAGGAAAACCTGTTAGAGAGCTCTTCAAATTTATTGATCTTTGAAGTTCAGGAAAAATACATTTACAGACAAAACAAAACAGCAAAATACAACTTATCTCTTCAGCCCAAAACTGCTTGAAAATTGTGCCCACTTTGCCTCGATTTTCATGCCCACTCGAAGCTGAAAATGTATTGTACAGATGCGGACTACATTGTACAGATTCTGTACTGACTATACGGATTTCTGCACTGTTGTAAGGATTTTTTTGCTAAAAAAATCTCTCAAACTGCATGCAGCTTGCAGCATTAAATGTTGTTCGCACTGTACCATCTGTTGTCTTCTATGCCTTGATTTCCGTGCCTAGCTTTGCCCAAAAATCACTCCTTCAACTTGCTACAACAAATTTCTCTTTCAGAACTTTTTTCCAGCCCTCAGTCTCCTTTCTCCAATATACTCATGAAGAATTAATAAATGCAGTCTCTCTTTTCTTTTCCTCCTTTTGTTTCCCTAAATGACTTTTGAGAAACCCTAAGGTCTAATGGCTCAGATTCATTTAGATCAAGGGATGAGAGTAAATGTGCATTTAATTCTCACTTTCTATTTTTTAACTCACCCATTAAATAAAGTACCCACATTGTACTTTATGTCTAAAGCCACTTTTCACTTTATCATCTAACATTGACTTTACCACTTATAAAGTCACTTTCACTTTATAATTTAATATTGACCTTACCACTTATAAAGTCACTTTCATTTTATAAAGTCACACTTAAGAAAAGAATTATTTTGGACATTCTTCCCTAGGTAGAGACTAACCAATCGGAAACCACTTGTCCAAGGTACATTAAAAATCAACACTCCCTCTTACTGAGGAAAGTGTTTCTCACCACACCCATCTTGTCCATGAAATGGACATGCTTGCCTCTTGGCAAGGACTTCGTGAGAACATCGGCCACCTACTCATATGTCGATATATACTCCAGATTCACTGCCTCCTTTTGAACATAGTCCCCGATGAAATGATATATGATGTCAAAGTGTTTTGACCTGTCCTGAAACACTGGATTCTCTGAGAGTTTAATGCAACTCTAATTATCACTGTGTCGGTTTCAACTCCTGATCAAATAGGCCATACAATAACTTGCAAAGCCAAATGGCCTCACAACTAGCGTGGCTAGCAGCGATATACTCAGCCTCGGAAGAGCTCAAAACAACTGACTTTTGCTTTCAACTGAACCACGACACAACTACCGAACCCAATCTGAAGCAACACCCTGAAGTGCTTTTCCTGTCAAAAGCACACCCTGCCCAATCTGAATCTGTGTAACCTGCCAACCTCACTCCATCTTCCCACTTATAGTCCAGACCATAATCAACAATCCCCTGCACGTAGCGAAGAATGTGCTTTGCAACTACCTAGTGCACCCTCCTGGGCTCAACCATGAACTGGCTAAGTGTGTTCATTGCAAAGCATATATATGGCCTAGTGTTGACCAGATACATCAAGGACCCAATAAGCTGCCTATACAATGTGGGATCCACCAAACTAGAATCCAAAGCATGAAGCTTCTTCCAGTTGGTGATCATAGGTGTAGACATGGGTCTACAGTCTGCCATGTGAAATCTTCTCAACACATCCACAGCATACTGCCCCTGCCCCAAAAAGTTATGCCCTTCCTCCTGCCACACCTCAAGCCTAAAAAAGTAATGCATGAGCCCAATGTCCTTCATCTTGAACTCCATAGAAAGATCCTCCTTGCAACCACTAATCAATCTCTCTGCCCCAGTAATGAACAATTCATCAACATATAGCACAAGAATGAGCGAATCATCCCCTACAACAATGCAGTATAGGTTTGGATCTGCATCACTCTTAATGAAACCCATCTGCTACAAGTAAGTATCAATCCTCGAATACCAAGCTCTCTGAGCTTGCTTAAGTCCGTAGAGTGCTCGCCTCAACCAGCATACATGGGTCTCCCGCCCAAGTACATCAAAGCCCTGTGGTTGCTCAACATACACCTCCTCTATAACTCCGTTCAGAAATGTGGTCTTCACATCCATCTGATGGATCTGCCAACCCATTTCTGCAGCAATAGAAATAAGGGACCGGATAGAAGTGTACCCAGCTACGAGAGCGAAGGTCTCATCATAGTCAACTCCCTCTATCTGTGAGAACCCTCTAGCCACAAACCTCACCTTGAACTTCTCAACACTGCCATCCACAGCATGCTTGATCTTGTAGAGCCACCTAGAAGTCACAACTGACTTGCCCTCAGGCCTAGGCACCACCTCTCAAACATTGTTCTTAATGATAGAGGCTTACTCTACCATAGCCTCTCTCCATACCTCCTAGTTGGCAACCTCCTCATAACTAGTAGGCTCAGAGCCAACAATGTTGGTAGCCTTGGCTACATCACTGTAAAACCACTCAGGTGGCACACTCTCCCTGTTCACCCTCTTCAGAGAACCAACAAACTCTGCTTCCTTCAAGGTGTCTTGAAGCCACTTGGGCCTCATCTTCCCTGAATAAGCTTCCCCATAGGGAACCTCATCCTCTGTCGCCCAGTCTTGTGAACCTGAAGATCTGCCAACTGACCCTGGTGTGCCTGTACCAACACCTGTCCTCGAAGAACTTGTGGATGTGTCAGCTGAACTGCCAAGTGAAATTTGTACCAGTGGACTCCCTAGAGAAGTGCTCGGTGAACTCGCCACTGGTGCCCCAGATGTCACTGACACTGAAGTACCTCATGTACCAGTCGATTCCGAACCCTAAGGTCTTGCTCCCTGTACCTGGCCTCCCTGCTGAGGAGAATTTTGTGACTCTCTCTCATCATACTCCTGTGATCTCCAATAGGCCCTCTCCTCCTCCAACTTCACATCCCTCCTAATCAACACTCTCCGTTTAAAAGGAATGAAAATCCGATAGGCCTTCGAAGTCTCGTTGTAACCCATAAAGATACCCTTCTCCACGGTTCTAGCTTCGTCCTCTACTCCTTGGGGATATAAGAATATGTGAGACATCCAAAGATACGAAGATGTCCCACATGAGGCTTCTATCTAGAGAAAGCCTCCTCCGGAGTCATATTCCCCAATACTCTATGAGAACTCGTGTTCTAAATATAAACAGCAATATTGCAGGCCTCGGCCCACAAAAACAAAGGTAACCCCTGATCATGAATCATCGCTCTAGCAGCCCCAACAATAGCTTATGTTCTTCCTTTCAGACACCCCATTCTGCTCGGGGTTGTAAGGAACCGTGAACTCTCTCCTAATGCTCTCCTATGCACAAAAGTCAGAAAACCCACCATCGGTTTACTCACCACCATTGTTTGACCTCAAGACCCGAACCTTCCTACGTATTTGCTTTTCCACAAGAGCTTTGAACTCTTTAAAGCGACTGAAGACCTCACCCTTGGTCTTCAGGAAATATATCCAAGTCCTCCTAGAGTAGTCATCAATGAATATAACATAATACTCATAACCACCCAAAGACACATAAGACATACGACCACTAACATCAGTATGAATCAAGTCTAGTATACCTGTAGATCTGTTGTGGCTCGCTGGGAATGGTAACTTGGTGTACTTGCCCAAAGCACACCCTCTACAAACCTCATAATGCTAGACACTGAAATCAGGAACTTCGATAGTGATCTCCCTCAGAACTCTCAAAGCTCCATGATGCATATGTGCCATCCTCCAGTGCCATAACTCGCACAAGTCTCAATTGTTGGTGGTACTAGTGTGAGTGCTACCAGATGTGCTACTCACCAATGCTCCTGCCGACTCAAAACTGAACATGTATAGTTTCCCAGAGCAAATTCCAATCACTTGGTCGAACATCAATACCTACCCTTCTGAGAAAGTGACGGCAAACCCCTTCTCCTCCATAGCAGACACTAAAATCAAGTTCTTCTTTGTCCCCGGAACATACAAAACATCCATGACCTTCAAAGGAGGCGAAGACTCCCTCTCAAAGGTCACAGTCCCCACACCAACAGCTTTCACAGTGTGGTCATCTCCTAGTACAATCTCAATATCAAGTGCCCTCTCTGCAAGCTTTGAAAAGAACTCTCGTGCACCTGTCATATGGCGGGAAGCCCCGTTGTCTATGTAACACAAATCGGATGATGAACTCCTACTAGATGTAGAAGTAATAAATGCAAAGTCTCTGTCAAAATGTGAAGCAAACTACTCCACCTTTGTTGAAGCTGCAGTACCCTTCTTCCCCTTGTTTTTCCTCTCAATACACGTAGCAGCATAGTGTCCCATCTTCTAACATGTCCAACATTTGACTTTCGACATATCTGTATCTTTCTTCTTCTTCTTTTTCTCCTTTCCCTTAGCCCCATCTGATGAGGCCCCTTTCTTGGCCTTCCCTTTGTTCTTCCCCCTGGTTGTCAAGGCTACATCCTCCTCATCTGTTATCTTCACCACACCACTGCCAGTCTTCCGTATCTCATGCTGCACACAATCATCCCAAAATTTGTCCCAATTGGGAAGATTCTCCCTAGAAGTAACAGTATCTCCAAAGACCTCCCAAGACTTAGGAAGTCCTACTACGGCTATCCTAACTAACTCTGTGTGCCTCACCAATAGCAGTCAAATCATCATGTACTTGTTTGACCCTGCTAAGATAATGAACTACACTTTCAGCCTTTGTCATCCTAATGTTCTTCAATTGTTCTTTGAGTATACCATCTTCCTGCTCTCATTGGTACTCTGATAGAGAGTAGTTAGAGTGGTCCACATCAAATACGCATACATGTTTCCTCTCACCTGAGGATCCAGATGATCTTTCAGACTGTCCATCAAAATCCTCTTTGCCTTTACATTATTTTTTGTGAATTCAGCAAGTTCATTTGCAACAGCAGGATATACAACCTCTTGTCGCACTATGTCCCAAACTGCTACCTCCTCAAACATTGTTTGAATTATGTCCTTTCAAACAGCATAGTTGGATATCCCATCCAGTCTGTCCTCTATCCTTAAGAATATGGCCATGACTGCTGTCCAAAATTTACCAAACCAAGAAAATGGAGAAATGAACTTTCCAGCACACCTTGTTGTCCCAAAAGTTCAGACTGTGTGAATTTTCACCTTATTGTCTCAAAATATCAGTTTGTTGTCCAAAAATTCAGTTTGTTGTCCAAACCACTGTTTGATGTCCCAAACCACTGTCTATTGTTCAAACTGCAATTTTCAGCCTGTAGCTCTGATACTATGTTGAAATTTGATAACTAAAAAGTTTCCACCAATCCCAACCCGATTTTAATTTCACCTTATCACTCCCATTCAGTTAAATGCCCTTTCCCCATAAAGTTACATTCAACATATGGAATTCTAGAAATGAAATTTTCAGATTAAAAACACATGGGACTGTCACCACATGCAAAAAATAAATATGGACATAAACAGAGCAGCAACACATAAAAAAATACATAGATTTTTGGTCAACTTGGACCCAGGCAAAACCCCTTCAATCTTCTCTGGGGAAACTTGTTAGAGAGCTCTTCAAATTTATTTATCTTTCAAGTTCAGGAAAAATACATTTGCAGACAAAACAAAACAACAAAATACAACTTATCTCTTCAGCCCAAAACTACTTGAAAACCATGCCCACTTTGCCTCTATTTTTGTGCCCACTTGAAGCTAAGAATGTATTGTACAGACGAGGACTATATTGTACGGATTATACGGATTTTTTTGCTCAAAACTGCTCTCAAACTGGATGTAGCTTACAACATTAAATGTTGCTCCTATTGTACCTTCTGATGTCTTCTATGCCTTGATTTTTGTGCCCAGCATTGCCCAAAAATCACTCCTTCAGTTTGTTGCAACAAATTTCTCTTTCAAAACGTTTCTCCAGCCCTCAGTCTCTTTTCTCCAATCTGCTCATAAAGAATGAATGAATGCAGTCTCTCTTTTCTTTTCCCCCTTTTGTTTCCCTAAATGACTTTTGGGCAACCCTAAGATCTAATGGCTCAGATTCATTTAGATTGAGAGATGAAAATAAATGTGCATTTAATTCTCACTTTCTATTTTTTAACTCACCCATTAAATAAAGTACCCACATTGTACTTTGTGTCTAAAGTCACTTTTCACTTTATAAATTTAACATTGACTTTACCACTTATAAAGTCACTTTCACTTTATAATTTAATATTGGTTTTACCACTTATAGAGTCACTTTCACTTTATAAAGTCACACTTACGAAAAGAATTATTTTGAACACTTTTCCATAGGTAAAGACTAACCCATAGAATTATTTTGAACACTTTTCCATAGGTAGAGACTAACCCATGGGAAACCACTTGTCCAAGGTACATTAAAAATCAACCTTCTAAAATAAAACTGAGAGCAATGAAGCTAAAGAATCAAGTGACCAGCATAAGCTAAATAAAGAAGATATAAAATAATATATGGTGTGAATACAAAAGTTTTGGTGCTGAAACAAAAACACAAACAGCAGAGAGAATGTCAAGACCTGCTGGAGCTTAAGCTGGCTGTAGACTCTGGAGTCTAGAGGATATAACATCAGCCTGGGGCCTCCTAGATGTGAAGCTTTAAGGGGAAAGTATGCTTAGACTCATGAAATTGAGGAACTCTTTTTAAGCATAAAGACTGGAAAGATTTTTATTCCAGGAGACTCTCCTTGAAGAGAGAATCTCTCTGGTTTCAGGTATCATTTTCAATGCCACTTCAGATCATAGACCCATCCTCTTATCTATAACCAGAACCCCAACTCTAGGTCCTAGATCATTCAGGTATCAAGGAAGAGGAAAAAAATAAAATAGAACGATACAAAAGAACAAAAATTAGAAGTAAACCCCACTGAACTAACGTCCAAGTGTATCGGGTAAAAATGGAAAGACAACAATACCAGATTTTTCCACAGGATGGCAAATGCAAGAAGAATGCAAAACAATATAAACATAACTCAGGAAAATGTCCATGTGACTAGATCTGTCAAGCTTGGGGGACGAATCCATGGATCCCCAGATTTGGATTCGGATCCACCTGGATCCACACAGGTTGCATTTCATAAATGTTAAGTATGGAGATGAAAATGAAAATGGATACCTCCACTATAAAACACATCCCGAGATTCATCTGCAGATCCTGCAATTTTGGTTTTTTTAAGATACAAAAATAAAAAGTAAATGATACGAATTGAAACACTAATGGTTACAACTCTCCTCTAAAGATTCCATCATCGTATTAACTATCATCTTCTTTGAATAATAATGTTCAATAAATCGCAATATGCTGAAGGTCATTCCCACGGTGGGGGCATGTCACTTCTGGCAAATAATGACCTCTTTTTCCGTTGACCACTTTCTGTTTTTCCTTTGCACCATTCCTGCATAGGAAGCATGTCACTTCTGGCAAAGAATCCCCTAGTTCCCATCAACTTGATGGCCACTTTCTGTTTCGCATTTGCACCAATTGGAAATAAATTGTTTAATTTCTACTATGTACACCTATTGCAGAACTCCTTTTAAGATATTAATCCGTTATATCCATTATGTAATTGAATTAAAGATGTAAGAAAAAAAGAGAGTATGTTGATGTTGAAAATTGTTTTTATTCTTAAATTTTTATGGATGTATAAGCATCTATGAAAAAAAGAGTACAGGTCAATGCTGTAAATGCTTTTAGATTATATTTTTTGTTTAGGTTTGGAATTGTAACATTTTATTACTAGCACTTCTACTCAAAAAAATTATTTCATAAATTTGAATCAATGTATCAGACTACGAAATTTTTGCATTTCATTTTTATGTGTTTTTTTCCCTTCTCGAGAAATAATTAATTTAATTTAATATCTTAAATTAGCTTATACATTCCCAATAGTTCTGGTTTACATTGATAATTTTCTTGGTTGGTTTTATTATGCTTTTAAGTTTTAACTGGTTTGATTGTGTTGGTCATGAGGTTTTTCTGCTTTTTGATCGACTAAGAGCTTGTCTTCCTTGATATTAAGGAAACAGGTTTACAGCCATAGACTCAGAAGCATCTGACAGTAGTGGAACTCTGCCCCCCTTATGTACCAGTACCACCAACAGGTTGTTTCAGGTGGCGAGATTTTGTCTACACATAAAAATGTAGTTGCATGTCGGGGTCTTTAAATGTATCAACAGAATTTAGATTAGAAGCCATAAGTATTATAGCCTTTTTCCTGGTTTTGAGTGTGAGTGTAGTTTGTACATGTCAATTCCCCTCTGTATCTGAATCCTGGCCTTTCAAAAATCTGATGGACCCATATCCGAATCCAAATCTGCATCTGGATGCATATCAGAATCCTGGTAACTTAGCAAAATGGCTCGGTAATTAAAGACTTATCAAAAAACAAAGAGCTGTGTAGAAATTCTCTATTTCCCACCCCGGTTTTCAGTTTCACCTTATTTCTCCAAAATAGTTAAATGCCCTTTCCCATATCCATACATTCAACAAACTGGAAAATAAATTTGCTGAAAACACAAATTCCGGAAATATTACAGAATGCTGAAAAATACAGAAATAAATATCAGCACATACAAACAGCCATTCAACACATTTAAACACAGTGATTTTTGGTCAAGGTGACCCTGGAAAAACCCCCTACAACTCTTGGGGAAAACCAGTCTGGAAGCTTCTCTTTTATTTCTGAAAAATGCTTTTACAGATAGCAGTAATACACAGAAAATTACAGCAAACAAAAAAGTCACTTATCTCGACTTTCGTGCCACCCACCACCTTGAAAACCGTGCCAAACAGCCAGCAGAAATTTTGCAGAGATATTACAGCATTAAATGCTGCCTTCACTGCCTCGAAAAACATGCCAAGAATGACCGTACAGACTGTACGGATTCCGTACAGTCAGGATAGCAACCCCCTTTCTCGATTTTCGTGCCCAAAAAACCTGTCTAGAAAACCGTGCTCTTTGCTGCTACTCCAGCTCCTCGAAAATAGTGTTGTACCTCTCTTGAAAACCGTGCAAACTGCTGTATGGAATTTCTGCCTTGGTTAATGTGCCAATAAACCTCCGCTGTACGGATTTCCTGCCTAGGAAGGTGTGCCCTCTTGCTGTACGAATTTGCTGTGATGCCTTTGCTGCTCTCCCTCTGCTCAGAAATTACTCTTCAGCTTCCTCTCCTCCTCTCTCAATCTGCTCATGAAAGAATGAATGACCTTTTCCTCCTTTCCCTCCTTTAATCTAACCCTAAGTGACTTTTGGGGAATCCCTAAATCCAATGGCTGAAATAGATTGAGATCTAGGGCTGAGATTAAATGCTCATTTAAATCTCACTTTCTATTTTTTAATTCACCCCACTTTAATAAAGACCCACTTAGTCATTTATTTCCAATGTCACTTTTCCTTTCTAATTTTACATTGACTTTATTAAAGTCACTTTAAAATTAGACTTTAGTAACTTTATCACTTAAAGTCACTTTTAAATTAGATTTGACTTTATAACTTTATAAAGTCACTTTAGGAGAAAAATTAAATTCTTTTGGACACTTTCCCCTAAGCCAAAGATCAAAGCCTTAGGGAACCACCTGTCCTCCGGTAACCAAATTTCAACACTCCCTCTTACCGAGGAAGGTGTTCCTCACCACACCCATCTTGTCTCTAAAGTAGACATGCTTGCCTCGTGGTAAGGCTTTGGTAAGAATATCTGCAACCTGCTCATCAGTGGGAATATACTCAAGCTTCACAACTCCTTTCTGAACATAGTCTCTGATGAAATGATATTTGATCCCGATATGCTTTGACTTGTCATGAAATACTGGATTCTCCGTGAGTTTAATGCAACTCTGATTATCACAGTAAATCACTGAAGGTCTCAACGGCTGACCAAATAAACCAAACAACATCTTGCGAAGCCAGATGGCCTCACAACTAGCTAGACTGGCTGCCATATACTCTGCTTCCGCTGAACTCAATGCTACTGACTGCTGCTTCCGGCTGAACCATGACACCACTGCCGAACCCAACCCAAAACAACACCCTGAAGTGCTCTTCCTATCAGAAGCACAACCTGCTCAATCAGAATCAGTGTAACCTGCCAATCTCACTCCATCCCCCTGCCTGTAGTCCAGACCATAATCCACTGTCCCCTGCAAGTACCGCAAAATGTGTTTTGCAGCCACCCAGTGAACCTTCCTAGGCTCACACATAAAATGACTCATCGTGTTGACTGCAAAACAAATATCTGGTCTAGTGTTGACCAAATACATCAAGGAACCAATCAGTTGTCTGTACAATGTGGGATCCACCAACTCGGAATCCGAAGCATGAAGCTTCTTCCAATTGGTGATCATCGGTGTCGACATGGGTCTACAATCCTCCATGTGGAATCTGCCAAGGATGTCCACAATATACTTCCCCTGTCCCAGGAAGAAATGCCCCTCCTCCTGCCACACCTCCAAACCCAAAAAGTAATGCATCAAGCCGATGTCCTTCATCTCAAACTCCGCCGCAAGATCTCTCTTGCAGTGCTCTATGAGTCTCTCTGCACCCGTAATGACCAAGTCATCCACATACAGCACCAGAATGAGAGGCTCCTCACCTATCAATGTTTTAAAAAACGGAATCAGTCAGCTACCAGGTCGAGGTAATGACTCGGTAATGACTCGGTCGACCAGGTTTCAATGACTCGGTAATGACTCGGTTTTTGTAAAAAATACATTAAATATTAAATTTTTTGTACAAAAACATAAATTTAAATATTTTTATTCATGTTTCCAAACACAAAGCATTACAATATAGACAAAAGACAACATATGATAAAAGTAGGCTCATGAATATATCCATGAGTTCATTGAGTTCTGCTTTCAGAATTTTGTTGTAGGAATATGGTCATCTGCTCAACAGTATGTTTCTGTGTGGCCTGATCTTGTCTTTAGTGTGTATAAAACTAGTTAATGGGTGTTGATTGATTTTGTTTAGTTTCTGTTTTTGCTACCCAGACATAATGTTGACAAGCTGGTAGATTTCATATTCGGAGATTTAAAAGAAAATATGCTATTTTGTTGGGTAAGTCTTGAAGCTTGCCCTGAAAATTTGGTGAAGGATTTTTATCTGTGAAGTTTGAACTTTTTAGGATGCAAAGTCTTGATTGTTAGATGTTAGCTTCACGTGCATTTCGTTAACTGAAAATCATGGACTGATTTATGGTGTTTGGTGGGTCTAATTATCCATGCAAAGGAATTTCTGGCAACAGTAACACCCATGAAGAGTTTTTTGCCAATGGCACACCACTCATGCAAAGTAGGGTATATGCTATATATATGTGTTAAAACTTAAAACAAATGGCGTGTATTCACCAGAGCCTGTGGCCATGTTTTAAATTTTCCCAGGAATGTCAACAAGCGTATATATAATGGGAAAAGGATAAAAGTTCCAACTCAGATAAGCATTGGCCTAGTAGCATAATTAAAGGACAAGCCTCAAAAGGACAGTTTTTCCTCTGGAATGGTTTGCGTGTTTCCTCAACACGCTTCTTAGTGTTGGGAGAAGGATCTTTGATGTCTCAGTGACCTAGTTTAGCATGCGATTTTGAAATTAGCAATCATCAATGAGAAAATTACAAAGTGTACTGCTGTAGTACAGTCAACACAATATTGCATTGGCAGGAGTGACACCCAGTCACCAGTAGACCACAATAAATGCAGATGAAATAAACTATATAGATTGAATGAAGAATGCCAGTACTGGCTTGCAGACAATTTATTAAAGAGTATTCCACTTCTATAGACTCTAGAGTAAGCTAATTAGTAAAAAACTCTCATGACAAATTGTAATGGCATATATTTCTTTGAAATCTTTGTACAAATAGTGATTATATGGTAACTTCTGTCAGATTTTAGAGCATACATGCACGAGACAAAACATAAGTGAAGAAACTTGCACTAAAATCACTTGATTAGTACAAAATTTCTTTCAAATTTGGATGCTGAGGATAAAGTCAGATCTCCAATTGAATCCACCGGCCGAAAGTTATGGCTCGGCCTGGTTGAATCGGGCTCGGCCTGGTTGACCGGGTTATTACCGAGCCGGCCTAGCCGGCTCGGTAATAAACCGGCCAGCCTGGCTGGTTTTCAACCTGGTCGGACCGGCCACCCTACTGGCTCGGTCAACCAGGCCTGGTCGGTTTCGGTCAGGCCGATTTTTAAAACAGCGCCTATCACAATATAGTAAAGGTTCGGATCTGCCTCACTCTTTGTGAAACCCATCCCCTGCAAGTCTGTATCTATCCTGGAGTACCAAGCTCTGGGAGCTTGCTTCAGGCCATAAAGGGCCTTCTTTAGTCTGCACACACGGGACTCCTTCCCATGCACCTCAAAGCCCTGTGGCTACTCAATGTACACCTCCTCATGTATGAAGCCATTGAGAAATGCGGTCTTTACATCCATCTGGTGGATCTTCCAACCCATCTCTGTTGCTATCGATATAATGGAGCGGAT
This sequence comes from Pinus albicaulis, assembly GCA_034641835.2. NCBI lineage: Eukaryota > Viridiplantae > Streptophyta > Pinopsida > Pinales > Pinaceae > Pinus > Pinus albicaulis. The sequence goes on from CM076579.1 coordinate 320,426,136, forward strand.
CGAAGTATATCGAGCCACGGGAGCGAAGGTCTCCTCATAATCAACTCCCTCTACCTGGGAGAACCCTCTAGCCACAAACCTCGCTTTGAATTTCTCAATGCTGCCATCTGCGGCATGCTTTACCTTGTAAAGCCATCTGGAAGTAACCACGGATTTGCCCTCAGGCCTCGGCACCACCTCCCAAACATCATTCTTCATGATAGAAGAATACTCCTCCTACATGGCCTCTCTCCAGACCTGCTGGCTAGCTGCCTCCTCATAGCTAGAAGGCTCAGAGTCAAGGATGTTGGTAGCCATTGCCATATAGCTACAAAACCTCTCAGGTGGTCTGCTCTCTCTAACCGGCCTCTTAGGCTTAGCAACGCCTCTCTCAAGGTGTCCTGAAGCCACTTGGGCTTCCTCTTCCCTGAGCACGCTTCTCCCACTGGAGAATGAAACTCCTCCTCATCATCATTAGGAGCCTGAACTCCTGACTGTCTGTCTGCTGTCCTCCTGCCTGCACCTGAACCTGTAGAAGCTGAGGTACCGTGTGAACTGTCCATCAGTGGACTCCCCAGTGAACTGCTCTGCGGACTGCTCTGTGGACTGCTCTGCATGCTGCCCGTAGCACCACCTCTCTGACTCGGCGAGCCACTGCCCACTGACGGACCTGACATCGTCATAGATGTACCTCCAGATCCTCCTGATCCCTGCCCACTGGATCCCTGCGACTGACTCAACTGCTGCTGAGGGTCTGGCTGATCCAGATACTCTAACTCCCGTGACCTCCGAAAGGCCCTGTCCTCCTCGAACTTCACATCCCGTCTGACAACAACTTTCCTCTGCGCAGGAATGTAAATCCGAAAGGCCTTGGAGGTCTCACTGTAGCCCACAAAGATACCCTTCTCTGCGGTGGGCTCTAGTTTGGTCCTCTTCTCCTTGGGTATATAGGAGTATGTCATGCACCCAAAGATACGAAGATGACCCATATCAGGCTTCTTCCCAGAAAAAGCCTCCTCCGGAGTCATGTGCCCCAAGGCACGATGCGGACTCCTGTTCTGCAAGTAAACAGCTGTGTTGCAGGCCTCTGCCCACAAAAACAATGGCAACCCCCGATCATGTAACATGGCTTTGGCAGCCCCTCCGATGGATCTGTTCTTCCTCTCCGCAACCCCGTTCTGCTGGGGGTTGTAAGGAACAGTGAGCTCCCTCCTAATGCCTGCCTCTGCACAATAGTCAACAAACTCTCCAAGGGTGTACTCTCTCCCATTGTCCGACCTCAGGGACTTGATCTTCCGACCTGTCTGTGTCTCCACAAGAGCTCTGAACTCCTGAAACCGCTTGAAGACCTCACTCTTGGTCTTCAAGAAATAAATCCAGGTCCTCCCGGAGTGATCATCAATGAATAAAACATAGTACTCATATCCACTCAAGGAAACATGAGACATCTGACCGCTCACATCGGAATGAATCAAATCAAGTATCCCAGTCGCTCTGCTGTCACTGCTGGGAAAAGGGGATTTGGCAAACTTGCCCATCGCACATCCTCTCCAAGTATCAAAGTGATCAGTACTGAAATCTGGCACACCTGTAGTGATCTCCCGCAAAGTCCTCAAGGCTCCATGATACATGTGCCCCATCCTGCGGTGCCAAATCTCACACAACTCAGAACTGCTAGCTCTGCTATCGGTACTACTGCTCAATGCCAAAAGGGGCTGGAATGCAAACCTGTACACCTTTGCATGGCGTACACCTATCACTCTAGCTGAATCAGCTGGAGTGCCCTTGGGATACATCAACACCTGTCCTCCCCTGAACAGTACCTCATATCCTCTATCCTCCAAAGCTGAGACGGATATGAGGTTCTTCCTCATCCCTCGCACATAAAGAACATCTGACACCTTCAAGGGAGGTTTGGACTCCCTCTGAAATGTCAATGTTCCCACACCGACTGCTCTAACAACTCTGTCATCACCGAGTACTACCTCTACATCAGTGCCACTCTCTGAAAGCTCTGAGAAGTACTCACAGACTCCTGTCATATGACGTGAAGCCCCACTGTCCACATACCAGATACCCGAAGATGCTTCGCTAATCGAGGGAAATGCATGCTCCCTCTAAACCTCTATGGCAGATGATCCCGCACTAGAGGACTCACACGCAGTGAACCCAAACTCCCGGTCAAAACGATCTGCAAAGTCCCCAACCTCTGCTGAAGCTGCCATGCTCTGGTTCTTCCCCTTCTTCTTCTTCTTCTCCGGACACACAACTGCATAGTGTCCCATCTTCTGACAATTCCAACACTTCACCTTGGAATAGTCCTTCTGTGTGTTATCCTGTTTACCTTTACCTTTGCCCCCACCATTGCTTGTGGAAGCCTGCTTCTTCCCTTTGCCTTTCTTGCGTCCTGCCAACAGTGCTACATCCTCATCCTGCTCAACTGGCTTGGCTGCCCCAAGCTGACCTTTCCTGATCTCTGTCTAAATGCAGTCATCCCAAAACCTCTCCCATGTGGGAAGGGTCTCACGTGCACAAACCCCATCAGCAAAGTTCATCCATGAACGGGGGAGGCCATTCTCTGCAATTGCTGCCAACTCAGTGGGTGGAATGACCTCTCCAATCGCTGCCAACTCAGTGGGTGGAATGACCTCTCCAATCGCTGCCAACTCATCTCTCACATTAGTAATCTTTGTGAGATATCCAATTGCACTATCATTCTTACCCATCTTAATGGTCTTCAGTTTCTCCTTCAGGACCATTTTCCGGTTCTCATTGGTACTCTGGTAAAGATTGGACAATGCTGTCCACATCTCATTAGCATTCCTCTTTCCTCTCACATGAGGAATGCAAAGGTCTTTGATTTCGTCTAGAATCAGTCTCTTGCCCTTGTTGTTCTTTTCATTATATGCAGCCAACTGAGTAGCATCAATAGGCACAACAACAGGGTTCTGTGTGGTATGCACCATGATGTCCCAGACTTCTGCCTCCTCAAAGATACTCTGCATTCTCTCCTTCCAAACGCTGTAATTGGTATGCCCATCCAACCTATCCTCCACCCTCAATCCCAAAGACATCCTGTTGTCCTAAAAACTGAAAATAGCACTGCTGTAGTAAAGGTAAAAAATCTGTTTGTGAAAAAATCAACTTGCTGGAATTTTCTGAGTGAAAAATCAGCAGGCTGTATTTTTCTCCTTGCTGTCCCAAACTGCACTTCAGCACCCAAGCTTTGATACCATGTAGAAATTCTCTATTTCCCACCCCGGTTTTCAGTTTCACCTTATTTCTCCAAAATAGTTAAATGCCCTTTCCCATATCCATACATTCAACAAACTGGAAAATAAATTTGCTGAAAACACAAATTCCGGAAATATTACATAATGCTGAAAAATGCAGAAATAAATATCAGCACATACAAACAGCCATTCAACACATTTAAACACAGTGATTTTTGGTCAAGGTGACCCTGGAAAAACCCCCTACAACTCTTGGGGAAAACCAGTCTGGAAGCTTCTCTTTTATTTCGAAAATGCTTACAAAGATAGCAAGAATACGTAAAATTACAAAGAACAAAAAAAGTCACTTATCTCGAATTTTTGTGCCACCCACCACCTTTGAAAATCGTGCCAACAATGAAGAGAAATTTTGGTGTAGATATTACAAAGATTAAATGCTGTCTTAGCTGCCTCGAAAAACGTGCCAAGAATGACCGTACGGATGGGACAGAAGCCCCCTTTCTCGATTTTCGTGCCCAGAAAATTCTGCCTTGAAAATCGTGCTCCTTGCTGCTGTTCCAGCTCTCGAAAACAGTGCTGCCCCTCTCTCGAAAACCGTGCAAATGCTGTACGGACTTTCTGCCTTGGTTAATGTGCCAATAAACTCTGCTGTACGGATTTTCCAGCCTTGGGAAGTGTGCTCTCTTGCTGTACGGACTTGCTGTGCTGCCTTGCTGCTCTCCCTCTGCTCAGAAATCACTCTTCAGCTCCCTCTCCTCCTCTCTCAATCCGCTCATGAAAGAATGAATGACCTTTTCCTCCTTTTCCTCCTTTAACCTAACCCTAAGTGACTTTTGGGGAATCCCTAAATCCAATGGCTGAGATAGATTGAGATCTAGGGCTGAGATTAAATGCTCATTTAAATCTCACTTTCTATTTTTTAATTCACCCCATTTTAATAAAGACCCACTTAGTCATTTATTTCCAAAGTCACTTTTCCTTTCTAATTTTACATTGACTTTATTAAAGTCACTTTAAAATTAGACCTTAGTAACTTTATCACTTAAAGTCACTTTTAAATTAGATTTGACTTTATAACTTTATAAAGTCACTTTAGGAGAAAAATTAAATTCTTTTGGACACTTTTCCCTAGGCCAAAGATCAAAGCCTTAGGGAACCACCTGTCCTCCGGTACCAAATTTCAACAAGCTGTTCACACCAGCCCCCGATCGGCGTGTGTAGAGGACACAAACCCCCACACAGAATGATGAAGGTAGTTAATACCAGGCCTCACAGTAGGCAGGCTAGCCTGGCTGAAGGTAAGCATCACGGTAATGACAGTGGTGTGGCCGCGTGCAGAGATCAGGGTGCTCCTCTTGAGCGAGGTACCACATGGTGAAAGATGGTAAATTGAGCGAGATGAGCGGTAAGGATCTCATTCTGTATGTTTGGTTTCTTGCATGCACTATGAGCAGGGTGGCGGAGCCGAGGAAGGAGGAAGCTTGTAAATTTTCGTAGATGTTCTATGCTTGATGCAACTTTACTTTTATCCCCAATATCAAACAACAATCACATAAACAAGAAAGTAAAACGCTGATAAAACATAGTACATACCAGTAGATCGACAGAAGACAAGCCAAAAATATATATGTGTGTTGGTGCGTTATGGCGGTCAACAGGATGCTTCAACAAGCAAAGTATCAATACGGTCAGCCAACCATAAGTGTCACACAACCCTCTCAGACAGCAATATCAGTCAACCCAAAGTCAACGATGTCACAGTGAACGGTCAAAGCAAAACAGCAGCAGCAAAAAGTCAACGCATCTCGGTCAAAGTCAACATCCAACCTCGATTTCTGTGCCAATAAATGCAGACTGCAGAAATCGAAATTTTGGGACAGATTTGGGTCACTTTGACCAAGCGTTGACCAAAGTCAACGCTGGTCAACTCTGCGCTGAAAAACCCTAGGTCGAAAAACAAAAATCTTCTTGCTGCGTTTTCCCACATGTGAGAAGAAGAGACTCCAATAGATGATTGAACCAATCAAATGAGGAGAGAGAATCTGATGTGATGGATGAGTGAAAATGACCTCCAACGTTGACCTATTTATATCCATCAGTGAGGGTGTGTGACACAACTGCTGGGGCTTCAAGCCTACATTTCATTTCAGGCCGCCTGCACATATTTTGAATAAATTCAAAATAAATGTTCTGCTCATCAGATCAAGATGATCTTTAGATCGATCTTGCACCTCTCCGAAAGAGGAATCCAATAAAAATGTTGGCATCTTCATCTCAGCATCACAACATGGAGTTTGGACCTAGTTATCCAAAATTAACACTCCCTCTCAACTAGGGAGAACTCCATCCCCCTGTGCCATCCAAACATCGTGCGTCATCCCGCCGTAACTTGCTTTGTTGGCTTCTTTATTTCAGAACATAAATGGGTCAGTCACAAAGACATCATTCCCCGCTGACAAATTCAGCCCAGAGATCCGAAACCTCTATAGGACTCAAAGATTCACATACCAACCCGAAGTTGGTTATCTGAACCGAAGTCAATTGGAGGTCTGAAACCTCACTATACTTTATTCCAGATCAAGTGGTTGGACACGTGCCATCCTAGATATAGAGAGTATGGCAACTTTGATGCGTCCATCAGTAATTGCTACTAGTCTCTAGCTTTTCCCACCTCACTGGCCAAATGAAAGGTACTTCCCATGAGTTCGGGACTCCATGGGTAGGATGCATACGGGGCATAGATCATGAGAGGTGAACCAACTCAACATCATAACAGTGGGGCAAAAGCACCACAAAGTTCGGCAAGCCTAGCCCAGTGAGTGCTTATAGCTCCGAGAAGCTATCCCCAAAGCCCCCCAGAGTTTCAAGAGTTCATCGTCCAACAGGACCCTCAGCATAGGGTCGTTCCACGATTCCAAGATTCTCACAGAAGGTTAGAAACTTGACCTTTCTCAGGGGCTTTGTGAGAATATACACGACCTGCTCATCAATTCCTATATGATCGAGCCTTACAGCGCCTCACTATACCATATCCCGGATAAAGTGGTACATGATATCAATATGCTTGGATCGATCGTGGAACACGAGATTCTCGAACAACCGAATCACACTCTCCTTATCACAGAGTATCACGGTGGTATCTAGAACATGCCCGAACAGCTCACTGAAGAGCTTTCGCAACCAAACTGCTTCACAACAGGCCATACTCGCTACAATGTATTTGGCCTCCACGGTGCTCAAAGCCACCGATTTTTGCTTCCTGCTCATTCATGACATCGAAGCAAAACCAAGTGTGAAGCAGCATCTAGATGTAGCCCAATCGGCATTAGTATATCCATGGAGTGTCACACTCCCGGCAGTGTATCTCAGCCCATGGTTTATCGTGCCCCGAAGATATCTCAACGGATTCTTGGCACCAACCCAGTGAATGTGATGAGGATCAACCATGTGTCAACTCAAAGTGTTCACTACAAAATATACGTCGGGACGAGTGTTCACTAAGAACATTAGGGCCCCTACGAGTTGACAATACTCAGTGGGATTTGCTAGCACAGGCCCAGCAGTGCTGCCACTCAACTTCTTAAAGTTGAGCTCCATCAGTGTCGACACAGACTTACAGTCCACCATTTCAAATCTTTCCAAAAGCTTCACAATATTTTTTCCTTGAGAAAGGAAAATCTCGCCAGGTCTCTGCCAGACCTCCAGGCCTAGGAAGTAATGCATTAGTCTTAGGTCCTTCATCTCGAACTCAGCAGCGAGCTCCCTCTTGCACTGATGAATGAGAGGGTCAGCACCTGTCAGGAAGAGGCCGTCCACATACAGCACCAGAATGAGAGGCTTTTTTCTATCAACCTTGAAGTAAAGGTTCAAATCAGCGTTACTATGAGTGAAGACCAGCTTCATCAGGTAGCTATCTATCCTCTCGTACCAGGCTCTGGGTGCTTACTTCAGCCCATAGAGGGCTTTCTTCAACCTGCAGACATGGGTGTCACGAGATCCTAGACTTCGAACCCCAGAGGTTTCTCCACATACACCTCTTCCTTTATCGCAAATGCAAAAATGTGGTCTTCACATCCATCTGATGAAGATTCCATCCTTGCGTAGCAGCAAGGGCTATGATAGATCGGATGGTGGTATATTGAGCCATAGGTGCAAATATATCATCATAGTCTATGCCTTCCTTTTGAGAGAAGCTACAGGCAATGAATCTTGCCTTGAATTTTTCAGCACTACCATCAGATCCATGCTTGATCTTATATAGAGCCATTTCGAGGTGAAAACTGCTTTGTCCTCCAATCTTGGAACCACATCCCAGACATCATTCTTCATAATGGACTCGTATTCTTCGTGCATAGCATCCTTCCAGACTTGATACTTTACGACTTCTTCAAAAGATCCAGGCTCAGATTGTACGATTGTACTCATGGTTGTTAGATATCCTTAGTATTTATTCGGCTTCTTGCTTTCACGGAATGTCCCCCTTGGGGCCATATGTCTCTCAGCATCTTCGAGAGTGTCCCTAAGCCATGATGGTCTTTTCCTCATTGAAGGAGGTGGATCAATAGGGTCCATCGATCCTTCAACATCGCGCATCGTCTCATCCTTCGGTTCTTCTCGATTTTCAAGCCTCGCTTCATGATCTTCCTCGAATCTCGGAAGATTGATTACTTTCCTCAGGGAAGCATCTTTGTCAAAGGTAACATCGTGGCATATCTCCACTTCCCTTTGACCAAGCACATAGACTCTATAAGCCTTCAAAGTTTCACTGTAGCGCACAAACATTCCCTTCTTCCCAGAAGCTTCCAACTTGCTCCTCTTCTCCTTCGGTACATGAAAATAAACAAGACATCCAAAAACTCTAAAATGTGAGACGTCGAGTTTCTAACCAGAGAAAACCTCTTCGGGAGTTTTGGAGTCCAGAGCAGAATGCGAGCATCGATTTTGTATGTACACAGCAGTGTTCACAACTTCTCCCCACAGAAACTTCGGAAGACCTTGGTCACATAGCATGGCACAGGCAGCTTCCACAATGGTCCTGTTCTTTCTTTCAGCAACATCATTCTGCTCAGGAGTATAGACAGTTGTGGTCTCCCTCTTGATGCCAGCTTCTCTGCAAAAGTTCTTGAACTCGTTTGTCTCATATTCAGTGCCATTATCGGTCCTCAATGTCTTGATCTTCTTCCCTGTTAGATTTTCCACCAAGGCTTTGAAGGTACGAAACCACATGAAAGCCTCATCCTTCTTTTTCAAGAAGTATATCCAAGTTTTACGAGAGAAGTCATCTATGAACGTCATATAATAAGAACATCCTCCCAAGGATGTCACGGATAGCATCCCAAACAGATCAGAATGTACCAATTGCAAGACATCAGATGTCTTAGTGACACTTGAGGGAAAAGGTCCCCTTGTATGCTTTCCTTTGGCACAGCCCTGACATACACCTTCATGATCATTTGTGAACTAGGGCATCCTCGTCACCACCTTCCTTGCTTCGGGAAGGGCTTTGTAGTGAAGGTGTCCAAACCTCTGGTGCCATAGTTCATTCTGTCAGATAGTATCACATGTCATCGCTTCCAGTGGACTTCCTCCAACTTGATAGAGTGTATCAACTCTAAACCCAATCGTGATAGCTTCCTTGAAACTCTTCTTCTAGATACGCACCTTCCCAAAAATGAATGCAACATTGAAACCTTTGTCTTCCATGGCCGAAATAGACACAAGGTTCTTCTTCAAATCAGGTACATATAGTACATCTTGCAGGCGGAGGACTTGACCTTGAGACAAGTGGAGGGTCAAAGTCCCTGTCCCTTTCACGGGATATGTGGCATTATCTCCGAGGATAATTTTCAGATTAACATCCTTCTCAACCATGTCAGAAAGTGCTTCTTTGAACCCAGTGATGTGCCTTGAGGCACCACTATTTATCAACCAGACATCCATAGTGTCAAGTGGAGATGCAGCAGAAAGGGCAGATACAAGAATGAATTCATTTCATTTGTCATCAACAACATTAGATTCATCATACCTGGAATTTCTCGACCTTTTGTAAGGTTGCCCATTTCCACCAGAGGGAGCCTTCCTCTTTCTTTTGAACCTGTTGTTCCTTTGATTGCCATTCCTCCGGCTGTTGTTGTTGTCATCATCATCAGGAGAATCCTTCTTGAAAGGGCATTCTCTAGCATAGTGGCCGATCTTGTGACATGTGTAACATTTACCATTCTTCCCTTGAGCCCCCGCTCTCCCTTTATTCCTCGGACCACCAAAGTTCTTATTCTTAGCACGAGCAGTGAAGGCAGCGTTTCCTTCATTTTCATATTCCTTCATCCTTGTCTCTTCTTGTATGCATCTCGATAGTACTTCATCAAAATCAAGTATCACATTGTTATTGAGAATGGTAGTGCTAAATACATGCCATTCGGATGAGAGACCTCCAAGTGCGGTAAAAACCATCTCTCGATCAGCTATTATCTCCCCAATAGCCAGAAGATTATTTCAGATTTTGGTCAACTTCAGAAAATAGGATTGAACGGATTAATCCCTGCCTTTCTTCAAATTCTTCAGTTGGTTCTTAAAGAATAGGACTTGATTTGCATTGTTGGCCTTGAACATGTTGACCAACTTATCATACATCTCCTTGGATGTGCCCAGCTCAGAGATGTAGGCAACCAGACTCTTATGAATTGAGTCCCTGATCATCAGCTTTGTTTGATTTCCCCCTTCTTATACTTTGACTTGGTGGCAGCAGGTGCAGTGGATGGCGGCTCTTGGATTTTACCCTGCACATAGTCCATGACATCTTGGTCTTCCAACATAAGATCCAATGTCATCTTCCGGGCATGGAAGTCTTCCTTCCCAGTCAATTTGTGATCAACTTTAAAGCCATTGTAGTTTGAGGTACCCATATTCTTCTTCGGTGATTGCTACAAACTTGGCTTTGTCTTCACCTCAGCTCTGATACCATGTAAATTTTCATAGATGTTCTATGCTTGATGCAACTTTACTTTTATCCCCAATAAACAGCAATCACATAAACAAGAAAGTAAAATGCTAATAGAACAGACCAGTAGATCGACAAAAGACAAGCCAAAAATATATATGTGTGCTGGTGCATTACGACAGTCAACAAGATGCTTCAACCAGCAAAGTCTCAATACGGTCAACCAACCAGAAGTGTCACACAACCCTCTTGGACAGCAATATCAATCAACCCAAAGTCAACAAAAGTCAAGGTTTGTCACAGTTAACGGTCAACGCAAAACAGCAACAACAAAAAGTCAACACAATCCGATCAAAGTCAACATCTAGCCTCAATTTCTATGCCAATAAATGCGCACTGCAGAAATAAAAATTCTGGGACATATTTGGGTCAGTTTGACCCAGCGTTGACCAAAGCTAGTCAACTCTGCGCTGAAAAACCCTAGGTCAAAAAACATAAATCTTCTTGCTGCGTTTTCCCACGTGTGAGAAGAGACTCCAATAGATGATCGAACCAATCAAATGAGGAGAGTGAATGTGATGTGATGGATGAGTGAAAATGACCTCCAAAGTTGACCTATTTATATCCATCAGTGAGGGCGTGTGACACAACTGCTAGAGCTTCAAGCCTACATTTCATTTCAGGCCGACCTACACATATTTTGAATAAATTCAAAATAAATGTTTTGCTCGTTGGATCAAGATCATCTTGCACCTCTCCGAAAGAGGAATCCAATAAAAATATTGGCATCTTCATCTAAGCATCACAACATGGAGTTTGGACCTAGTTGTCCAAAATTAACAAAGCTAGAAGCATCGGTCCAGAGATTTGCGACCAGCAGCATCGCCCTACCGCACAAGGGTATGTTGAATTTTTTCACAACTCCCCAAACCTCCTGCACATGGACCTCGTTAATTTCTGCGTGTTTCACGTAATTAATTGGGTGTCTATGTTACGAAGGCTGGTTTCGTTGCATGGATGGGTGTCAGGGGAAATCCATGGGTTTATTGTGGGCCAGTGACATAATTTCTATTTTGTTCGAGATTATGCTATGTAAAATGGTAGATAGGGAATTGAGTAGAAGAATAGAAGGATGTGTTGTTCAAGGCAAGCCCAGGTCAGCCACCCGAATCTTGGGGAGGAGTTACGAAAGCTTGAAATTGAAAGGCTTGTCTATCTCCAGTTGTTGTGTGTATGGTTGTTGTGGGTATGGTAACCGTAAGGGGAGTGGAAATTCCTCCGCAGGAGGACACCCTGAGAGACCTCTGCAAGTTATTGGGGTGAGGAGGTTGGGTCTCAATTGGGTGGTCTCGTCAATTGCATATTGATATGTTTCCATCTTGGTCTATGATAACATGCTTTGTCTCAGCGACAGTTTCAGGAAGAGAGAACAAGTCCTTTGTTGGAAAGCCTAGGGTTGTCAGTGCAGTAGCGATCCCCATTCCTGTCGAGCAGTGTCCAATGGCAAGGGCGAGGTGGTAAAGGAGGAGGCAGGGGGAGTAAACAAGAGACAGACTTGGAAAAGAGGGACGCAGAAGGAAAGAGGGGAATCATCCACTCAGGCTCCAAGAAGATCTGGTCGAAAAACCTCAAGCTGACCATATCACTGAGGCAGCTCTCACTTACTTACAGGAAATTCCGATCCAGGTAAGGAAGGTCATTGCAAAATGGGAGGAAGCCCTCACCCGCCAAGCTGAGGAGGAGGATGTAATCTTGGAAGGGGAAATGATAGTGCCCGATCCAGGCAACACTAGAGGAAGGGTAGCCCAATATCAGCAAACTCTGAAATTATACTGGCAGATGAAGCATCTGGTGGCAAAAGCCATCATGCACACCACAGAGTTTATGCAAATGGATCCTGCAATGCAACAAATTCAGAAGGATTTTCAGTTACTGCAGTTTCAAGTCTAGCAACAGAATGCCCGATTGGGGAGAATCAAAAAGCTCCTGAAAATCTGCAGCAAACCAAGATGCCTGGGTCCAGCGCTAAAGACCTGGCGCCTATTGATTCCTCAGAGGACTGAGATGGTCTAGTACTGCTTGTTTTTACGATGTTTTTGTTTATCTATGTTTATGTTCCAGGTGTTAAAGTATGTCAAAAGTAGTATGTTTATGTCTAGTTCGTGGAACTATGTCAAAGTTACAGACATTTCGGCATTAAAAGCTGAGTATGATAGATTGAAGGCTTTTTGTTTTTGGATGGCTTACAATGCCTTCTGATGGCCAACACATCTGGTTTCCCGCCAGGGCAGGTTGAGGCCTCGAAAGAGATTATATTATGTAATCTGCCCTTTTGAAAATGAATGAAAAAGACAGGTACTACTCAGCTTACAAAAACAAAACAAAAAAGTTGTTCTCACCAGCATATCAAATAACTCTGTACTAAAAACTTGCTATAATAGGGAGGAGGCCCTAGTTAAACTTTTAGAAAGCATCCCAATTTAATTTCAAGAATTATATCACTTGATTTAGACAAAAGTCTACGTGTTCATGAATAAAATGGAGAGATAAAAATTCCAGATTCTTACACGGGGTGGCAAATGCAAGAAGAAAGCAAAACAATATACAGATAACTCAAGAAGATGGCTCAGCGATTAAAGACTTTACAAAAATCAAAAAGTTGCATACCAACATACCAAAGAACTCTATACAAAAACATGCTAAATATGGAGGTGGCAATAGTTAAACTTATAGAAAGCATCCACCTTTTACTTCGGGAATGATATCACATAAATTTGGACCATTAAATCTTTATAGAAATTAAAAATGTAAATATAGAAAGAAAAAAGAAAAAAAAATACAAAAAAGATGGTGTTCTGGTTGAACTTGGATAAAGCCCAGGGTCCAGATGGTTTTGAGCAAAATTCTAGAAAAGAACTTGACACATAATTAAGAAGGATCTGTTAGCCTTTATAGAAGAATTGAGAACAAATAGAAAACTGCGATGGGCAACCAATTCCTCCTCCCACACTCTAGTTCCAAAAAGCAAAATTTTTCCATTTTTTCTGAATTTAGAGTCTAGACCCATCTATTTATGTAACCCTTTGTATAAGAATCTGATGAAGCTGCTGGCAGAAAGATTCGTAGTGATAAACAAGATTGTTTCTGAAGGACAACGAGGTTTTGTTCCAAAAAAGTCAAATTTTATAGCACAATCCTAATGCTAGAAGCTATGCACCCGAGTTACCAGTAACAAAGAAAACAAAGAAACCTGGTTACAAAGTTGGACATGGGCAACACTTTTGATGGGTTAAATCACTCTTGAGTCTTTTGTTTTTTAAAATCCGATGAATTTAAAAGGTTTTCTCTAAACACTCCTCTACAAACAATGAACAGAATCTCTCAAGTATTGTGTTTGGGAATAGTCAAGCAGCTTTCTCCTATCTTTCAAAGAATACACCCCTGGGCTAAGAAACCGGACACTCCTAAAATGCCCTCGTATCCCCGAATCCCCGTGTCGGACACCTCTAGGTGTCGGATTCGCCCCCAATTTGAGGGACACGAAGTGTCCGAACAGGGTACGGTCGGGACACGCCGTGTCCCGACCGTACCCTGTTCGGACACTTCGTGTCCACTCCTGCCGGGTACGGCCGGGCCCGCGGCAACCAAAAATCGCGATTTTTTTTTATAAAATGTGGCTCTTCTTTCATGTTTTCTCACCAATTTCATTTGTGTTTCATTTGTCAAGTGAGAAGGAGAGAAAGGAGCAAGTGTGTTCTTTCGAAGAGATTCGGGCATCCGGTAAGTGCATTGTCCCTCTATATTTTGCATTTAGTTTGTTGTTAGTGTTTGCATGTGCATATGTTTTATATATTTAGTTGTTTTTGTTTATTTTTTACAGTATTTATGGCTCAATCAAAGGCACCAAGACAAGGGCAAAGAAAGGGGAAGAATGTGTCCATTGGAGATGCCCCTCCTGTCCCTCTTTCATCACAGTCTACAAGTATTCCATCCATTGGAAGTGGGGCTGCAATGGTAGCTTCAAATGTGCAGGGAAAACAAATTGTTGACCCCAAATACCCATTGTGGAAATATGCAACAAGAGAGGAAGGGGCAGCAAAAAAGGGAGGAGGAAATTGTGACTGGAAATGCAATTTTTGCAATGGCCATTTCAAAGGCACACATTTTCGTGTGAAAGCTCATTTGTTGGGTATTCCAGGTTGTGGCATTAAATGTTGTACAACAATTGAATTTTCAGATAAGAATAAATTGCAGAAAGAGGCAAGTATTGGTGAGGCAAATGTGGCAGCAAAATCAAAACAATCCAAGACTGATGACCCCCTTCCATTCTTGAGGAAAAGCAGCAGCAAGTTCCCTTTTGAGACTTCTAGCAGGGGAGAATTAGCAAAGAGAAAGGCACCTGCAGTTGGTCCAATGGACAAGGTTTTCCAAAAAGAGAAAAGGGAAGAGCTTGACCTCACCATTGCATTTTTTTTCTATCAGAACTTCATATCTTTTAATGTTGCATGGTCACCTCTATTTATTGAGATGTGTCGAGCTCTTTGTCATGGGGCTCCATCAGGGTATGTGCCTCCTAGGTCAGAGAAGCTCAGAACCACATTGTTGACAAAGGCAAAGAAAGAGGTGGACAAAATGCTTGAGCCTATTAAATCAGCATGGCCAACATCTAGGGTTAGCATTGTTTCTGATGGATGGACAGATCCAGCACGCCACCCACTCATTAACTTCATGGTGTCATCCACGAATGGTGCAGTTTTCTTGAAAGCAGTGGATGTATTTGGAGAGTACAAGGATGCACAATATATGGGTGAGTTATTTCTCAAAGTTATTGAAAGTGTAGGTGTGGATTGTTGTGTGCAAATCATTACAGATAATGCACCTGTTTGCAAGGCTGCTGGCATGATTGTGGAAGCAAAATATCCACAAGTATTTTGGACATCTTGCATTGTCCATTCATTGAACTTGGCACTGAAATCTATTGCTTCTGATGTGCTTTGGATTGGAGCCACTATTGAGGATGCACGATATATCCGCAACTTTGTAACAAACCATACAAATGCCCTCACTATCTACAAGGAGTACAACAATCTATCATTGTTGAAGATTGCAGATACACGGTTTGCCTCTTCATTCATCATGTTGAAGAGGTTGAGGGAGGTCATGACCGCTCTTGGGTCTATGGTTATTTCAGAGTTTTGGTCTTTTTGGAGAAAGACGGATCAAGCAGCCTCAAAGAAGGTGAAGGACATAGTGTTGGATGATATATAGTGGGAGAAGGTAGATCTAATTATTCAGATCATGGAGCCTATCATTTCCTTGCTCAGATTTGTAGATACAGACCAACCCATCCTAGGAGAGGTTTATGAGGGATGGGATTCCATGATTGAGTCTGTGAGGACCATTATTTTACAAAGTGAGTGCCCAGAGTATGAGACATCAACTGAGGCCTTCTTCACCGTCATACAGGATATTCTTGTCAACAGATGGGACAAGAATTGCACACCTTTACATTGTTTGGCTCACTCCTTGAACCCAAAATACTACAGCCATGAGTGGCTGAATGGTGGATCTTCTCGCAGATTCCCTCCTCACATGGATGCTGAAATCTCACAGGGGAGGAAAGATGCATTGAGGAGGATTTTTCAGGATAGGGCATCCCTTGATGAGGTGGAGGATGCCTTTGCAGATTTTTCCACTGCCAGGGGGCGATTTGGAGGCTATGATTTGATTCGAGACAGGGGGGCTAAGAGGTCCCATTCTTGGTGGGCAACTGATGGGGCAGCAAGCCCTCCTCTACAGCAGTTAGCCATGAGGCTCCTCTCTCGGGTGACTTCATCCTCTTGTTGCGAGAGGAATTGGAGCACTTATGGGAATTTGTATAGTGTGAAGAAGAGCAGGCTTGAGCAGTCCAGGGCAGAGACAATGGTGTATGTGCACACCAACCTTCGTCTCATCTACAGGCAGAGGGAGGAGTGGTTGAAGGGAAAGACAAAGATGTGGGATGTCTTTCCCGATGATATGGGTCTGGACAGCAGTGTTGAGTTGGCATTGGCCAACTTGGATCTCAATGCGCCAGTGCTAGAGCCTGTCAGATTTGATGATGGATTAGAGGGGTCATCCTCCACACCAGCAGATGCAGAGATGATAGAGGAGGAGGATGCATCAGAGGCAGAGGAGAGCAGTGGTGAGCATGATGATCAGGATTTTGACAGTGATGCTGATTATGAGGATTGATGACTCTGACTCATTGAGGCTTCAGGCTTGTAGTCTTGTAGATTGTAGTTGATTTTGTATTTTCTATTTCTATTTGCCATTGGCGGTGTTGTTATGTAACACATTTTGATTCTGATGACTTAATGAAAAAACTACAGTATCTTACTATCTTCAATCTTGTCTTTCTGAGTAAATTTGACGATTGTATCATGTATGGTGTATCAATGTATCATTGTAATTTGTATTATAGTATCAATGATGATGTATGCCTCATGAATATCTAATATCTATGTTTGAATCAATGAATTTTGTATGAATTTGTGCAAAAAATATCTAATTTTAAATATATTAATATATATATATTTTTTTTTTAATAAAATAATATATATATATATATATATATTTTTAATAAAATAATATATAACGTAACGTGTCCCAGAAGTATCCTGTTCCAGGGTCACCGTACCCGTGTCCAACACTTCGTATCCCCGTGTCCCCGTATCCCCGTATCCCCGTATCAGGTGACTTAGCCCCTGGGCCTTGGATGTTACGAGTGACAGACCTCCTCACTCTAGGACTCAACCCAAGATTACACAACCAGGCCCCCTCAGCCCTGAGTATTCTCCAGACGCCAGTATCAGAAGTCCATCAGCCCCTCTACAGTGATTGCTGACTCAGGGGAGGAGCCTTCTTCACTCTCTCCCCCTCAGTCTTGGCCTCTGATTCTACCACACCTTGGATGCTCTTTTTGTCATTGCCATAGCTTTATTTCGGCAACTATTATGCATTATTGTAGTTCTTTTACATAATCCTTAGCTCTGCCCTTGCTATTGTTTGAGTGGAGCTGCTTTTGCACTCTCACTATGTAGTGATATTAGATGTACTTTTGAACCGCATTGAGCTACTATTGTCGTCATTTGTTATGGCCATTTGTTAGACATTAATAAAATTATTTTATCTTATACCATCTGGGAATTAATCTGTTTTGACCAACACAAGGCTTCATCTTGGAATCCTATTTTGGCCAAGATCACAGAAAAACTATCTTTCTGAAACTCAAAACTTGGTTGAACCTCCGTGCTAGAATGGTCCTGATCAAGTCAGTGTTTTGTAGCCATCTTACCTAATTACTGGCATTCTATTCTATCTACACCTGCTTCATTTATCAAAGAATTGGAGAAAGTCTTAAAGAACTTTTTTTATAGTAGGGGAAAAACATTCATCCAGAAAAGAACTCCAGTGAGTATCCTGGGAAAAGTTCAAGCTACCTCCAAGCAAGGGAAGCCTGATCAAGAACCTCTTGGATGTAGGAAAAAACCTCACGACTAATCCAGTGTGAAATCTGATTACAATTCCTAACGAATGGTGGAAGTTTGCAATACGTTTGACTACATGGAAGGGAAAGACCATTCCGAAATGCAGTTAACTTTTGGGCAACAGCTTCAGCAATATGGAGCACTTTCAAAAACTCAGCCATTTATCTTGGAATCCCTATTTTCAAAAAACCATTCAACACAGGAAAGATGAAATTTTAGGCAATCAGTCACTGACAAATATCCCTGAACTCAATTATCCTGACATGTCTCTACGGAAAAGGAGTAAAGCTATATTAGACTTAACTCGATGAAACAATTCAAAGACTCCACGATAGAAATCCTGTTCTGACTTCCTTTGTCTACCAGCTTTCCTTCTACAGAACTAAATTTCCTTGGTAAGCCAGCTCCATTTAAATTCACTGATCTCATGAGACCTTGGAAACATTTGATCTCGGTTATGTAAACAATAGTCTCATTACTCAAAGTCAAAGGTGGCACTCCCTCCCTTTGAGTTCCCCGAGTAGATTGGAAGTCAAAATGGTGCTCATTTTTGTTTCCAAAGGTCAATGCATTCTTCTGGCTGCTAGCTCATAAAGAACTTTAAATGCCTGATAATTCAAATGAAATAGGAACCATAAGCCCTTCAAGATATGCCCTAGGTGTAATGTCCCCAAATTTTGGATTACCCAGTGAGGTACTTAGGAAGTTAGGAGGGATTTCCAGAGCTTGTGTCAGGCCAGTCATAAGAGCGGAATTACTCCATTGGTGGGCCTAGAGAGTTTTAGAGGAGTTTTATGGATCCGACTAGGATCGCTTATCATGTTTCATCACCAAGATCAATTCCGCACGGTTTGCTCTTGGTTCCGTTGCATTCCGACAATTTTCGTAAAAGAGTTATTAACAGGCATATTTTAATTAATTACACCTAAGGATGACGGATGGAAAATCAGCAGTTGTTGGATTCCGTCTCTAATCTCTTAGGAGTGGTTTGTGGGTGTGTATATCTCTAGTTTCTTTTTAATTTTTTATTTTTGAGGGGTTTATTTATTTATTTATTTATTTTTTAGATCTTGTGTTTTTAAATAATTTTGCTATGTTTTTAGGTTTATTATTATTATTATTATTATTACTATTATATTTATTATTATTTATTTTCATTATATTTAGTATTAATTTTAATTTATTTATATATTTATTTATCTTAGTTTTTATTTATTTAATTATTTATTTATTTTTATTTTATCTAAACGTTCGCTCTTGTTTATTTTGATTGATTTGTTTATTTTTTATTTATTTATTTTTAGTTTTTCATATATCTACTTATTTTTATTGTATTCTAACATTCACCTCTATTATTTTAAATTTTAATATTATATTTTTCATATTTTATGTATTTTATTATTATTATTATTATTATTTTTTTTTTAAGTTATTGTGCATTAAATATTGACTATGTCTTGGCAACTGACCATTGCATCTCAGCAGTATTTATTTTCAACTATTCTGATCAGCCCAGTATCAATGTCCTATGATGAACTACACTGGGTAGTTCGAAACGCGTCAGCCCTCCAAATGATAGTGTGATTTTTCCGGAAGAATTAGTTAATACACCTAAGGTGCTGTTTTGGGCTGATTACTTCGAGAATCACCTTAGTGTAATAGCTCATTAGAATCAGGGCGAAAAGATCTATAGGGCAAAATGATAAAAGGGGGCTTCGGATGGTCAGTGTGACCACAGCGGCGAATTAAGCATTTTCCGATATTAAAAGTGATTTAATAGTTTATAAAAGTCACTTTATTAAATAAAGAAAGGAAAGGTGCTTTTATATATAATACATTTAACTGGAGGGAAAAGGTAAGTGAGTTATAAAAAGGGAAATGAGGGGGTCTCTCCTCATTCATTCATGCATTTGAGTTTTTGGAGAAAGGAGCTCTTGGAGACTTTTCTTGAGAAAAAGCTTAGGGTTGGAAACACTAGCCGCCATAACTAGTTTCAGTGTTGAGACCAGACACTCTAGCCAGTCCAAAGAGTGAAATCACACAGATTTCACCACTACATTTCACAGATAAGAAGACTTTTGGGAAATAATGAGACTTCATGCTGCTGAAGGGTGTGATTTTTCTGATTGATTTGAGGAGCCAAGCCATCACTGTAAGCTGAAATCTATTGGGTCGAGTTTCCTTGTGATGTTGGACGGATTCACTACCTAGGAAAAGAGGACAAGTTCATGCCATAAACTCTGGTCCACACATTGATAAGGGAGGACGTGTTGTCTGCCCAAACCAAAGGCCAAGATCTTGCTCTCGTTCTGGACAAATCTTCACCAAAGAGACCACGATTTCTGGGCTGTTGGAAGACTGCATTCTCATACACAGATATGGGTTTACTTAGTACACCAAAGGACAAGTTTGCTGGTCTGATTTGAAAAGAGCCGGGGGTTATCTCTATTGTGCATGTACCAGTCCCCAACACTTATTTTCTGGGCAGCGTTGAAGTGATTAATAACTAATATGTGTTGGGTGTGTGTTGTATTCTTTCCAAAAAAAATTATGTGGACCCAATAATAGTTGGGCGAACCCAAAGATGGTGGGCGGACCAACCCATGGTTTTGGGCATGGCTTTTGCACATGGTTTTGGGCATGTTGGTTTTTTGCCCATGGTATTTTGTAGATCCAGTCAAGAGAAAGACGGTTATGTTCTAATCCAGGGTTAATGGATTGGGGTTTATGAATGTTTCGGCATGTATATATATATATATATATTGATATTGTAACATTGAGAGAAATATTATGAAAAAACAATTTGGTGGTCCCGATCTTAAGATCCATGGGTAAATCTTTGTGTATATTTGTTTTCTGTTCTCGCTATTGTTTATTTTTTTCTGTTTGAAGAATTCATTTGCAGGTAATTTTGTACAGGGTTAAAACCTACAATATGGTCATTGACTGGGGAGATTAGTCACTGAAGCTTTCAGAGAAAAATCCTGTAGCTTATCTTAGTCATTTGAGGTCTCAAGAAATAATTTCTGAGCTTACTCTTGGTCATTGGGGTCTGAAATCTTCCCTCAAATATTCCATTGTGCTCATCTCTGCTCACTGGACTAATTATCAGTTTCTATTATTCTCATTTGCTCGCTGTATATTCAGATCTCAAAGGAAAAGAGTTTGCTCACGTGTTGACGCTATTTATATGTTGTTATATATCCGCTAAATATAAATTTCTGGGTCTGATATAAAGATCTTGAAGTCTGTTTTAGTACTTTGAACACTGTATAATTGTTTTGAGAAAAAACAAAATTAAAAATGCACCTACAGCAGTATGCATGTGACATGTTTGACGAAATTTCCAGCTGTAACATTCACTGAAAAACTCAGAAAATTGTGGTCATCTGGGAAGTTTCCTTGCCTGAAATTTTACACTAGGAAATTCTGAGAAATAATCAATTGTATCTTGATCATCTATTCTTTCGCTGTAAGATAACTTGGGATCTCTGGAAGGACCTTCTAGGTAGCATTTACATTTCGTCTCCTGATCCTCCTTTCAGTGTGGAGAGTATTTTCATAGGCTGGACGAAACCTTACGCAAGCTCCATTAAAGGTAAGTCATTCTTCACTAAACTATTCCAACTTATTTACACAGTAATTCTATGGAAAGTACAGAACATCCGATAAAGCCATTTTTTATAATGAACAGTGCAACATTAATCGGGTAAAACACAAATTGATTCTACTCCTAAAGGAAACTGTGAGCAACAACTATCAAAAAAGAGTGAAAATGGTGAGGCATGAGAAATAAATTCATGTGAAAGTAGGAGCTTCAAATAGTGGATAAATAGGAGTAACTATTGTAACAACCGCATACTCCAAGGACTCTTGTTTCAGCTAATTACATTTTTCATTTAAAATATCATTTTTTGATTTACTAAGTAGAGTAACTCATTAATACATAACCCATCTCCCATGAGCATTTTGTCAACAGGACCAATTTCTCATGAGCTTAAATAGTCCACTGTCCATTAGAGTAAGTGGTTAATGTCTATGAACTATCCCACATGAGAATTTTGTCAAAATGAACAATTTCTCGTGATTTTGAATAGTATCAGAGTAATGCTCATATGGGTGAAGAAGTTGAATTCAAACTACAGAAACGAATCACATAGAATCAATCGTCACCTCCAGGCTTGCCCCCATAAGAAAGACTTCTCGAGAAGGTCAGCCATCCCAAGACTCCTTTGGCTGTAGCATGCTTAATCATGGAGTATTCCCCAATGTCAAACCCATTTAGCTTCCACAACATTTATGAACATTGGCAAGTATTGAACTTTATGAAATATTCATTTAAAACTCCCTCAACTCTTTATTTAAATTTAAAGAGATTTTGCAGTCCGACATATGATTGGGCAGCAAAGGGAAACCTGGGCAGAGCAGAGGCTGTGAACTCTATTACTGATCTGGACAGATTATATTTTGAAAGAATTAGAATTGATAGGGCATCAAGGAATTAATTGCATGCAATGTATGCGGGATTCAAGAGTGGTAATTGGAATGATGAATGATTGGATGAACACAAAAAGTTTTAACATTCATTAAACTGGTCCGGAGATATAGAATTAAAGTCACTTCTTCACAGATATTCCCTTCAAACATGTCCTAGGCCAATGTAACTCTAAAGCTGACTCATTAGCAAATAAACGGGTGAAATTAGAGAGCGGTGCAAGCAATCTAACATTCGACAATGAAAGAAAACTTTAAAGAATTCACATTCTTCCCTTTAAAGTTTAAGCTTGAATCGACGGGAGTTTCTTTTTATAAGCGGGAATTAATACAACCATGAATCATATTAATCCAAAACATTTTCAGCTATATATTTCGACCCTGTGCCTCACGGTGACTTCAAGTGCCATGACCCTTAAAAATAGCACTCAATGGTTGAGTTTGTTTTTGTCCCTCGTTTGTAAAGGCAATCAATTTGAATTAGCATGCCCTGAGCTCACTGTTTTTTCTCAAGGAGTCTTCGCCATCTCCTGCTCCTGCTGGCTTTCTAGCATCATTTTGCCTTACTGGTGGTTGCCTGCTTCTCTTCAGCAGCAATGCTCTTTACTGTTGCAACCTCTCTGCAGCATTTTTTTTTTCACCCACTTTGCTTCTTTCCTCTTCCATCAGCTATCCCAATGCCTACATTATTATTATTATTATTATTTCATATAAATTTCTGTGGAGTTCTACAGCGATGGGAAGCAACAGAATGTTAGCTAAACTGCTAGTTTACTTAAGCGAGAGTCAGGAAGATTGCTAAACCAAACCTCTCTTAGAGGTTACATGGAAACCGTGGCAGAAAATCCCGGTCAAAGCCACGATGGCAGCATCGACTAGCTGAGAGACATGATAAAAGCATAAACCAAACGAAAAAAGCATCAAAACACCCACATTGATGAATTCGCATCAAGGCAGAGAAAAATAGACGGACAAATGGCGCAAACCCTTTAGATCAAGATAACTAACTCCTATCACCACGGGTACGGAGCAAATTCTGATCCTCCAATCGATATCGACCTACGGATCGTTCAAGGTGAGGGGTAAATGTGGTTCTTATTCAGAAACTTTGCATATTTATGTATCAACTAGCAGCCTTTCACATGTATTAACCTTCTGTCTGGCACTAAAATGCAATTGTGATTTAAAGCGCTAAAAAGAAATACACGTTGTGTTTATAAAGAAAATGAAGAAGGAAGCAGACATTTAAGCATGCATTGTGCTTATAGCTAGGAGATCTTAATTTCTACAAATGCCCTCCCACTATGCCGAAGCACTGCATAATTTGTACTTGATGATCAAACGTTTTGTCCGTTCGTGCAGCCCAAAAACGAGTTATCTCCACAATTACATAAAAAGGAAAAGAAAAAAGAAAAAAAAGAACGTTGAGAAGAATAGAACTGACCTCCTTGGAGGTCAATTCCTGGTAGGGCAAGACGAAGTTGACGGTAAGCTTCGTGGGAATCGATCCGGGAACCACAGGGCGTGCCTTCATGAATGTCAACAGGGTCTTTGGAGGCTCCATATTGGGCGCCACCTTCCTCCAGGCCGCTATGAAGTCTTGGTGGGCGGCATCAGTAGCTGTAGCTGGGGTATTGTCTGCAAATCCCCGTCTGCCCGCTACTGCTCCGCTCCCTCCTACTCTTGCAGAGAAGACCGCTGGCTTCAGCAGAGAACATAACGCTCGACGGCCCAGCATCATGATGATGGCTTAGAAACCCTTCTGTATCAAACCCTACAGAGCGTGAAATCCTTGAAACCCTTCTGTAGCAGTTTTGACCTCTCGCTTCTCTCCGTTCGGATGGGAGTTATTGGGCATTTGTTCCCTTCATTTCTTTTTGCTATTATGTACAGTTCTTTAATTTTGTTACTCGCAACAGCAAAATTTAACATTTAAACGGGGATTAAAAACCTCCGATGTAAATATTTTAAATGTCGTTATGTAAAGTGGTCAACAAAGTATCATTGAATTGATGTTAATTAAGTTAGAAGGTAACCCAAAGAAAGAGAAAGGCTAATAGAAGATGATCGATGAATAAAAACCAATCAGATGAAGTCTAAAAGACCAGTAGGAATGATAATGGAGAGAGTCTTGTATAAAAAGGGTTGATAATGTTTTATCAACATATGTTTCCCAATGGGTTAATGTTAGTTATTTTTTTATAAAAGACTTAATAATAATAATTTGGTGGAAGTTCATTGATTTCATGCAGTAGATGTCAATCATGTGATTATTGTTTTACTTGTAATTAATGTTTAAGTGGCAAGTAAGTTTATTATAGATGTCAATCATGTGATTATTGTTTTACTTGTAATTAATGTTTAAGCGGCAAGTAAGTTTATTATAGCTTAGTCAATCAAGATACTTGACAGTGTTGAAGTTGTAACTAGAGTCGGTCTTTATATCGTAAATTTATCATTAACGTATTTATTGTGTTTATTATATTTTTGTAAAAACATATTCTTCATATTTGGAGAGTCAAAAATAGTCAAAAAAAAATTATTTGAGTCATGTCCTATTTGGACATTTGTAAGATAAAGAAATTTGAATTATTATTGAGTCATAAGTCCACAAGTTGACCAAGTCGGCCTTCCTTGGACAACTTGGCTATCCAGAGTGAAACCCATTCGACCCTCCTCGACAATTATATATAAGAGAAAAGTTCGACCACTTTGGAAGGCACACATTCGTCATCATATCATATTTCTTTTGCACCTAACGAAGGAAAAATGGACCAAGTAAAAGGAGAAAAAATAGCTCACACGTGTAGAACAATTTCAATAAGAAAGGCCGAAATTTTTGAAGTAGTTGCAGACCCATTTTCGACCCCTCTTGTTGCAAGTCCGAATTGTAGACCTTTGACTAGAAATGGAGCAATTAGACCAACGTTGACTTTAACCCTTGGAAGGAGGGTTGGACTTGGTATATTGGTGGCAGCTTTGTCTCGATCTTAGTCTTGGATATCTCTCATGCTGATCTGATTCTATAAGAGAAGGATTGTTGGGTTTTCCCCTTGTGGGTTTTTCCCTGGCTTGTAGCCTAATTTTGGTGTCTCTTGTCTCTTTGTTTCCTTGAAAGATTGAATATATGTATAATTGCTTGATGAAGAGCACATAAGAAGTAATAAGAAGACATTTAGAATTCCCAAGTAATTATCAAGAAGAGGAATTGAGTATTAAACTATTATGCACTTGGTTTCTCGATATGGTATCAAAGCTAAGGTCTAAGAGTAGTCTTGAAGAACTTCATGAGAGATCGAAAGTTAGAAGTAGATCAAATGTATGAATCTTGTAACACATTATTTGTGCAAGAGATCTGAATCTATGGATGAATGTAACAATGGTCTGAATTATCCATTAGAAACAAGACAGCTCACATACCATCACTGAGGCAGATTAACGAATATATCTAAGGCAGTTTGTATGATATCAATCCTGAAGCATTTTATGTACTAAGACAATATTACAACAAAAGGAAAAGTTATGAGGCAGTATGAAATCATCTCCATGATCCAAGATCATCTCTAAGGTAATTTGAGCCTCTGTGAAACCATGGCAAGATCAGATTTTGATGGATCTGAGTTTCTTTGGACAGAAGGTTAATACATGTGAAAGGCTGCTAGTTGATACATAAATATGCAAAGTTTCTGAATAAGAACCACATTTACTCCTCACCTTGAACGATCCGTAGGTCGATATCGATTGGAGGATCAGAATTTGCTCCGTACCCATGGTGATAGGAGTTAGTTATCTTGATCTAAAGGGTTTGCGCCATTTGTCTGTCTATTTTTCTCTGCCTTGATGCGAATTCATCAATGTGGGTGTTTTGATGCTTTTTTCGTTCGGTTTATGCTTTTATCATGTCTCTCAGCTAGTCGATGTTGCCATCGTGGCTTTGACCGGGATTTTCTGCCACGATTTCCATGTAACCTCTAAGAGAGGTTTGGTTTAGCAATCTTCCTGACTCTCGCTTAAGTAAACTAGCAGGTTAGCTAAAATTCTGTTGCTTCCCATCGCTGTAGAACTCCACAGAAATTTATATGAAATAATAATAATAATAATAATGTAGGCATTGGGAGAGCTGATGGAAGAGGAAAGAAGCAAAGTGGGTGAAAAAAAAAATGCTGCAGAGAGGTTGCAACAGTAAAGAGCATTGCTGCTGAAGAGAAGCAGGCAACCACCAGTAAGGCAAAATGATGCTAGAAAGCCAGCAGGAGCAAGAGATGGCGAAGACTCCTTGAGAAAAAACAGTGAGCTCAGGGCATGCTAATTCAAATTGATTGCCTTTACAAACGAGGGACAAAAACAAACTCAACCATTGAGTGCTATTTTTAAGGGTCATGGCACTTGAAGTCACCGTGAGGCACAGGGTCGAAATATATAGCTGAAAATGTTTTGGATTAATATGATTCATGGTTGTATTAATTCCCACTTATAAAAAGAAACTCCGGAAGTCGATTCAAGCTTAAACTTTAAAAGGGAAAGAAATGTGAATTCTTTAAAGTTTTCTTTCATTGTCGAATGTTAGATTGCTTGCACCGCTCTCTAATTTCTAGTTGTTGCTAATGAGTCGACATTTGGAGAGTTACATTGGCCTGGACTGTATTTGAAGGGAATATCTGTGAAGAAGTGACTTTAATTCCTATATCTCACAGGACAGTTTAATGAATGTTAAAACTTTTTGTGTTCATCCAATCATTCATCATTCCAATTACCCTCTTAGATCCATGCTCACATTGCATGCAATTAATTCCTTGATGCCTATCAATTCTAATTCTTTCAAGTATATTGCAATCCCCGGATCGATTAATAGGGATTCCACGGCCTCACCTGCCCTACCTCCAGTTTCCCTTTCTTTGCCCAATCATATGTGGGCTTACAAAAATCCTCTTTAAATTTAAATAAGGATTTGAGAGTTTTAAATGAATATTTCATAAGTTCAATACTATAATGTTCATAAACATCAATAACTGGAAGCTTCAAATGGGTTGTTATTGAAATAGCTCCATGTGATTAAGCATGCTGACAAAGGAAATCTTGGGATAGGCTGACCTTCTCGAAATGCTCTTATGGGGGCAAGCTGGGGTGAGCAGCTGATTATGTGATTCGTTTCTGTAGTTTGAATTCAACTTCTTCACCCATATGAGCATTACTCTGATACTATTCAAAATCACGAGAAATTGTTCATTTTGACAAAATTCTCATGTGGGATAGTTCATAGACATTAACCACTTACTCTAATGGACAGTGGACTATTTAAGCTCATGAGAAATTGGTCCTGTTGACAAAATGCTCATGGGAGATGGGTTATGTATTAATGAGTTACTCTACTTAGTAAATCCAAAAATGATATTTTAAATGAAAAATGTAATTAGCCGAAACAAGAGTCCTTGGAGTATGCGGTTGTTACAATAGTTACTCCTATTTATCCACTATTTGAAGCTCCTACTTTCACATGAATTGTAAATTAACAAATGAATATATAATTAATGAATATAAATTAACAAATGATAATGTATATAAATAATCAATAAATTAATGAATATAAATTAACAAATGATAATGTATATAAATAATCAATAATCATGTCCTCATCACATGTTCACAAATATTTCATAGAAGATAGATTCCACAGGTAGCTCATAGGAGTGTCATCATATCATATTTCTTTTGCACCTAACGAAGGAAAAATGGACCAAGTAAAAGGAGAAAAAATAGCTCACACGTGTAGAACAATTTCAATAAGAAAGGCCGAAATTTCTGAAGTAGTTGCAGACCCATTTTCGACCCCTCTTGTTGCAAGTCCGAATTGTAGACCTTTGACTAGAAATGGAGCAATTAGACCAACGTTGACTTTAACCCTTGGAAGGAGGGTTGGACTTGGTATATTGGTGGCAGCTTTGTCTCGATCTTAGTCTTGAATATCTCTCATGCTGATCTGATTCTATAAGAGAAGGATTGTTGGGTTTTCCCCTTGTGGGTTTTTCCCTGGCTTGTAGCCTAATTTTGGTGTCTCTTGTCTCTTTGTTTCCTTGAAAGATTGAATATATGTATAATTGCTTGATGAAGAACACATAAGAAGTAATAAGAAGACATTTAGAATTCCCAAGTAATTATCAAGAAGAGGAATTGAGTATTAAACTATTATGCACTTGGTTTCTCGATATGGTATCAAAGCTAAGGTCTAAGTGTAGTCTTGAAGAACTTCGTGAGAGATCGAAAGCTAGAAGTAGATCAAATGTATGAATCTTGTAACACATTATTTGTGCAAGAGATCTAAATCTATGAATGAATGTAACAATGGTCTGAATTATCCCTTAGAAACAAGACAGCTCACATACCATCACTGAGGCAGATTAACGAACATATCTAAGGCAGTTTGTATGATATCAATCCTGAAGCATTTTATATACTAAGACAATATTACAACAAAAGGAAAAGTTATGAGGCAGTATGAAATCATCTCCATGATCCAAGATCATCTCTAAGGTAATTTGAGCCTCTGTGAAACCATGGCAAGATCAGATTTTGATGGATCTGAGTTTCTTTGGATAGTGGCATGACACTCCTATGAGCTACCTGTGGAATCTATCTTCTATGAAATATTTGTGAACATGTGATGAGGACATAATTATTGATTATTTATATACATTATCATTTGTTAATTTATATTCATTAATTTATTGATTATTTATATACATTATCATTTGTTAATTTATATTCATTAATTATATATTCATTTGTTAATTTACAATTCATGTGAAAGTAGGAGCTTCAAATAGTGGATAAATAGGAGTAACTATTGTAACAACCGCATACTCCAAGGACTCTTGTTTCGGCTAATTACATTTTTCATTTAAAATATCATTTTTTGATTTACTAAGTAGAGTAACTCATTAATACATAACCCATCTCCCATGAGCATTTTGTCAACAGGACCAATTTCTCATGAGCTTAAATAGTCCACTGTCCATTAGAGTAAGTGGTTAATGTCTATGAACTATCCCACATGAGAATTTTGTCAAAATGAACAATTTCTCGTGATTTTGAATAGTATCAGAGTAATGCTCATATGGGTGAAGAAGTTGAATTCAAACTACAGAAACGAATCACATAGGGTTCGTCACCTCCAGGCTTGCCCCCATAAGAAAGACTTCTCGGGGAGTCGGCCATCCCAAGACTCCTTTGGGCTGGCCAGCACGCTTAATCATGGAGTATTCCCCAATGTCAAACCCGTTAGCTTCCACAACATTTATGAACATTGGCAAGTATTGAACTGTAAAATATTTAAAACTCCTCAACTCTTTATTTAAATTTAAAGAGATTTTGCGATCCAGAGCATATGATTGGGCGACCAAAAGGGAAACACAGGCGAGGAAACGGAGAACTTGAACTCTGTGCGTGCGGAATGATTATATTTTGAAAGAATTAGAATTGATAGGGCATCAAGGAATTAATTGCATGCAATGTATGCGGGATTCAAGAGTGGTAATTGGAATGATGAATGATTGGATGAACACAAAAAGTTTTAACATTCATTAAACTGGTCCGGAGATATAGAATTAAAGTCACTTCTTCACAGATATTCCCTTCAAACATGTCCTAGGCCAATGTAACTCTAAAGCTGACTCATTAGCAAATAAACGGGTGAAATTAGAGAGCGGTGCAAGCAATCTAACATTCGACAATGAAAGAAAACTTTAAAGAATTCACATTCTTCCCTTTAAAGTTTAAGCTTGAATCGACGGGAGTTTCTTTTTATAAGCGGGAATTAATACAACCATGAATCATATTAATCCAAAACATTTTCAGCTATATATTTCGACCCTGTGCCTCACGGTGACTTCAAGTGCCATGACCCTTAAAAATAGCACTCAATGGTTGAGTTTGTTTTTGTCCCTCGTTTGTAAAGGCAATCAATTTGAATTAGCATGCCCTGAGCTCACTGTTTTTTCTCAAGGAGTCTTCGCCATCTCCTGCTCCTGCTGGCTTTCTAGCATCATTTTGCCTTACTGGTGGTTGCCTGCTTCTCTTCAGCAGCAATGCTCTTTACTGTTGCAACCTCTCTGCAGCATTTTTTTTTCACCCACTTTGCTTCTTTCCTCTTCCATCAGCTATCCCAATGCCTACATTATTATTATTATTATTATTTCATATAAATTTCTGTGGAGTTCTACAGCGATGGGAAGCAACAGAATTTTAGCTAACCTGCTAGTTTACTTAAGCGAAAGTCAGGAAGATTGCTAAACCAAACCTCTCTTAGAGGTTACATGGAAACCGTGGCAGAAAATCCCGGTCAAAGCCACGATGGCAGCATCGACTAGCTGAGAGACATGATAAAAGCATAAACCAAACGAAAAAAGCATCAAAACACCCACATTGATGAATTCGCATCAAGGCAGAGAAAAATAGACGGACAAATGGCGCAAACCCTTTAGATCAAGATAACTAACTCCTATCACCACGGATACGGAGCAAATTCTGATCCTCCAATCGATATCGACCTACGGATCGTTCAAGGTGAGGGGTAAATGTGGTTCTTATTCAGAAACTTTGCATATTTATGTATCAACTAGCAGCCTTTCACATGTATTAACCTTCTGTCTGGCACTAAAATGCAATTGTGATTTAAAGCGCTAAAAAGAAATACACGTTGTGTTTATAAAGAAAATGAAGAAGGAAGCAGACATTTAAGTATGCATTGTGCTTATAGCTAGGAGATCTTAATTTCTACAAATGCCCTCCCACTATGCCGAAGCACTGCATAATTTGTACTTGATGATCAAACGTTTTGTCCGTTCGTGCAGCCCAAAAACGAGTTATCTCCGCAATTACATAAAAAGGAAAAGAAAAAAGAAAAAAAGGAACGTTGAGAAGAATAGAACTGACCTCCTTGGAGGTCAATTCGGACTGGTAGGGCAAGACGAAGTTGACGGTAAGCTTCGTGGGAATCGATCCGGGAACCACAGGGCGCGCCTTCATGAATGTCAACGGGGTCTTTGGAGGCTCCATATTGGGCGCCACCTTCCTCCAGGCCGCTATGAAGTCTTGGTGGGCGGCATCAGTAGCTGTAGCTGGGGTATTGTCTGCAAATCCCCGTCTGCCCGCTACTGCTCCGCTCCCTCCTACTCTTGCAGAGAAGACCGCTGGCTTCAGCAGAGAACATAACGCTCGACGGCCCAGCATGATGATGATGGCTTAGAAACCCTTCTGTATCAAACCCTACAGAGCGTGGAATGGCGTAGCGTCTTAGTGTCGGATCTCGATCGACCGATGGACCCGTGTTTTCTAATTCAGAAATGGTTGTTCTTGTGTTTTGATTTTATATCCTTGTTTAATTAATTAGAATGAACCCCCGAGGCCCTTGCTCGCTGAGGTGCAAAAGATTGAAATAGGAATTAACTCACATGGTGAATAAGTATCCGTAGCCATAATTCTCACCACCATCGTCAAAAGCACACAACGGCCCCACTAAAATGCCATCTAATCCCTTTTCGCTGTTTTTTCACATTTTTTTTAAGTAAACAACACGTAGACAGAGTTAATAATGCAATAATACAAGCTATGTAAACGTTTATTAATCACCACGGAAGGTGATCAATTGAATTGATTGAATTTTTAATGACATACACGCGGAATAAGGAAACCTAGATTTCTAAACCAAAAAAATTATCACATTTTCAAGTTTTTTTCAATTATAGGTCTCTTTGTTATGAATTTTCATCAAGAAGTAGTTTCGTGAAGCCTAGTATCTCCAAACATCTCTTACCAACGTTTATTTTATATTGCTTTTAAATTTATTACGAATGTCTTTATAAGTTCGATATTTTATGATGAAGTGTCATTCAATTTCAACTGCTTTTTTCTTACAAAAGATACAAGTTCTTCCTTTTCACTTGTGAAAAATCTATTGCAGTGTACTGGTTTATTTTCTTCTACTTGATTTAATTAATACAAGTTATTTTCAAATTTTAGATTCAGAAAATATCGAAAATAAACACAACTATAGCCTACACATGCAGATCATTTACTGAATAATACACTCATGCAACAAAGTGACACATGGATTTTTGGACATAAGTCCCCAGAAAAACTCAAAGTGAGAAAACTGGTGCAACAGATATGAGGGTTTATTATTAAGTAGTTCTGAAAACAGTAAATCTGGGTTCCAGACTTGGAAAACCCGATAGAGAATAAAAAATATCGAATCTGCAGTTAACCTGAAGATCTAGTGCCAAATATCTGACTGATCCACACCCTCAAACGGGATTTACATGACTCAACCCGGATCTAGCCCTAGAAACCCTCAGCGCTGCCCCTGAAGCCCCAGCGTCGGCCCTGCTAACCTCAAATGCCATTGCGCTGCACTAGAAGGGACTGCGTAACCCCTAGATGGGTCCCACAGCCTAACGTTGGCCCTAAAATACCCTCTGCATGATTTCTGAAGCCTCCCAGTGCCTCTGCGTTATCCTGTGTAGCGACTACCTTGCTTCTCTGTGTTGTCCTTGTTGTTGCTCCTCTGCCTCTTACCGACTCTTGGCTCTTGGAGTCAGATCATTCCCTCAGCCAATACTACCCCTTGCTACAAGAAATTCCTCCATAAATTCTTAGCAAACCCACCCTAGAATTCCAGATCTATTCCTCAGCTCTGCAAAAATGTGTGTCTTCAACTGACCCTCAAGCCTTTCTCTTATACTTTTTTGTTGAACCCTTCAACGGCCGAGATTAAATCATCCATCAACAGCTGAGATTAAAAGATTGCTTGATCCATGTGACTTAAAAAAAAATCAGCACATGTGTTAATTAATTCACTTTAATTATTTTATTTTCCTAAGTTTGACTTAGGAAATCCATTAAAAATAATTAATTATTTGAATAACTTGAACACTAACTGAAATTTCTCAAATCCATTTATGGGTCTTGTAGATCAAGTGTACTCTAGTCCGTCCACAAAATTTGGGAGTTAGAGCACAACTGATGCTACCCCAAATACACAAAATCTCAACACTCCCTCTTAGCATCAGGAGTGTGCTCTAGCAATACATCACATCATGCATTACAAGTTCTTGAGTAATGTATCTATTTTGTTGATGCTTGGCCTGCTGCCCTCCATCTATTGCATTGCTGCTCTCTGTACTGTTGCCCATGCCACTGTCACTAACACTGCCACATCTCTACTGCATCTCCCTCTCAAATTGCTGCATCATGCTGCCTATAGCACTGTCACTGCTAACTACTGCACTACAACTCAGTTGCTGAGAAGTAAGCAATTGAAGAACTCTGCCCAACTTTGACAGATAAGTTAAGTAGCCCTCCACCACTGAAGCTCCCTAGATGCTGAATCACGTTGTCCTCCTGGAGACACTCTCATGCTACAACACTGCATTGCGTGAGCCCAACTTCTCTACATTGCTGAAGTCCCATCAGCCTCTCTGCGTTTTTGTTGCCTCTGCATTACAATGCTCCCTCTTCAGCTCTTCAACTCTCTCTTTTGCTTCAATGTGGCCATCTGCAACCATCTCCCAACTCATCCCACTACCATCTTAAGGCTCCCGTAGCTTGTATGTGACCCAAGAGTAGGGATGACTCAAGGATCCTGCCATAGTCTGTAGCTCTCTATAGATCCATGTCACCACACCTCTTCTCTCGAGGGGCATGAGCACTCATGGCTGCATCATCCTCGAAGCCATCGTCATTTGCTTATGCAGCCTTGGAATCAGAAGCTCCCTTATCCTTCTTCTTAGGACAACTACTGGCGAAATGTCCAAGATCACCACAGTTAAAGCATCAGACCTTGGAAAGGTCGTTCTTCTTCTTCCCTTGATGCAAGGGTTGCATCCTCCTCCTCTTCTTTCTTCACTCTGGTTAATCCGCTTCCTCCATTGATAGACTACTTCTTGGTGATATTCCCGATTTCCTCTTGGCAGAGAATAACCCACATATCTGCCCATGATGGTAACGTTGCCCTTCCCAGAATGCTCTAGACAAATGTTTCCCATTCTTCAGAGACAACATTTAGGGTCGTCCTCACTAGGAGCCCTTCATCTATATTAGCACCCACGCCAATCAGCTGGTCTCGAATAGCTTGAACTCTGAAGAGGAATGGATCTATCTCTTCACCCCTCATCATTTGGAACAACCGCATTTGGTTCTCTATAAGCATTCTTCTTTGGATAGAACCTCCTTGGTACATCATGTCCAAGGTTGCCCACATGTCATTCGATGTGTTCTTTCCAGCAATATGAGGTACAATGTGGTCCTTGACTCCGTCTATGATCAAACGCTTAGTCTGCACTTGATTTTCTTCATACTTCTTCAGAGGATCTGCATCGGTTGGTACAGCAAGAACTTTCTTTGCATGATATTTGAGACCATACTCATCTAGAACTGAGAGGATTATGGCCTTCCAGATAACATAGTTGGACATGTCGTCCAGCCTATCTTGATCCCTCAATCCATATCAAGCCATCTTTGCTCAGATCTAACAGAAACAGTACTTCTTCCTCTGGATATGGGTTTCTTGGAGACTAGAAACCGTCTAGTAGTTGCTTCCGCTGAAGATTGATTTCCCTCCTGGAAATCCTCCACCAAAATATAAATGGACAGTATTCTCCAACCCTCCTGATTGAATCTCGGATCTATTGGGCTCAGATCTGCTGAATGACTATCTTCCTCCCACCTTTGTTGCCTTAGCTAGGCATAATTCTGCACCTGCAGAATCTCTACCCCACCAGCACTGTTGAAGATCTAAAGCATTGCTTCCAGATCTTAGCAAAATTCTTCTACAACTGGAGAAATGACTGGACAACGTCTTCTTGGCTGGCCCAACACACTCCCAACGCTGCTCAGAAGTGAACTGCGTAACCTCAGACTGGGTGACGTAGTCCTTACGTTGCCCTAGGAAGGGTCTGTGTAAGCCTGAAGGCCTTCTGCAGCTTCAGCGTTGTTTTCTGGATCTGCGTTCTCCTGTTGTCAAGTTGCCCTTTCTGGATCTGCTGCTTCTTCTGCCACCCTGCAAAAAAATATATATATCTTCAGCTGATTGCTGGAGATTTAACTTGATCTATTATCGCTCTAATACCACGTGAAAAATCTACTATAATGTATTGGTTTATTTTCTCCTACTTGATTTAATCAATACAAGTTATTTCCAGAATTTAGATTCAGAAAATATCGAAAATAAACACAACTACAGCCTACACATG
Source organism: Pinus albicaulis (assembly GCA_034641835.2). Taxonomy (NCBI): domain Eukaryota; kingdom Viridiplantae; phylum Streptophyta; class Pinopsida; order Pinales; family Pinaceae; genus Pinus; species Pinus albicaulis. The sequence continues at coordinate 320,461,552 of CM076579.1, forward strand.
CAGATTATTTACTGAATAATACACTCATGCAACAAAGTGACACATGGATTTTTGGACATAAGTCCCCGGAAAAACCGAAAGTGGGAAAATTGGTGCAGCAGATATGAGGGTTTATTATTAAGTAGTTCTGAGTACAATAAATCTGGGTTCCAAATCTGGAAAACCTAACAAAGAATAAAATATATCGAATATGCAGCTAACCTAAAGATCTAGTGCCAAATATCTAATTGATCCACACCCTCAAACGAGATTTACAGGACTCAGGCCGGATCTGACCCTAGAAACCCTCAGCGTTGCCCCTGAAGCCCCAGTGTTATCCCTGCTAGCCTCAAATGCCGTTGTGCTGCACTAGAAGGGACTGCATAACCCCTAGATGGGTCCCACAGCCTAATGCTGGCCCTAAAAGACCCTCTACATGATTTTTGAAGCCTCCCAGTGCCTCTGCGTTGTCCTGCGTAGCTGCTGCCTTGCTTCTCTGCGTTGTCCTTGTTGTTGCTCCTCTGCCTCTTACCGAATCTTGGCTCTTGGAATAAGATCATTCCCTCAGACAATACTACCCCTCGCTGCAGGAAATTCCTTCAGAAATTCGTAGCAAACCCGCCCTAGAATTCCATATCTATTCCTCAGCTCTACAAAAATGTGTGTCTTCAACTAACCCTCAAGCCTTTCTCTTATACTTTTTCGTTGAACCCTTCAACGGCAAAGATTAAATCATCCATCAACAATTAAGATTAAAAGACTGCTTGATCCATGTGACTTAAGACAATTTCAACACATGTGTTAATTAATTCACTTTAATTATTTTATTTTTCTAAGTTAGACTTAGGAAATCCATTAAAAATAATTAATTATTTGAATAACTTGAACACCAACTGAAATTTCTCAAATCCATTTATGGGTCTTGTAGATCAAGTGTACTCTAGTCCCTCCACAAAATTTGGGAGCTAGAGCACAACTGATGCTACCCCAAATACACAAAATCTCAACACCACTCTTCCTTGGGAGTTATCCACCTACTTGTTTCACATCTAAGATGGTGAGATTTGGTCCTTAGTTGCACTATTAAAATTTTAGTCTTTTCCTTGATTGTGGCACTCAGATAAGTCTTTTCATCATGTGACCATGATGGGTTGAAATTTTTGACATATAGTGTTTTTTTTTTCTTCAGCCAACCTATTTTTCTCACATGGCAGCGTTGAATTTTCAAGCACCCAATTTTTTTAATCTCTTCTTGAGAATTAGGATGATATTGCCAATTAATTCCCCATTTTCCCATCCACTTGTCATTTTGCTTCCTCCAAGTTTTCTTCATACACTTTAGCTCCTCTACAACAATCATCTTGGGCCAACGGTGCTCATCCATGTCTTCCACCTTTTTTAAATAACTTAACAAATGAATGATTGCTACAGCCTCCATTAGGAACATACCAACCTCAGTTAGTAGGATCTTATATGGGACCATTGATTCGAATTTGAGGTTACTAGTGATTAAGTGCTTTTGAATTCTTTCTAATTGTCTCTGCGTGTGATTTGACATGTTGTCCCCCCAAATTTCACATCCATAAAAGACAATCGGGGTAAGCAATACTCCAAAAAGAGTTTTCTTGGTTTTCCAGTCTCATAATTTTGCTTCCCTGCATATGTTCTGGAGAAGGTAAGAACCTCTCCATTGCCCTTGAATCCTTTTAGTTCTACATGTGTTCCAACTGAGACTGTTGTGAAAAATAATTCCTAGTTACTTGTACTCTTCCACTATCTCCAAGGATTTTCCCTCAAATATAAAGCTAACCTGATGTTTTTTCCACTTCAAAGAGAAGATCATGACATTGGTTTTGCTAGTATTTACTTGCTTCCCAACCTCTTGACAAAAGAGCTCTAAGGCCTTCAAAATTTCTCTCAAACCGTGAGTAGATTTTACAATTAGGATAAGTTTTCCAACATACAAAATTAGTTTCACCACATAACCCGCTAATTGAATACCCTCTCCACTGGTGTTGCTTAACTATTATTCCAGCTTATCAATATATAAACCAAATAGTGTGGGGGAAATGGGGTACCCCTGCTTGACTCCAATGTCACTACCAAAGCATTCAGAAAAATATCCTTCCTTAGTTCTCATTTTAGCGCGAACTTTCTCATGGAGTTTATGGATAATTTCTCTATATTCACTTGGAATTATGAGTTCTTCCATTCATCTTCAAAGCTTATCCCTTGGAACAATGTCAAAAGATTTTTTGAAATTAACGAAGCAACAAAAGGCCTCCCCACCCTCGATGTCACAAACCTTTTTGATGAAGTGCCTAAGAGTGATGCAATGATCAAATATGGTATAATGTCTTGGCCTAAAACTAGCCTACCCTTTTGCTCTTTTAACCTTTTTTTCTACCTAGTTGTTGATTATACGCTCCATCACACTCCCAAACAAAATTCGAAGAAGAGGATTGACCATTATAGTGTGATAATTAGAGGAATTATTGATGTCTCCACTTTTCTAAAGAGGGATAGCAAAACTAGTTGTCCATTTGACTGGAAAATTTCCTTGTGTGATGTTGTTGAAGATCCCTTTGATGACTGGGGCCAAGATCTCAACACCCCATTTTAAAAGATTTGTCTGCAATCCATTAATGTTTTGATCTTTACCACTTGCTAGTTTTTTTATACCATGCTTATCCTCCACTGAAAATAACTCAGTTCAATAGTAGAAATTGATGAAATTAGTGACTAGGTGACTAAAAGATTTAGTTACCGCAATTATTTCAAGTGAATTACTACTAAATTTGAGCAATTTTAAGTGACCGAACTACAAATGACTAGCTTAAAAGACTACTTTAGTTTAGGGATAAACTATATGACTAGATAATAAGTGACCAAACTAAAAGCGACTAACAAAAATGACTAATTTAGTCGATGACTAAAATATATGAATAGATAATAAGTGACAAAATTAACAATTATTAACATAAATGACTACTATTGTCCAAGAATAAAAATATGACCAGATAATAAGTACAAAAAGTATATGAATTAGTCATTTATGTTAGTAACCTTTAATTGTGTCACTCCGGAAAAGGAAAATTGCAATTTTGATACTGAAGTGTTTCATTTCACTACAGGGGTCTTTGAATCCATCTGCATTGTTAAAATTTAGAGACAAAGGGGTCTTTGAATCCATCTACAATGTTAAAATTCTAAATATCCTTTTGTCTCTAAATTTTAACATTGTAGATAGATTCAGGTATTCTCAACATAAATTTGGCCTTCCTTCGTCGTCAGGGCAAGGCTCTCCTTCACCAGTTCGTCCAAGGAGGGAAAGGCCAATGGCACTTGAGATGAAGGACAAGCAAAAAAACAAACCGGAGAAAGTCGTAACTTTTGAAACTTCTGAAAACCCTAAGAAAGTCATAATACATTACGTGTCTTTCTTCGATCTCTAGGATGGAAGGGAAACCAAACCCAAAGCTAGACAACCCTAAGAAGAGTTTTGCATCCCCTCACAAATGGCCTCGAGCCCTGGGCTAGACAAAACTAGAGGACTCGAACAATGCGCAATTGGAGTAGGGGTTAGTTCCTCTGAATCGCTAGATGGCTGCCCTATCAAATTATTAACTTTTCTTTCTAAAGACCTGGTAGGCTTGAAAACCGAGGCATGGTGACCTTTCGATCTAACTTCCAAATGGGAATGGAAAAAATCCTTGCGCTAGCCCAAATTTGTTGAAAACCCCCTCCTCCAATGCACAATCCACCAAATCCTCATCCTTCATGTGGGTTTGATAGTAAGAAACCAGCATCTCATCTAGAAAAAAAAAGAAATAAATAAATAAATAATAATAATAAAAATAATAATAAATAAATAAAATAAAAATAAAAATAAATAAAAAAGACATATTTGATGAGTAGTTGTGTGTCTTCAAAGGGTTTATCACAACGACGATCTGTGTACTTAAAAAATCTCATGGTTATCAATATTTAATCTTATTTTTCATTTTGGCAAGGATATTAGAGCCTAACATTGTCGAGATCCCATTCACTCTTCGACAAAACTATGCCTCTCTCTAGTCAGAAACTCCACATCCCTTTCATCGCCTACAATTTTTCCATGGGCCTATAGGGTTTCTCCATAATTGTTGAATTCCTCTCCCATGGTAGAGATGTTGTGATGTCCTCTTTAACATTTTAAAAATAAAAACAAATTATAATAATGATTAATAATTAAACCGATCTCCCTAGATGCGGGTGATAGTAGCAGCACGCGCGCTTAAAAAATTCTCTCCCACGCTCGAGAGGATAAAGATTTGCAGCACAGGCCTTCACACGACGTGGATCCTCGCTCCTACAATCATTCGCATGAGATGACAGAGATCGGGCATCATGAAGACACGCAAAGACAACAACATCCCCTCAGGGGCACCACTATGCCACAATCTCTTGAATGATCTCTTGGACGAATATGATGTGTGGCCATAACTCTACGCACATGCCTACTCATGAAATTAGTTATAGCATGCAGCTGCAAGTGAAGCATAATAATGCTCAACATCTTCGCATGTGTCACAGCCCTACAAAAGGAGAGGACCTGCAGCTAAGAGCCATTCACAGTCCGCTCCTTATGGTATTCTTGATTCAACCCCTACCCTCCTGCATGCCCATTCTGCCACGCAGCCTCCCCCTAGTGCCGCGCTATGCAGAATCCCTTGGGTTGCATACTCCCCTGATTGCGCAGCTCTCCTCGGCTCCACCTGCCTTGCTAGTTTCACCAGCTTGTGTGCTCCCACTATTCTGCGCCCCTTACTACGCACCCTCCTTCATCATACCTCCCTGTCCAATAACTCCTTGCTACGCACCTCCTGTCTCGGGTCAGAGCTACTCCTCACCTCATCTCAGATCCCCATCATCTCCCTACCCCATTTGATCATGGCCCCTAGGCTGCGCCAATGCACCATCAGAGGTGGTCAGAGAGGTGTGCTCCCTGGTCGCTACCACCCGGGGTTAGATAATCGCTTGGAATTTGTTGAAGGCTCCTCCTCGGGTAGTCACGTTAGAGAGGACCCCCAGAGTCCCGAACTCAACCAGGAGGAGGAGACCCCCACTCATGTAATGCATAGAGGCAGAAGCAGACCACGAAAATCCACCATTGTGCACCAGGAGCACCCCTTGCCCCGCAAGACTGAGCCTCTCCCAGCACAGGAGGATGAAGGGGATGACACAGATGTCTGGATAATGGACTCGGAAGGTACCTGGATGCGAGTCCCAGATGCCGAGCACCCAGAGGCTCCCATCCTCTATGCACCTGCTTCTAGGCCTCTGTGTCAACCTACTGTTGAAGAGGATGCTGCTACGCATGAGTACTCTTCTCCCATTGTGGAGGAAGATCCAGATAGCGATGATAATGCAGAAGACCCATGTCTGTGCAGCAGCTCAACTCTTCTTAGTTTTTTGTCCTGCTTGTTATTATCACAGAACCTCCAGTTTCACTGGTGCTACGGCACATTTTGTAATTTATTGTTTGATGTCATTTTCGGGTTGGTTTCCTCCACGGAGGCAGCCCCATACTTGCGCAACAAAGGCTGGGATTGGCTAAGCGGAGCTTGCCAACCCAGCCTGTAGCATATGTACTATTCTACTTTCAAATTAATATAGTTTAGAATCACTTACAAAAAAAAAAAAAAAAAAAAAAAAACCGATCTAGATCCATCTTAACTTTGGTTCTACCAAATTTCAAGGTGGAGGAATCAAATCTTTTTTAAAATGAAAAAAATGAAAAAATAAGAGAAAACAAAATAGCTTGCAAATTCAACTATTTTTTTTGTAAAATATTAAAATATTTATAACCTTGGATAAATTTTTAAAATATTAAAATATTTATTATATTTGAAGAATATATATTTTTTACATTATAATAGAAGTTTTGGGCTTCTCATTTAAAATTTCATTTTCCCACGGTATGGCCAAAGAGGATTGGCAGGGAATTTCATTTTCCCACTCAAATGTAAGAAGGTATGGCCAAAGCGAATTGGCAGGGTATGGCCAAGGAAAATTGGCTGGCAAACCAACCAGATAATATAATAACATTCGATTAACAACAAAATAGACTTCCCACTCAGTAAAAATAGAATTACAGTAAATCGACCTTTGGTTTTTTGGTCCCAAACTAGGGATGAAAAGATGAGTATATCCAGTGGAGAGCCGGACTGTAGGAAATAGGCAGAACGAATGAAATGATGTTGCTTCTCGCTTGCCCCATTGAGTCAATAGCAGCAGTTGATGTTGGTGCAGAAAAAGAAACAGTTGTTGTTGGATCAAACTCTAAATCACACTCTTCCCACATGTATGCTACTAATCATGATGGGTATGCCGACAATCCAAGAAGTAACATGGCAGGAGAAGGTGACCATATTGTGATGCACCGACCTAAGTTTTTGGGGAAGGGCGTCAATGATGCAAAATAACAAATTTAAGAGGTTATGGCCAAGGAGGATTGGCTGGCAAACCAATTTTATAGAACACTTCAAATTTTACAAAATAGAGGATTTGCTCTAGCATTCCTCGGCCGACTAGAGGAAATACTGTTGTGTACAGGACAGCGTGACCGCAGATCGAGTGCCAGAGGTAGAAAATGAAAAATAAGCCCATTTTTGAAACCTTGCAGAGGATGGAGTCTCGACAACGCAGGATAGCCTTTTGAATGATAAATCTACTCACAATGATAAAGGCAAGGATTTGAAAATACTCGGGTATCTTGTTTATTTAGTGGTTGAATGTATTCCAATTCGAAGAAGGGACTCCGTTACATAAACTCAGACAAAGAAAGAGGGCATTTGGATGGATCAACAACAACTACCGAGACTAAGAAATTATCACATCAAAGAAGAATGCAAAGAGGAGCAGGGTGTGTTTTGTTGTGAATGTTTTAACCAGTTGTAAAGACTTGAAGGAGTAGCTAATAAGTGAGAGGAGAGCTGAAGACAATGTAACATGTGCAACAAAACAAGTTTTCTCCATAATTGTCAATATAGTCAAGGCGACTACTCCACAACAACCAAAATGACCATTTACTGGAAATAAGGTACGACAAAAAAAGAGAGAAACATATAAGAATGAAATATTACAATTCTACTATCGATAATATTGATATTCAATTCCCATCATTTTTTACACCTCATGCTTAAAAAAATAAGAAATACAAGGATGACACTATGTTGTAGCTCAAAATTACTATTAGAATCACTAACACAACTCAATATCACACTTAAAAGCATTAAAAAATAACACACATGTCCTTCCAGAAACCCTCAAGAATGTACCAAGTACTTCCCAGTGGTTTCTTGAAGTAGCAGAGAGAAGACACAAAGTAGGGTGGACAAGGTGAAGCTTCTACTAGGAGTGTGAGCAACGAAATCTGTTAGGAAGTGAGGCGCCTCTGGATCATAGCTTAGACAACTGTCCATTGTGATTCGTTATATTTTTGGCCCTTCTGTACAATGATTTGTGAAGCCCCCTTTGTACAAATATTTTGTAGAAGGATGGCAACAATTAGGGTTTGTGCTCATACGTTGACCATAGATTTCTTTTTATCATTGTCATGGTTTTTCTTGACAATCGCAGTGTGATTGCCTTTTCTGCATTCATTGCTTTTAATGGTTGCATTTTTGTATGTTGGATAAGGGTTTCTAGCATCAAATTTCCAGAACATGCAGTTTAGAAGTGTTGAGGAATGTGTGTGCTCTTTTGCAGTACACCTTACATGATTGTGGGTGTGGGAATAGCCTTTACAACACCATTAAATATGTTATTATCAGGTGGAATTCCTTCCTTGTAGAGCCCTAAAGTCATTGGTACTTTTTCAGAAGCTTCGTGGCCTAGTGAGATCCCTTCATGATTTGTTCTGCAACAACAGACAACATGAATGAGGGAAGTAGCTGCCATTTAGTCCCTCATCTTAAAAGGAATTCTTTGGCATCGTCTGGTATTGCCTTTAGTTATTCTGTCAATCTCCCAAGTTCCATTTTTATGAACAATTTGACTTGTGTCCTTCATTTGGTTATGGATTTAGCATTGTTGATTGTAATATGTTAATGTGCTACCCTGCAAACTCTACTTAGTTAAGGGTGTCCCACAAAAAATGAGAATAGTGAATGTCTTTCTTATCCTAGCTAAAGGACCTTGAGTTGTAAGGCTTCTTCTTTTTTGACTTGATTGCCTTGCTCAATGAGGCATGAGGCTAGATGGCTAAGGGCTTTCTTGCTGCAGTGTTTTTTATTGAATAGAACCATGCCATATCCTTCTTTAAGTGAGTAGGATCCTCTTGATGTAGGATTTCAACACAAGACATTTTATTCGCTTTGGAATTTCGTGAATCTAAATCATAGAGCCTCCTTGATTGCCTTTGCCTCATCAGTTGAGAGTCAAGACAATTGTTATCCATATTAAAGGATATTCCATTTGATCCAATCCTTTGTTTTGGTTCACCCCAAATTGATCATAACCTTTATGATTATATCTAGAGCTTGGATGCTTCCGAGAGGCTGGTGTCAAACCCATCCATACTCCCAAAAGTCTTCCTTTTATCCATGTTGGACATCTTGGGAAATCAAACTACCTCTTAAAATTTTTTTGATCATATTATTCCTCATGCTTGATATTTTAGGGACATCATCATGTCATGACTCCCACAAGGTGGACAGGTTCCCTATTCCCAATGTATCTTTTTTCCTTAAAATTTTGACACAAAGACCTTTTTTTGTCAGAGATAAGGCACCAATATACTCTAAACATGGAGCTTTGTTTACCAATCTTCTTACCCCTACTTCTAATTCCAATTTAGGCATAATTATTTCTTTCCAACCTATCAGGTGTCACTTTTTCTTCTTTAATGCCTCTTGTCATGAGAAAGTTTTATTAACTTTATCCCTCTCCAAGAGCACTGATATCGAGGTCAATAGATTAGACTTTTAGAAGATGGGGATAGTTGATAACTATTGGATAAAACATGAAGGGTGGTGCAACAATTGTATCAACCACATGGTATTATGAAATAACTCTTCAACCACCATCCAACTTCCAATATGAATTAAACAAGGTTTACCCTTATGGATTAATTGCCTATGTTTACCCATGACTCCATATGAGTCCTTTGTTGAGCGACATGATACTTAATCTTTCTCAGATTGCAATTCCTATTATTACTTCTATTTGGAGGTCAAAGGTGGCTTTCATTAGATTTTAGAGGTGACGATGGTCGTTCCTAGGGCGTTTTTATGGCAAGACTCAAGTCTAGCCATGTCAAATATTTGACTAAGAATATAAACAACATCATATGGTCAAAGAACCCCTCTGGGGTTTATACCCCCAAAGCCAGATATATTGCTATTAGTTTATACGGGGAGAAGAGGAATCATGTTTGGTGGAGGAGGAGAGTTTGGATATTTAAATATCCCTCAAAGGATTGAATGTTATGTGGTTTGCACTAAACAAAAAGACTTGACTTGGTATAATATTCTGAGAAGGAATAGAGAAAGAATCAATAGGTGCAGTTTATGCAAGGTATGTGAAAATACCAATAAACATCTTGTCATGGACTGCAAAGATTAAACATTTGACTAGGTTGAAAAAATTATGAATTGGTTGCATAGTTGAAAATGGTGTAAGAGGTTGGTGTCATAACTCTTCAGTGAAGGATTACAAAGAACTTCCTTGAATCCTAGCTTGGGTATTTAGAAAGCTAGGAATGTAAACTTATTTAAAGATAGGCAAATTCTTCCTATTTAATGTGCTTTTCCTATTTGATGTGGTCTCAATTCTATAAAGAGTTTTCCTCAGATGATAGTACCTAAGCCTCCTAGGCAAATTGTTGTAGAAGTGGGTAAGGATGGTGCATGGGCATACTTTGATGATGACCCTTAGTTCTATGGATTAGGGAGAAGTTTTTTATATAGTGAATCTCGTAGCATTAACTTTAGAGTTGGATTGGGGCATGAAACCAATTATCATGTTTAGCTAATGGCTCTAAAACTTATCAAAAATAAAAATAGGGCATGGATTGGCTGTGGTCCACATTGTAGAAATTACACAAACAATATGTATATGTTGTGCTATACAACAACCCCCATTTATTTTTTATATATTGGACCCTTTAGAAATAAATAGAAAATCCGTTTTAAAAACACTTAGAAAATAAATTTTCTGCCTAAAGCGCACCGCTTATCACATATTTTATCCTTCAAAAAGAATCCTAAATCATAAAATCTACGAATTGCAAAATGCTCTCTTTAAAAAGCATTTCCAAAGAAATATAAATATTTACTTTCCTTCTTTCGCATCGCACTTGATTTAGTTAAAACTTAAAGAAACAAAGTAATATAAGTTGCGACACCTGTGGACCTGACGAAGCGAATAAACTCAAAAATATAAATCCTTTTTCGCTATCGCATCCACTTTAAGCTTTCGTAAATCGCATCGCGCGTGAATTATAATATAGACTTAAACATATCTTTTAAATCTTGCGATCTGCGATTTGCGCAGATCGCATTTCGCAACATTTATGAAACAATCACGAAATATTATAAGGAATCATTGTGATTTGTGCATTTAATGATATCAGAGTGTGAAAAGCAACTTATGTCATATCAAATTGAATTTCAGATCTTAATGGCTTTAAAAAATTGATAAGTATTGTGTGCGAAGCCATGTCAAGCATTAAATTTTGAAATCATAAGGAATTATGAAGAGATGATTGATAAGATTGACAGTTTTTCGCGTGAGTTTGAAATAAATCCCTGATATATCTTTGTAATGCTTGTTATATGATATATTTCACTTTGATCTCATGAAATCAATTATCGAGTTAAGAAAGTCAGAGATGAGTAAACAGGGTAAAGAGGTGTCTCAAGCATCATCTTTAGAGGATACAAATATGCCTTCATTATTTTCAGACATTGTCTGTAACAAGGATTGTGGCATTTCTTCATGGGAAGCTATGTACAAACTTTTTGAGGATGAAGGACCAAAGGTGATAACAAAAACATCTACGACATGTACCGATTCCACCTCTGATGCAACCCTTTTCGACGTTGCATGCTCGTTTATTCACAGAATAGCTGCGAGACCAAAGATTATGCCTTACACGGATATGATTAAGTGGGCAGTTGAAGACTTAAATATTGAAGACAGAGTTTTCAAGAATTCCAGAGGAGAGATTATGGGCTCTTTCAAAGCCGAAGATTTGACAACCATGTATCATCTACCAGCTCCGCAACAGAAGTATGATAATAGATATGTGCAAATGTTCAAAGCTAAACATCCAGATCTTATCAAAGTCATCCATGAATGGAAAGACAATGAAGGAAATTGAAGCAGGACAAATCTGGTACGTACCCCATTACACAAATCCCCTATCCTTATTGTTATGCTGCTGGTATGTTGTGTAGGCTATTTTCCAAACCTGATAGTACTAGGTTCGCTAGAGATTAGGTTCCCTTAATTGACGCAATCGTCAATTCATCCATTTTGAATTGGGCAGACCTTTTATCCAATTATTTAGCCAAACATATTACCGAATATAGGAATAAAAGAAGTGCTTCATCCCAAGAAAATTCACCCTTTTACATGTCTGCTTATGTTATGGATTCCATCTGTTTCACTTCTACATTTCCAACCATGGGTTGGAAATGGATCATTAAAAACCCTACCCCAATTCACATATACCATGAAGAACTTTGGGACTCTAAATTCCACCTACATTTCTACAAAGTCTGTTATGGAGTCATGTTGCCTATGTATCAAATGATTTTCAATGAAAATATCCCTAGGGTTTCCAAAGAAGTCAGTAAAGATATTCTTCCTACAGCTAGGTGGTTTGCTGAAGAGAAATTCACATATGTTCGAGTATTTGGAAGTTATGCTCTTCCACATGTTTTGCCGTACTATGTTCCAGATAGATTGTTTGGGAGAGAGATATCTTATCAGCTCATCAATGGTGTCAAAAACCAATTAAAAGATGATAAAAAGGCTATTTGGCCTTCTTTCCCTCTACAATGCGGCACCTTCGCTTTGGCTAATATCAGCCATACATACAAAGAGGTTCCTAATATTCAAATGTTAAATCTAGCATTCATGCCTGGGAGATTATATGACCCCGACGATGTAATTAAAAATTACATGGAAAAGCTCAAAAAAAATCCTTTCATAAAGGAAGAAGATAAGTTTGATGACTTCTTCCAAGGAGTCGAATATTTTTCTTATATTGTTAAAAGGATTTCTAATCAATCAAGTCAAGAAGAGGCTGAAGCCTTTCAGGTATATAGAAATGAGAGATTGAAAAATGTCCCTTTGAATTTGTTAGTTATTGAAGAAGAAAAACACACTCCAAGTGTCAGTCTCGATGAAGAAATGAAATATGGCCCTGAAAATGAATCTGGTCAGTCTCAACAGCACTCTGATAAGTCAGATCAATCTGAGGATGAATCTGAATCTACAAAAGCAAATCTAGAAATCGACCAAATTCTTCAAGAAATAGAGTTGCAAGAGAAAACAAAGAACAATGGCACTAAATAAAATTTAGAGGCAGTTCAAAAGGATCAGAGCATGATAGATCAATCTAAATCATCTCAAGGTAAAGACCCGGTGAATGAATGGGAGCGATTTTCCCAAGCAATAAAGACTCCTAAAGAAAAGGTCAATACTGACCAAGAAACAAGTTTTCAAACGCCAGAGCCTTCTCAGAAAATAGTTGAAACTGTCAACCCTTTACAGAGAATCCCAGCAACACAGAGAAAAGTAATCATTTCGGCTTACTCTACAGATCAAATCATCCTACAAATTGAAGACATTCCATCATTGGATATTTTCTACAGTCCCAACCACAGAGCTGTGGTTAAAAGGAATAAGAGAAGAAGAACTGACGAGACAACTCCTAAAACGACAGATGAATCAGTTGATGTCCTTTAGAAGGATTCATTAGAGGATCCCACTGATCGTCTGACTAAATTGTCACAATATGCAGGAGCTTATACCACAGCCACTGTAGATAAGGCAACTGAAGTTAGAACCTTGTTGAAACAGAAAGAATCCAGAATACAGGAATTAGAACAAATGTTAGATGTAGAGAAAGTCAATACTACTGAACAAATAAGAGAAAGTTCAGCACAGTTCCATAAAGATATTGAAAATCTTAAGTTAGAACATCACGCAGAGCTTAAAGAGAAACAGACACAACTGGAAGAAGCCATGGCAGTGTTACATAATCAATCACAATCAGAAAAGTTCATTAAAGGAGCACTTGAGATAAATGCTTTGATAAAGAAAAAACAAAAAATATTTTGTCATAAAGTTGCTACGATTGATTCCTATTGTGATTCCAATAAAATAATGATTCAACAAATTGCAATCCAAAAACTAGAATGTGAGAAAATTCGAAAGAAAATTGAAGAACACATTCAATGGCAAGATTCAGATATGGGAAAGCAAGCTAATCTACCACAAATAGACAAGCTTCACAAAGAATTATTATTTACAAAATGGGAAGCACAGATCATCCGAACAGAAAGAGCAGTGACCAAGACATCCAACAAATCAAGTGAGGTTATACAACTCTTATGTGACCAATTGTTTAAAATAGGACTTCTTGAAGAAAGCACGTCTGATGTGTTTTCAATAACAAAAGAAGTAGAATTAAAATGGACACAGAGAGCAGAACAACAGGAAGAAATAATCAAGAAAGTCAATAAGTTTGATCAGGAAGATTATTGGAATTTTCTGATCAAACCTTATCATCAGCAGTAAACTCTTCTATTTCTCACAGAATTAGCCAAAAAGTCTCAGTTGACAATATCAAATGCTATCTTCAAGGACCAAATTCGATCACGAATATCTCAGTCAGCTCAGCTCAAGACAATGCTAGATATCTACCAACTTTAAGATCACACAGAAATGCATGATCCATTAAGTCAGGATTATCAGTTCTAAATTCCTAGATTATTGTTCAAGTTAAGTTTTAGAGAAAGGTTGTTTGAAACCTCCTCTACATTTTTGTAAATCATTTAATTAGTTTGTAGTTAGTTTTAGTATTTAAACCCTTCTCATGCATTTAGAGAAGGTTCCAAGATTTTGTTAAGAACATTTGTAAAGAATGCTTATTTCTAAGTAAAGTTTGTGAATGCCTTAGTGAAATAATGGAACACGACCTTTTTTCAGTTATAAATATCATTTTGTTGAATCACTGTTGGTGCACTTCTATATTCTTTGAACGACTCTTTGATTGAAGAATTGGATACGGCCTATTATCACTAATCCGATAAGCAAAAGTAATACACATATGGTACTATTATCATGTATGTTATTTTTGTTTCTAAATGTTAGTGATGAACTCAGCTTTCATGAATCATATATAGAATTAATTATTTTTATCTGAAATATCAATTGCACTATTGTACGATATAAAGATAGAAATTAGTTGTTTTATACATGGTCATAAGATAAATGTGATATATCTTTCATTTTATTTTGATTAACTATTTTTTCAAGAGAATCATCTTACACAGTAATAATTCTATTAAATCTGTGATGATTTCATCATCACAGATTGACTAGATATCTCTTTAGATCACATTAAATTATTATCCCTGGGTTAGATTAAATTTAATTCAAATTTTTGCATTTAGAAATAAATTTATCTTAGTTTGTAGTAATTCATCATTGCAAAATGTTTTGAAAATAAATCCCACAAATTATCTTAAGAAACCCAAATCTGGGAAACTGGTCCCATCACACCCAGTCGGAGCCACTACCCCAAACGAAAAAGGAACTGCTTTAAGGTCCGGACCGGGTGGTTATCCCCCTTTGTTGTTGCCACGGAATTTTGAGGCCTCAACTTTTTTGGCGCTAGAAGGAGGACCTGGCTATGAATGGCAGATAAGTCCAATATTCAAAACCCTCATAAGAGTCGATCTCCTCAAAAGCATTCTACAATTTCCCGATCACAATCTAGATCACCAACTCAGAAATCGGAAGTAGTAGAAACATTTCCATCATCTCCTGAAGTATCATGTTATCCACCTACTTTAGAATTCGTTCCCGAATCTCCATAAGTTTAGTCTTTAATTCAACAATTAGAAGGAATATCTATTTCTGCTAAAAATCCTGTTAACCGAGAAACTTCTGAGGAAAGTGTTACTTCTTTGTTTAGAGAAACTGGTATTTTAACTCGATCTAAAAGTGAGAAGCTTGGAATTCCCCCTTTTGAGTTTCCATTAGAATCTCATCGCAAAAAAGTTTCTATATCCAGATCTAAGTCAGAAACAAGTGAAGTCACATTAGATTTTCCTTCAGTCATTCCTCCACATTCTTCTAATCAATCTACATCCCCACCGTCTTCCATTTCTTCTACTCAAACAATCAGTGTTGTCACAAGTAGTACTGTTCCAGTTGTAAGTTCTTCATTCATTACCCCTACTTCTGGATCTACTTCTACATCTTCACAAACTCCAAATCCAGTGATGGCTAATCAACCTTGGACGAATCCTGGTGCTGTATTAATAGCAAATCCTAATCCTCTTCCAGATTATCCAGAAAAATGGTTACCTAAATATAATCCAGATGATGGTCTTCCTGCTGAAGAACACATCAATAATTTTATGTTAGCCATGAATTTGAAAGGAATTGCTCAAGAAGATGTTGTAGTTAGAATGTTTCCATACACTTTACAAGGATCTGCGGGATCCTGGTACTTCTCTCTTCCAACAAGATCTATTGCTGATTGGGCAACCTTTGAACAAGTTTTCCTTGCAAAATTTGGAGATGATAGGACTGTTGCATCCTTAATCAATGCCCTTTCCAATCTTAAAACGAATTCAGGTGAAAAGGTCAAAGATTTCAACTCCAGATTTAACAGGTTATTAAATAAAATCCCAAATACTTCTAAACCTACTGTTGAAGTACAAATAGAATAGTATATTTTTTCTTTGCCTTCTAATATAGCTATTTTTGTAGATAGAGCTAATAAAGCTACTCTTTTAGAAAACTTGAAAGAAGCTCTCGCAGTAGAGAAAAGAATCTTAGCATTAGAAAAATGATCAGAAACAGAAGAAAGGAAAACAAAGAAAGTGACATTTAGTCAAGATTCTAAATAAAAATTTTCAAAAGATCCATTTGATCTTGAAGGTCTTCAAAAAGTGCTAAAGACTATGTCAAATGATATGATTGATATAAAGAAACAAGTTGCTGAAACTTCAGCCGCTGAAAAATCATTTCGTCCATTTAAGAAAATCCTCCTTCAACATCTCAACCTCCAAATGGGATTTCAAATGCTGAATCTGATCAAGATACTGAAGATCCCTCACCTTCTGAAAATGAATTAGAGTTTGAAGAAGAAGTCGAATTAAATGGTTTACGGGATTTTATTCTTCCCACAGAAGAAGAAAATGAAGCTATGCCTGTATCTACAAGAATTAAATCTTCATCAGATCCAATTGTGTCAAATCCCAAACAAAATTATGTTCCCACGAAAGAAAAAATCAAAAAATCTAAAACTATACAGACATATTCGATTTTATCAGATCCTTCTACAACTTCCAAAACTTTGATTGTTTCAGATATAGTTGAATATAACATAGTTGAAGACATGAAAAAGATTAAAGAAAATATTTCATTACATGAAATGACCAAACTCAAACAACAACAGAAAATCTTGCTAACAGAACTCAAAGCAATTCCTGTAGAACCTATACAACCGCCAATTATAGCACAAGCTTCAAAAGATATGGGAAAACCTCCATCATCTACCAATAAAGTAAATTCCAATGATCTTGGTTTAGTTGGTGATAGATCTATCTCCCAAACTACTCCTTTTTTTTTACTTATGAAATTTTCAACAAAAATGTTCATAATTGTCTTATTGATTCAGGGGCTTCTTCAAACATTATGCCAAGAACAGTATGTACAGAATTAAATATCACTCCTCAAAAAACATTTGTGCATATAGTTCAATTGGATAGAACAGAAGTTGAAGTTATTGGAGAAATGTTGTCAGTATCTATCAGGTTATCATCTAATCCAAAGGTACTACAAGTGATTGATATTTTGGTCGCAGACATCCCTGAATTCTATGGTCTTATTCTAAGAAGAGATTGTTCTAAAAAGTTACACAGATATTTTGCTACTGATTGGTCACATATGTGGTTACCATATAATGGCAAACCAAATCAAATCAGAATTGAACGTGAGAAATTTATGAAACATACAGTTACTGAATTGGAAGGACCAAATGAACCTGTAGCTTTTACTAATAATATCATAGGAAATTATTCAGCTGAGTCATTTCTTGGATCATTTAATGCTCAGGTCTCACATTTTTCAGCAAATACGGTTATTTCTCAAATTGAAAACTTTTCTCAAACAGATTCTTCTAGATGTGTTAATTTTAGCAATCAGATTCCAAAACAATCTTTATTTTGGACTCTATTTTTTGATGGTTCGAAATCAGAAGATGGTGCAGGAGTAGGTTGCGTTTTAATCAATCCAAAAGGAGAGAAAACGATGCTAGCTTGTAGACTCGAGTTTCAGTGCACGAATAATACTGCTGAATATGAAGCATTGATACAAGGTATGCATAAAGCTATAGGATTGAATGTTAAATATTGCAAGTATATGGAGATTCTAAAATAATAGTTAAACAAGTTAGAAATATGATTCATTGTATTTATGGACACTTGAAACATTATCAAACTTTAGCTTAGAATCTTATTTCTCATTTTATAGCATTCAATATCTCTACAATTCCTAGATTACAAAATGCGAGCGTTGATTTTCTTGCTAATGTAGCATCTAGACTCATACCAGCCGAAGAATTTAGTCCAGATAGATTTTCAATTGAATTAATTTTTAGACCAACTATTCCTGACAATATAACAAATTGGAGAGTATTTAACGATGATGCAGATATAGTAGACTTTCTTACATCAGACAGAGCTTATGAAGGTCAAATCTTAGATGAAAATGAACATGATTTACAGATTGATGATAAAACAAACAATAATCCAATTCCCAAATCTGTAGTCAAAATGGAGGACCTTTATGATTTGAAAGATAGATTTAAAAAAGTGACCAATTCAAAAACTCAAAGTTACTTTAAAGTTTGAATTGATTAATATTGGTACTCCAGAAAAGCCTCAAAACATCAACTTAGGTCTTGGCCTAAAATATGAAGAAAGGATATCATTTATTAAATTGCTAAAAAAATATAAAGAGGTCTTTGCATGGGATTATTCATATCTTAAAACATATGATACTTCCATAATTCAACATACCATTCCTATGATCTCAAATGATAAACCTGTCCAACAAAAACTTAGAAAAATTCATCCAAATTTAGAAAGTCAAATTAAATCTGAACTGAATAAAATGCTCAAAGCTAAAGTCATCTTTCCTGTTAGACATTCAAAATGGGTGTCAAACATGGTTCCAGTTAGAAAAAATAATGGAGACATTAGAATTTGTATAGATTTTAGAAACTTGAATAAAGCCTGTCAGAAAGATAACTTTCCCTTACCCACCATGAAACAGATATTGCAATCAGTTGCAGGGTCTGAATTGATGTCTTTTCTAGACGGATTTTCAGGGTATAATCAGATCATGGTACATCCTGACGACAGATTAAAAACAATGTTTAGAACAAAATGGGGAACATACGCATATCAAAAAATTCCTTTTGGGTTGATTAATGCTAGTGCCACATTTCAGCGTGCTATGGATATAACTTTTAGAGGACTAATCAATAGCTCGGTTGTTATATACTTAGATGACATCACTGTTTATTCTAAGCATAGGAACAATCACATTAATCATTTAAAAAACATTTTCGAAAGATGCAGAAAATATGGAATTTTCCTCAATCCTAAAAAGTGTTATTTTGCCTTATAATAAGGTAAATTATTGAGATTCATTGCTTCTAAAAAAGGAATTCATATAGACCCTGATAGGATTCAAGAGATTGAAAATATTCCTCTACCACATAACAAAAAAACAATGCAATCATTTTTAGGACAAATTAATTTTATGAAAAGATTTGTTCCAGATTTCTCCCAAATTGTCCTACCCCTACAGTCAATGATTAAGAAAAATTCAATCTTTAGATGGGGAAAAGAAGAAAGAAATTCTTTTGAGTTAATTAAAAAAGCTATTGTTGAATCTCCCTCTTTAACAACTCCTGATTTTCTCAAATCTTTTCTGTTGTACAAATTTTCTTCTGATATATCATATGTAGCTGTTTTAACACAATTGAATGATCAAAACATTGAAGCACCAATTGTGTTTTTTAATTCTAACCTTCAAGGTGCTGAGTTAAATTATTCAGCCGTAGAAAAACAAGCCTATGCTGTATTTAAATCTTTGAAACATATCAGACCTTTTCTCTTAAAAACACATACCAAGATAATAGTACCTTACTCAGCAGTAAGGAAATTATTAATACAACCAGAAGTAGGAGAAAAAAGAGCAAATTGGGTTACTGCACTCCAAGAATATGGTGTAGAAATACATCCAGCTAAAATTGTTAAAGGACAAGGTCTTTGCAAAATGTTAACTAGAGCTTCTCATTTGGCAAAAGAGGAAGATCAATCAAATGAAATACAACTATTTGAGGTAAGCCTAAACGATTCTTGATCACAATATGCTGATCTGAAATTATTTCTAAAAAATGGACATGCTCCATCATATCTCAATTATACAGCAAAGTGTGCTTTAAGAATTAAAGCAAATCAATATCAACTTGTAAATAATGTCTTAGTTAGGAGGAATTATGATTCTGTATTATTAAGATGCTTAGAGAAAACTGAAGTTGAAAAAGTATTGCAGGAACTACATGATGGACCAGCTAGAGGTCATTTTGGAGGAAATACCACAACTCATAAAATATTTCATGCTGGTTATTATTGGCCAACGTTGTTTAAAGATGCACATGAATATGCAAGAAAATGTAAAACATGTCAAACCACAACAGGAAGAGAAAGGAAAGCAACATTCCCATTACAACTAGTAAATATCCAACAACCATTTGAACAATGGGGGTTAGATATTATAGGTGAAATAACTCCTAACTCTTCAAAACAACTGTTACACAGTAATTTGTCACCGTCACTACCATTCCCCGTCCCGCACAATGGAGGACCCATTTTGTGACCTGTGAACATTGTCATGCCTTGAAAACATCATCAATGCATTCCTCTAAGCATGAGCCGATTTCGCCTCGAGATATCTCTCAGGAAAATCATGAAAACATCCTCTTGTATCAAGCAGCAGATGCTTCCGCATTTGCGCCTAATAGGGAAATCTTGCAAAGAGGTTCAAGAATCCGGCGCCCGTCCTGGGTAGGGAGCAAGAGTCACACACCTTTTCATTTTAAGGATCGTTTTTTAAATACAGGTATGGGTTGAGTTCCAACAACTTTAAACTTTCGCTATCTTGAGTTGGGAGGTTGGCTACGGGAGTTCTATGGAGGGAAGTGGTTTTGCCACCTCCCATGGAACCTTCCTTGTTGATAGGGCCAATCCCATAATAATAGGGATCCCAAATCCTCCTTCCCCATCTATAAAAGCTTGCTCAAATCAATGGCAAGCTAGTCTTGAAGTGCCTAAGCTCTGAATCTCCATATTCCCAAGAGCCTTTGTGTTGCAAAGAATCCCCTTTTTCCCTTAAGGCTGACTCAAGTAAGCAGACTATCGCTGAGAGATCGAGAGGTTTCGCTCTTCTCGCCATGGTAGTGCGCGAGACGTGAACGATCGGAGACCCATCCGAAGGAGACCGCGACGGCAGAACTTGGTTGTAATCTCTCTTCGTTTGTTATTTAATGAATGATTACGATTATGGTTCCACCATGTTTTCCATCATGTTAATATGAGTAATATCCTTTCTGACTGATATTTAGTTACGCATGTCGGATTTTATGCTTGTATCTGTTTGTTTCTTCCATGTGCAAGTGTTCATCCGCGGAGATCGTGGAGGGATCGTGATCTGCCGAGGCTGAGGAACGTGGACGCTTCGTATCATAGCATTGATCTTAGGCTTCCATCTTAGTCTTTTCATTCGTAACTAGGAACTTGCGTCGTAACATTGTTTGATTGTTGCTAGACCCCTGCTGGGCTAGTAGGGATCGCCTTTGTCCGCAGAGGGGATTTACCTCCTCAACAAAAACACAGGTATATTCTAACTGCAACTGATTATTTCACAAAATGAGTAGAAGCTATCCCATTAAAGGTGGTCAATACACAGAATATTATAGATTTTATTGATCAATTCATAATTACCAGGTTTGGCCTTCCATCAGCTTTAATATTTTATAATGCATCTTACTTTTTTGGAAATGCCATGATTGAATTTGCTTTGAAAAGAGGTTTTAAGTTAAAATACTCAGCTAATTATTACCCACAAGGAAATGGATTAGCTAAATCTACAAATAATAACCTTATCAGAATCATCAAAAGAACTATAGAGAAATCATAAGAATTGGCATAAAGCCTTATTGTTTGCTCTCTAGGCAGATAGAATCACCCAAAAAGCTTCAATAGGTACTTCACCATTTGTATTAGTTTATGGTAAAGAAGTAATTCTACCCTCAAACGTAACAATACCATCATTTGCTTTAATACAATTCATTGATGAAAATCCTTCTTCCTCTCTTCAATTTAGACAATATCAAATCCTTAAGTTAGAAGAAGAAAGAGAAAAAGCTAAACAAACTCATATCCATCATCAAAAAATAATAAAGACCTCATTTGATTTAACATCTGTTAGTTCAAGAGATTTTCAAATTGGTGATTTGGTATTAAAATGGGACAAAGCTCATGAGGAAATGGGTAAACACACAAAGTTTCAAAAACTCTGGCTAGGACCATTTCAAATAATTGAAAAAAATTGGCTCATAAACATTTCTGTTACAAGATTTATCATGTAAAAAATATTCTTTACCTATTAATGGGCAAGTTTTGAAAAAATATTTCTCATAGAAGGTAACCCTTCTATCTTTGTACATTAAAATTTTTGCTTTCATATAGAAATAAAAATGTGTTTAGTACTGACAGCTGACCTTTCAAAATAAGTCTTAGATAATTCCTTTTTGCACTTTCTTTTTCCACTTGTTAAAAAATAGAACTGTTAAAGAAAGAAAATCGAAATATTTAGGAAAAAACAGATTAATTTTATCTTTCTAGAAAAATGAAATTCCAATAAAACACTTATTTTGTTTGAAGAACTCTCATTTTTATCTAATATGAAGATTCTTTTGTCGGTCATGAAATGAAAATTATATTATAGTAAGAAATCTTTTTCAGAAAAACAAATCTAATAACTCGACATTATTATCCAACATCTTAAAAAGAAATATGATTCATCCCATCCAGTAAATCTTATAATTTTCAAAAGTAGATAAAAGAAAATAAAAAGAAATTTTTTGGAGAAAACTTAAAAGATAATAAGTTTCATCACGAACTTGTTTACCATGTTCATAAAGAAATAGTTGAACTCACATTACTAATACTGTCTACCAAAACAACGTAATGAATTGAGATTATATCATAAAGACAAGGGGTCTCATCAAGAGCCAACTTGATCAGTTTAATTACTATTTGTGAATGGCATTGTCACTATTTGGTTACCTAGCCAAGACAATGGCTTTTAAGTAGAAAAAATATATAAAAAAGAAAAATATATAATTTACTTATGAAAATGATGAGAAATACTGGATGGGAAAATGGATCATAGCTAGTTAAAAGGTAACCCTACCAAAAGCTTAAAACTGCCCATTGGAATAGAGGCTCTATCTTTGATAAAAGAGTAAATTTATAAAAAGCTTATTTGTAAAGATTATTTGCTATTTTTTTTTTTTTTTTTTTAACTGGAACGGATAAGTTTTATTGATAGGAAACAGATCGGGCAAAGCCTAAACGACCTTTACATTTTCAAAAGTGACATAAACACTCTTTCCACTTAAGGGATGGATGCTTTGGTCAGTGTTTCAACATTTATGTTGATCATTCCTTCTTGTAGAGAGCATCCAATGTTTGCCAATCTGTCCGCTTCCTTGTTTAATCCTCTGAGAATATGGCAGATTTGAACCGAGGAGAAGTCTTTCAGAATTCTGTTCACTCTTGCTAGCTGTTTGTTCAGTGCCGGATCCTTGAGCCTTCTCTTTTTTACCAATGTTTTTATCAGCAGTTCTGAATCACCTAAGATTAGAATTTCGTTTGGGTTTTCTTTTCTAGCCATTTGGCAGACTTTCAAGAGACTGAGAATTTCAGCTTGGTTGTTGGTTTTCAGTCCTAGGCCCCGCTGAAATCTTCTTTTTCCCCATTCTGAAAAGAAGATCACCCCTTCTGCTCCTGACCTCCTTGGGTTGCCTTTTGAGGCTCCATCAAAGAAAATAGTACATTTGTCCTGGGATTTCCACCACTGATGGAAGTTGTCCTCAGATTCACGGATCTGCCATCTTTCCTTGTGAGTTGGACGTGCAATAGCTGTGTGTCTGGCCTTTCATGTATAATCTTCCAACCACGCCCTTTCTTCGCTTCGAAGGGAGTTGTCATCCTTAACTGAGGAGTGATTCAGAGTTTCTAAGAGGAGGTTCTTTGCCTGTTCCGCCACTTTTGCTGCGGACAGCTCTGTATTATTGAAAATGATCTCATTCCGGGCTAACCAGATTTTCCAGCAAACATATTTTGGAGCAGCTATCCATACTTTGTGCCAAATTGATTTGCTGTCAGTGTGGTGGGGATAGCTGGAATTCCAGGAGGTGAACATGGTTGCTATCGTGCTTTGAGTTGGGGGACTCACATTCAACCCGGTGAAGAAGATGGACCATACCTCTTTCGCAAAATCGCACGCTATGAACAGATGATTCGCAGTATCCAGATCTCTTTTGCAGAGGACGCATCTATGTGGCCCTGCTATATGCCTTTTGCACAAATTTTCTCCAGTTAGAATTTTGTTATGGAACAATGTCCAGAAGAAGAAATTGATTTTGGGGATACTGAAACTGTCCCAAATCTGCTTCCACACTGTTTCCGAGTATAGTGAGTCCTTTTTGCTTTGCATTTGATAGTAACCTTGGCTTGCTGTGTATACTCCATTCTTACCCCAGCCCCAAGCATCTTCGTCATCAGTGTGAACTGGAGCGAAGTCTGAGATTGCATCATTAAGAGCAGCCAACTGAGCGTTTAATTGCTCTGGGATTCTGGGGAAATTCCATCTCTGCCAGTTACCTTTACTGTCCCACTCTGAGATATCTTCAATTTTCCGGATGCCTTTTGCTCGAAGCCAATCTCTGATTTCATAAATCTTGTTGTTTTTTGCAAGAGGGCGATGTCCCATAACACAGTCTTTCCAAAGCTTTGTATTTTTACTGTTTCCGGGGATACGATACAGGTGGGTTCTGAAAAACTCGATGCTTCTGTTCATAGTTTCCAGGCCTGCGTTCCTTTTGGGGATTTCTCCGGCTTGAAAGTCTTGATTGACTGATTTTTGAGATATTTCCGCTTGAAGATCTCGCTGACTGGGTGGTTGGGCTCAGCGCAGAGCTGCCATAACAACTTACAGCCCAACGCTAAGTTTGCGTGCACAGGATCACGTATTTGTAGACCTCCTTCCACCATCGGTCGTTTCACTATTTCCCAGCCGATTAAATGAAATCTGTTGGTGTTCCCACGCCCTCCGTTCCATAGGAAGTTGCGCATGAGGCTGGAGATTTGATCAGAGATGTATTTTGGTGCCATCATGAGTGAAGCTTGAAAAGTGGGCAAAGCCGAGAGGACAGATTTGATGAGTGTTAGTTTGCCACCTATAGATAGCCAAAAGCCTCCCCACACTGCTATCTTCTTTTTGAATTTCGAGATTACTTCCTCCCACAGATGATTTCTGTTGGAGCCCAGCGTTATAGGAAGACCCAAGTATTTTATTTTTTCCCATTCTGCATGCCCTGTATATCCCAGATCTTCTGCAATTTTCTCAATTGTGTGTTGGTCTATATTCCAACCGTACACAGCGCTTTTCCTCTCACTTACCAGTGCTCGCGAGATGCTACAGAATTTCTGGAGAATGGTTCTGAAGGTATTTGCTATTCTTGGAGAGGCCCCCCCAAGAAAAAGAGAATCATCGGTGAAAAGAGCATGGTTCACTGGTTCTATTCCCTTCACTATTCTGATCCTTGGTATACTGCCAATTTGTTTTTCCAAAGTCAACTTTCTACTTAAGGAATTTGCCATCAAGATGTAGAGAAAGGGTGAAAGAGGACAACCCTACCTCAAACCCCTGGTGGCTAAGAAGAAGCTTGCAGGTCTACCATTTATCATTGGCGCAATCCATATCTTCTCTAGGCAAGCTTTGATAAGATTGATGAAGTCCTGGCTGAACCCAAAAGAAGATAGAACGCTGTACAAGAAAGAGCGATTAACTCTGTCAAAGGCATTACACATATCCAGTTTAATGAGCATACCTTGTTCTTTTTGAGAATGGCTGGAGTGCAGAGCTTCCTGGACTTGAATAACATTGTCCAAAATGTGTCGTCCTTTCACAAAACCCCCTTGAGCTAGAGAAATTAATTTTTGCAGGAGAGGTTTAATTCTATTTGCCAACAGTTTGGCCACAATCTTATAGGATGAATTACACAGAGAGATAGGCCTGTATCTATCAAATGAGCTTGGGCTTGCTTCCTTTGGAATTAAGGCGAGGAAGGTGGAATTTATACCGCCTCCGACCTTTGCCTTCCTCATGAAACCTTGAACCATTCTAATAAGATCAGGTTTGATTAGCTCCCAGCATATTCTATAAAAGTGGATTGAGAATCCGTCGGGCCTGGGGGCTTTATCTGGCTCCATGGACCAAACAATATTTGATATTTCTTCTTCCGTAGCTGGGCTTAGAAGTGTATCATTGTCATCTGAACTAACTAGATGAGGAATGTTTGAGAGGAATTCTGCTATATCCTCCTCACTCCCATCTTTTCCAGCGCTAAGGAGGTTTTGGAAGTGCTTCACAGCTGCTTCCTTAATTTGTTCAAATCCTCTGCAAACGTGGCCACTGGTTGTAGTGATTTCTGCAATGTGGTTTCGCGAAAGGCGAGCCCTGTATTGTCTATGAAAATATGTAGTATTTTTGTCCCCTGCTTTGAGCCACAAACTGCGTGACTTTAACTGCCAGTATTCTTCCTCGTTTCTGAAGGAGTTGTATGTTTTCCTTTGGACGGATTTTTCTTTGTCTAAATCCATGGATGAGATATCTTTCTCTTCCAAAACAAATTGAAGTTCTTCCAACTGGTTTACAGCTTTTTTCCTCTGGCTGGTGGGGGTATTATTGGCTTTCTTTATCCACTCTTTTAGTGCCTTCTTTGTGTTTTTCATTTTTTTCTCCCATACAAAGCTTGGGGAGCCTAAGACATCTATTCTCCATGCTGTTTGAACTGTTTCAAGGAACCCTTCCTTTTCGGCCCAAAGAGGACTGAATCTAAAAGGGAGCGGACCGAGGTCTTCTTCTTCCTTTAAGCACAAAAGGATTGGTTTGTGATCCGAAGTTAGTTTAGGAAGGATCTTGGAGAAAACGATTTTGCTGTCCATCATGATAGAGCTGCTGGTGAGGAATCTGTCCAGCCTTGCTGAAATATGATGCTCCCCTGTTCTATTATTTGTCCAAGTGCATTCTCCTTTCATAGGCTTGAAGTCAACTAAATCCCAAATCTGAATGAGGTTTTCTACTGTGGAGAGAAAGGGATCTCTCGTAGAGGACCCACCTCTCTTTTCTTTGGGATCTAGGATTATGTTCAGGTCTCCTCCTATGACAATATTCGTAGGGTTGAGTAGCTCTAAGTAATCCGAGAGTGTCTTCCAACACTCTTTTTTTTCATCATAGTGCACCGAGACATACATATTAAACAAGGCTAATTTAGTGTTACTTGCTATATGGCGTAGTTCTGTATATATCCAATGTTGGGTCTCATAGGATCTGTCTAAAGTGATGGAATTTTTAGACCAGAATGTGCCTATTCCTCCAGCCGAGCCTCTAGCACTTACTACCTTTCCTGAGTCAAATTTCCATCTTGTACTACTGGTGTTTAGAAGGATCTCCCCTTCTATTTTTGTCTCTTGGAGCATGAGTATGTCTATGGGTTCCATTTTCATAAGATCTTTGATAGCCTCTACCTTAATGGGATTCCCCAAACCCCTGCAATTCCAAGAGACCAGCTTCATCATTTACAACTTGTTGGGGTGGGTCCACCTCCCTTGGGAGCCCTTGGTCTGGTATTCCTCCCAAGTGTCATTTCAATAGTGGCTTGACTTCCAAGGGTTTTTTGCCTTTCTGATTCTTCTTCCCTAGTTTCCTTGTTTGATCTCCTTCCAACTCGCTTTGCTGGCCTTTCAAGGGACTCATCATCCGAGGAGCCCACATTTTCTACCTTCTTCTTCTTTTGTTTGATTATGTCAGCATATGAAGGGGAATAATTATTACTTGGAATCGGATTTGAAGTGTTACCTGGTTCTAGAGAGTCGATGTTGTTTGGCTGGGGAGGATCTTCCTGTTCTGTCTCCGGAGGATCTGCGAGAGGAATGAGAGATTCGAAGGGATTTTTGTCCTCCATTGAGCTGTTTGCTTCCTTGTTTCCAGCGTTGTGGAGGCTTTCGTTTCTTGCCATGGTTTGTTCCCTGTCTCTTTTCCTTTGTTTTTTATGTTTTGCTTGTTATTTGCTGTTTTCTTTACTTGCTTCCACTGCTCTCCTTTTTCCTTCTCTGTTGTTTCCTCATTTTTCTTCTTGCAATATCTCGCGAAGTGCCTGTATTCATGGCAGTGTCGGAATTTAAAAGGAAGTTGCTCATAATCGAGCTCTTGAATGTGGGTCCAGTCCGCCACCAAGAGTTTGATGGCTTCAGGTAGACCAATTTCAAGGTCTACCTCTACACAGATTCGAGCATAAGAGTATTGATCCTTCCTTGGCACCTGGTCTATATATCTGCCAAGAGCATTTCCGATGGACTGCAGCGAGTTCTGACTCCAACAGTGAAGGGGAAGATGGGGAAGGCGCACCCAAACCGGCACCGCCGTGGGTACATCCTGAGCTGGATCAAAGTCGGGGGACCATTTATTCAAGTAGAGTCCTTGGGGGCCCATGAAATATGGCCCATTTCTGAAGATCAGGCTTCTATCTTCCGTGTTTTCGAACACAAACACAAAGAAACCTTTGCCGACGAAATGAATTTTTATTCCTTCTTTGACCAGGGGAATCCAGTTATGCTTTACCCAATCTTCGACAGCTTTCGGGGAAGGCCATAACCCTGTAAACTGACCAATAAGACCCCTTTCAACCAGATTCAGCGCTGTTCTACATGTATCTTCCATCGGTAGAGACACCGTAGGAATGCTTCCCAGTTTTTTAACGAACCTAAGCTGAGGACCAGAGGACTGGCATTTCCCAGCAGCTGCGACGAGAGACCTGAACGCTTCTAACTCAGGAGGCGGAGGGGGAGAATCTTCAGAACCGCCGCCAGGATCCATGGCAAAGAGGGCCACCCACGGAGAAGGGGACCAACCAATTGCAGCTAGGCCACCAACGGAGCTCCCATGCAAGGACACAGTGCCTAGATACCTTTGAAAGAAGAAAACCCTGCAGAAAAGGGCCCGGACCTAAGCGCCTTGCCCCCGACCCAACGCGTTGCGACCAGCCAAAGCGTCGCGCAGGAGCAAGAATGCACACAGAAGGGCGAGCCTATGCGCCGCGCGCGCCTGATGCGCCGCGACAGCAGCCCAAAGCACCGCGCACAGCGGCAGCAAAGCACCAGCGGGAACCCTAAGGGAGTTGCAGAGCGAGCTAAATAATTATTCACTTGCTATTTATTTTTAACTAAGTAAAGACTGACATTGATTTTTATACTTATATCTCTATAGAGGAATTCTCCTAAATAAGTGAATAAATGAAATTTTCGTTATTTTAGAAATAAATTTATCTTAGTTTGTAGTAATTCATCATTGCAAAATGTTTTGAAAAGAAATCCCACAAAGTATCTTAAAAAACCCAAATCTGGGAAACTGGTCCCATTAAACCCAGTCGGAGCCACTACCCCAAACGGAAAAGGAACTTCTTTAAGGTCTGGACCGAGTGGTTATCCCCCTTTGTTTTTGCCACGGATTTCTGAGGCCTCAACAATATACCAATTGATTCAATCCAATCATGTAATATACTAAAACAAGACATTGAATCCTTATACAATATTAACAGAAAATAAACACGATCGCACAATCACACCAAGTAAGAGAAAGAAGCAAATCAATTGCACAACACATATAATTTTCCCGGGGAAAGCTTGCTGCTCAAAACCCCTTTATCTTTATTGTATAATCAACCAAGCAATCATGAAACAATACAATGCACTCTTCTCACAAGAGTCTGTTGCACTCTACCAACTGTCTCACACTGATCTAGACAAAATTGACCAACACTCAGCCAATTTCCCGCCTCTGCTCAGCCTGCCTTACTTGTGCAATTCTAAGAACAATTGATCCTTATTAATTAGGAAATTCACCTTCCAAAACTGCGCAATACATCATGGGCAATCCTATGGTTGTCTAATTGCGTGCCGACAATTTACTAATAATACAACAGATAGATAACATCCCTTTAACCTCTGTCTCAACTAGGTCTTCATCAGAACTGACATGCATGCAACTACTAATAGTAAATTGTCAGTCACTTGACAAACCACTGCATGTGAATTAAATCTGATTTAATTCACTTGAACTCTCACTAGTGCAACAATGAGTTACAACTAGTTACTGACTTTAACTCACTTAATTGAGTTAACTGATTTCTCATGCATTAAACAAATACACTAACTGCAACTTGGACTCTAGAACAAATAGAATCACTCTGCATGCCTCACCAACCACCTTCAACTCGAATTTCATGAGCTAACTAAGTCTATCACACTCAGTTAACTATTACAAGTGATTATGAGATAATATTATAATCTGTTGTCCAATTTAATTAAGGGAAAATTAAATTAGACACACATTTCTTGTTGACATTTCAACACTCCCTCTCAACAAGAAAGGGATTGTCAGCTACCCTGATCCTGCCTCTGTGGTATTCGAATTTTCTCTTGGTGAGCGCCTTTGTCATAATATATGCATCCTGATCATCCGTGGGAATGTACTGAAGTAACATAATGCGTTTCTGAACAAAATCTCTGAGATGGTGGTACCAGGTGTCAATATGCTTGGACCTGTCATGGAATACTAGATTAACCGAAAGTTTTATGCAACTTTGGTTATCACAATGTATCATCGTCGGATCCATCTGATGACCAAAAAAACCAACAAGTATCTTCCTCATACAAATGGCCTCACATGCCGCCTGACTGACTATCATGTACTCTGCCTCGGCTAAAATGAGTGCAATTGATCTCTGCTTCCTGTTGTACCAAGAAACTGTTGTCGATCCTATGCTGAAGATCCCTCCTGATGTGCTCTTCCTGTCTAATGGTCTGCCTGTCTAATCTGCATTGGTGAAGCCTTGAAGCTTCACTCCCTTTATCTGTCTGTACCATAATCCATACTCTATAGTGCCCCTGAGATATCTCAAGGCATTCTTCTCTGCCTTCCAAAAGAGCTTGGTCGTCTTAACCATAGCTTGAATAAGCTGGTTAACTGCGTAACTTATGTCTGGTCGCGTGTTCACCAAGTACATGAGTAAACCCACAAGCTGCCTGTAAATAATAGCGTCCATTACCTCACCTGAAGTAACATCCTCCTTCCTCCAGTTTCCTGCAAGAGGAGTCTCCATGGGTTTACAACTCTCCATGTGGAACTTCCTCATAATCTCTTTGGAATACTTTCCTTAAGAAACAAATAACTCCCCATCCCGCTGCCATATCTCCAAACCAAGGAAATAGTGAAGAAGTCCCATGTCCTTCATCTCAAACTCTCTTGTAAGATGTTCTTTGCAAGAAGTTATGAGCTGCTCATCACTTGTCATAATAAGATCATCAACATAAAGTATGATAATCAAAAGCTTACCATCAACCACAATCTGGTATAGCTTTGCATCGGCTTCACTCTTTGTGAAGCCCAACCCGATGAAATAGCTGTCAATCCTGGTGTACCAAGCACGAGGTGCTTGCTTCAGCCCATACAGTGCTCCCTTGAGTCTGCACACATGCGACTCCCTGTCAAAGGTCTCAAAACCTTCTGGTTTCTCAATGCACACTTCTTCCTCAATAAATCCATTGAGAAATGCAGCCTTCACATCCATCTGATGTATCTGCCAACCCATCTGCGCTGAGAGTGCAAGGATGGATCTAATTGATGAGTTCCCCGCAAAAGTATCCTCATACTCAATCCCCTTAACCTGTGAGAATCCCCAAGCTACAAATCTAGCCTTGTACTTCTCTACACTCCCATCTTCTGCTTGCTTCACCTTATATATCCATATAGATCTAACCACTGACTTCCCGACTGGTCTTGGGACAACATCCCATGCATTGTTCCTGACGACGAAGTCATACTCCTCAACCATGGCGTCAACCCAAGTTGGTTGTTGCACTGCTTCCTCAAAAGAGAATGGTTATGTCACAATACACTCACTCATAAGAGCCATGTATCCTATACCTGTCTGGTGACTGTCTCTATCTGCGCTGTGATGTAGGTGCTCCTACATGTTCTACCGCATCAAGTCTCAATCTATCAGCCTATGTGGTGCGCCTCCTACCATGTATGATGGATGGCTCTGCATGAGTGGTTTCTGCGACTCCATGATCCTCCTCATGTGGCTTCTCCACATCTTGATTTTCATCCTTTGGAACCAAGAGTTCCTCATCTACATGCAAACCAAGCTCCCTCTCAAGGGACAATCGCATGGCTTTCTCCTCATCAAAATTTACATCCCGTCTGATAATTGTCATCTTATTGTTCAGAAAAGACACTCGATAGTTGTGGGGAGTATCAGTGTACCCCACAAGTATCCCAATATTTTATGTTGGTTCTAGCTTCTTTCCGGAATCTTTGGTCACATGGCAATAGACAGATGATCGAAATTTTTTAAAATATGAAACATTAGGTTTCTTACCAGAAAAATCCTCCTCTAGTGTACTCATGCCAAGTATCCGATGAGGACTACAGTTATGCACAAATATTGTTGTGTTGCATGCCTTTGCCCACATATGCAATGGTAGGCCCTAATCATGTAACATAGCTTGTGCCGTACCCACAATTGTTTTGTTCTTTCTTTCTACAACCCCATTATGTTGTGGGTTATGAGGCGCAATCAACTCTCTCTGATTGCCTTCTTTGGCACAGAAGTCCTTGAATTCATTAGAGATGTACTCACCACCATTGTCGTTCCTTAAAGCCTTCACCTGCTTCCCTGTATCTTTCTCAACCAGTGCTTTGAACTCACAAAATTTTGAGAACGTCTGATCTTTCTTCTGCATGAAGTAGATCCAACACTTTCTAGAAAAAATAAACAAAAATCACATAATACTTGTGCTTTGCTGTAGAAGCTGTAGAGAATGGTCCACACACATCTGAGTGAACTCTCTCAAGGATTTTCGCTGCTCAGTTCTCCTTCTCGTGAAAAGTGGCCTTTGTATACTTCCCCATGGTACATCCCTTGCATGTGTACATCTGTGCAAGTGTACCCTTTGGAAGCCCCGTATAAATATGTTGCATGACCTTCATAGCACTATGGTGTAGATGTCCCAATCTCCTGTACCATAAATCACCCTTATCTCGGATCACCACTTTGTCTGCTTTACTCATCAATGTTGCGCAACCATCTACATCAAGTTTGTAGAGGTTCTTCACACGAACCCCAATCTTCTTAAATTGTGCTGTGGCTTTATGACGAAGGAATGCTTTCCCTTCACTGAAAACCACATCATATCCTCTATCCTCCAACATAGCAACTAAAACTAAATTATTTTTCAAGCCTGGTACATGCATGACATATTTTAATAAGAAAGGTTTACTTGACTATCTCTGGAAAGTAACTGTACCAATCCCGGTAGCGCTATACCTCCCGTCATCACTCATCTCGATGTGCATATGAAGATGCTTCTCCTCCAAGCTGCTAAATAGTTCTTTGTCTCCCATCATGTGGAAAGATGCACCACTATCCAAGTACCACACTGATCCCATCACACTAGACACCATGCATGCGATGAGTGAGAAGTCCAACTTGAATTGTGAAGCCAAATCATCACCCGATGTAGATCCTTAAGCCTTGTTGTTGTTGTTCTTCTTCTGTGGACAATTAGTGGCATAATGTCCATGCTCGTGACAGTGAAAACATTTCACTCTGGACATGTCATACTTCTTGCCTTCTTTGTCGGTCTCAGATTTGGAATAGGATTTCTTTCCCTTCCCCTTCTTTGGCTTATCGGCCAAGGCACAATTTTCCTCAACATCTGCCTTGGATGAGGATCCATCCCTGGTATTTCGCCTAAATTCTTCTTGTACCAAATTCGACCAAAGTCACTCCCAATCTGGTAGCTTCTCCCTCCCATTGACAGAGTCCCGATAACTATGCCAGCTCTTGGGAAGGCCTAGAAGTGCTAGGCTCACCAAGTCATCATCCGCTATAGTGATCCTGACACTTCCAAGCTCATCTCGACATTGGATGAACTTGGTCAAGTATTTCAGAATAGTGTCACCTTTCTCCATTTTGATTTACTTGAGCTTGTTCTTCAGTGCCAATTTTCTGTGGTCACTGTTGTTCTAAAATAGATCTGTCAAGGCCTTCCACATTGCATATGGAGTTTCCTTGCCATGGAGACTCAAGACAATGTGATATCGAACTCCCTCTAATAAGATCATCCTCGCCTTTGCAACCTTATTTTTCCAAGAATCAAGAAGAGCGGTGTCTGCTGCTGCAGGCCTTGGAATATCAGTGTCGATAAATTCTTTCAACCTATTGTCCTCCATAACTGCGTCCATTCTGTCTTTCCATGCAATATAATTAGAATTTCCCTCGAGTTCATATTCTAATCTTAATTCATTGAAATCCATCTTATTCCGCCTGTCACACCAAAGAATATTTTTGCAAATTCGAATGTTGTTCAGCACAAACTCAATTTATTCTCCACTATAATGATTGCTAGCGCTCTGATACCATGTAGAAATTATACAAACAATATGTATACCAATGGATTCAATCCGATCATGTAATATACTAAAACAAGATACTGAATCCTTCTACAATATTTGCGGAAAATAAGCACAATCGCACAATCACACCAAGTAAGAGAAAGAAGTAAATCAATTGCACAACATAGATATTTTTCCTGGGGAAAGCTTGCTGCTCAAAACTCCTCTATCTTTATTGTATAATCAACCAAGGAATCATGAAACAATACAATGCACTCTTCTCACAAGAGTCTGTTGCACTCTATCAACTGTCTGACACTGATCTGGACAAAATCAACCAACACTTAGCCAATTTCATGCCTCTACTCAGCTTGCCTTGCTTGTGCAATTACAAGAACAATTGATCCCTATTAATTAGGAAATTCAACCTTCCAAAACTGCGTAATACATCATGCGCAATCCTATGGTTGTCTAATTGTGCGCCGACAATTTACTAATAATACAACTGATAAATAACATCCCTTTAACCTCTGTATCAACTAGGTCTTCATCAGAACTGACATGCATGCATCTATTAATATTAAATCATCAGTCACTTGACCTCTCACTAGTGTAACAATCAGTTACAACTAGTTAGACTGACTTTAACTCACTTAATTGAGTTAACTGATTTCTCATGCATTAAACTAATACACTAACTGCAACTTGGACTCTAAAACAAATAGAATCACACTACATGCCTCACCAACCACCCTCAACTCGAATTTCATGAGCTAACCGAGTCTATCACACTCACTTAACTATTACAAGTGATTAAGAGATAATATTACAATTTGTTGTCCAATTTAATTAAGGGAAAATTAAATTAGACACACATTTCTTGTTGACTTTTCAATGCACACATTGATGCCACAATCTTGGCTTCCCATTGCTATTACATTGTATGGTGATGAATCCTTTGAAAAAAACTTCACTGCACCATTAGGAGTAAATTCTTTACTATGCAAATATCAATATAACAATGAATGAGAGCAGAGTAGAAAGACAAATAAATTACAATAAAAGAGATAACATATTGTTGTAGGTTACTTACTACAACAAAGGATAAAATGCATAATGTAACGAAGACATACAAGATATCGAGACCAGAAGTAGCCAATTCATCCCTTGCGAATACACCCTAAAAGTGTGTGCAGGATAGTAAATTTGTCCATTGTAAGTTACAAGAAGTTCTAGCAAATATAGTGATCTTAAATAATGTGGTAAGGTGCCAACTAGGGGAGCACTCCTTCGATCTAGGTGATTCATCACTCGTCATAAATGCAAAACAATTACAAGATCAAAATAAAAATGCATCTAAGGCTCTTTCTCCAATGAATCAACTATCTCTCCATACTCTCACACATATCACTATTAGTAAGTTAACATACCCCCAATAGATCAGGGTGAGCTAGCGCATACTCTCCAAGGAAGTAGCCAATTCACCCCTTAAGAATTCACCCTAAAAATGTGTACATGATGGTCAACTTGGCCATTGTAAGTTACAAAAATCTCTACCAGATGGAGTGACCGTAAATAATGTGCTAAGGTGCCAACCAGGGGAGCACTCCTTCGATTTAGGTGATTCATCACTCATCCTAAATGCAAATGAATTACAAGCTCAAAATAGCAAAGGCAGCTAAGGCTCTTTCTCCAATGACCCAAATATCTATCCAAGAATAGGAAACAATGGTTAAGGGTGCAATAAATAACGTTAGGTTACTATAACTACCTCCTCGAATAAATGCATCAACCATAAAATAAAAAATAAAACAATTACATTTGTTAGGAAATGAAGCAACCTAGGATTGTGTGCCAAGTGGAATCCCATTTAAAACATACCTCTTGGCCATGGAAAGGAGTTACACCCTACACAATGAGGCCCAACATATTTTGGGAAATAAAATGCTTCTCTAGAATAGATCTCTCCTTGTACAAACAAGTCAGATGAAGGTGAGCACAAGGAATAATATGTTATTTACTGGTTGTTTCTTTTCAAATCTACACTTAAATCTTACTTAATTTGATGAGTATCACATTGGAGAATGGGGTATACTAACTAATGAAAATGGCTTCCATTTTCTATTCTAGAATAGCAACAATATTATGCCAAATAGGCCTCAAAACCTTGCATCAGATCAGTAGCTAATATTTCCCATCATATAGCAAAAATGTTAAGACTAGTGCATAAGTGACCAACTCTCTAATATTGCTTAGATAAAACTAAGAACTGAATATATGATAAATGACCAATCACTGGCTCATATAGTCTCATATGAATAACTTTTTCATTTCTGCAAAAAAACTAAGTGATTCCTAAGTTGCTCTGAATACTCTGCTCACACTGCCCACCCTCTTGATTGGAGGATCCCTACGGTGCCTTTGCATTAGAAAGCATTCACTTCCATAGATATTAATGGAATACCATCATATGATTTTCAACGAATCTTCCAAGTCATAGGTGATGAGATCAAACACCATCTGCTCAAAGTGGAGTGGGACAATTGAATTGCAACAATAAAACTAGCAACTTTGAGTTTAGTGGGATGGCACATTGGTGATAAACAAGCTATATTGGATGAGATATAAGCTCTTATAGTTTATGAAAATGTGGCATTCACTTCCATAGCTGTTAATGGATTAACATCATATTTTTTTTTGTGAACCTTCCAAGTCGTAGGTGATGAGATCAGACACCATCTGCTCAAAGTGGAGTGGGAAAATTGATTTGCAACAATAAAAATAGAAACTTTGAGTTCAGTTGGATGACACATTGGTGATAAACATGCTATATTGGATGAGATAGAAGCTCTTATAGTTTATGAAAATGTGGCCCTTGTCCCAAGCATAAGACCCTGAGGTGGAATATATTTCTGACAATGAGAGACTGGTCACCTCCACTAAGAAGTTCTATACTTCTCTGTCATTGAGCCTTTGGTTAGTATATAAATGACTTTGGGAGTACTAGTCATCTCAGGTAATATAGTTTCTATAACAGGGGATTGAAATTCTAGTGGTAGACTACAACACCTTTATTGGATGCTTATGTGGACGCCGGTTTGAATTCCAAGCCAACAAACATTGTTTGTTATACAAGTAGATGAGAGTGAGTAATAGAAGCAATGGCAGTTGGATGAAGAAAATGAAACTATGGTATTGGACTAGAATGTTTTTATTATTTGAGAATAATCATATGATTGACTTGTTATAAAAGATGATGACAAAGATAAATGGTGGTTGTGATTGAAAAAACCATGCCAATAATAGTCGACAAACTTATATAGCCAACAAGACTTTGTGATGCTTCAATTAAGGATGACCCAAACCAACTAACTTCAAAGATCAATCCAATTATTAGTCCCAACTATGCCTAGAATATGGAGTCATACTCAATTCATACATCTTTTTATGGTTATAGCATACAAGCTAAGTTACTAAAAACACCCCAGGAGGACCCCTGAAATGTTGTTTGCCAAATCAGGAACAAATTCCGGTGTGACACTACTTTGAAATGTTGACAAAGTGTTTCGGTGACATTTTGGCTTTCTAAAATGTTTTATCAGTTTCTTGAAATGCACAAGATTTCTGTTCCATCGTGAAATGTTTTACAAATTCTGGAAATATTTCAGCAACAAATAACAACTTTTTGAGTAGAAAACTAAGAAACAAATTTAAAACACTTAGGAATCACTACGCAAAAAACTCTCTAATAGTGCTTGGTCATTTCTACTTAGAGAAAGCTAAGAAATGAATATATGAGTCAGTGCTTGGTCATTTAGTGCAGAAATGACCTCTAATGATTCCTTCTCTCATTAACTCTCTTTGGGTTTTATATCGATGAGATGGACTCCTTTCTTAGGAGCACATATAGGATGGTGTCGATTGTCTTCTAAATTATGTCTTGATCTCCTTGCTTTTAGTTTTCAACAAAATGATCCTCTTGGCACTTCACCTAAGGGGTTATAGAGACAAATTTATGCCTTATTCAACTCTTGTGATCTTTAATAGTTGACATTTGATCCTTTGGTTAGTATATGAACAACTTGGGGAGTACTAGTCATCTCAGGTAAGATAGTTTTTGTAACAAGGGATTTAAATGCTAGTGGTAGACTACAACACCTTTATTGGATGCATATTGGGATGTTGGTTTGAATTCCAAGCCAACAAACATTGTTTGTTATACAAGTAGATGAGAGTGAGTAATATAAGTAATGACAGTTGGATGAAGAAAAGACAACTATGGTATTGGACTAGAATGCTTTTCTTATTTGAGAATAATCATATGATTGACTTGATATAAAAACTTATGACAAAGATAAATGGTGGTTGTGATTGAAAAATCTATTCCATTAATAGTCGACAAAATTATATAGCCAACGAGGCTTTGTGATGCTTTCAATAAAGGATGCCCCAAACCAACAAACTTCATAGAGCAATCCAATTATTAGTCCCAACTATGCCCAGAATATGGATTCATGCTCAATTCATACATCTATTTCTGGTTATAGTACAGTTTGTCTTTGTTGATGGCATACAAGCTAAGTTACTAAAAACACCTGAGGAGGACCCTTGAAATGTTGTTTTCCAAATCAGAAGCAGATTCCAGTGTGTCACGACTTTGAAATGTTGAAAAAATGTTTCAATGACATTTTGGATTTCTAAAATGTTTTATTAGTTTCTTGAAATGCACAAGACTTATGTTCCATCCTGAAATGTTTTACAAGATCTGGAAACATTTTAGCAACAAACAACAAATTTTTGGGTAGAAAACTAATTAAAAAATTTAAAACACTTAGGAATCACTAAGAAGAAAACTCTGTAATAGTGATTGGTTATTTATGCTTAGAGAATACTAAGCACTGACTATATGAGTTAGTGCTTGGTCATTTAGTGCAGAAATGACCTCTAATAATTCCTGCACTCACTAACTCTTTTTGGGTTCTATATCGATGATATGGACCCCTTTTGATCTGAAATGACTATATTAGTTTTGTTGTGCTAAGTGTCTTTCAGTTTTAAAAACATGCGCATAATTGCCTCATTAGTTTGCATAAGGTTTAAGGAGTTTTTCCATGATTTGTAGATGATTTTAGTGAATTAGAAGCATGAAATAAGCATAAATAACACTGAACAACTATGTAAAACAGAGAAATAAGTCACCACATGAAATTTACACAGAAGGTTGTTATGCAGATTAATCCCTCTTGCGAACAAGAGCGATCTCCCTAGTATTCAATGAATAGCTAGAAACAAACATCCATTTGCAATTTTTTTTCTCTAGATTAAATGTATTTCAAAATTATTATAAGAAACTAGAGAGGACATGTCCCTACCTTGAAATCCAATTTTCGATGCAGTCTTTTATCCCGTCGCTCCAAAGTGGCTTCTTCAATAAGTAGAACCTGCAATCAAAGACAAGACAAAAGAATCAAAGCATCTGCAACATATAATAATCAAGAAAAGTTAACCCAACCAAGTGATCAAGGATTCTAAGTATTGATGTCATTTCAATAAGCATAAGAACAACTCAATGAGAAAAAGAGATCCATATGTATTATCTTGAATAAAAAGAGTAATCTTACAACCTGATGACTTGATGTCATACAGATTTCTCCCAGGGTCCTGAACAATCGTTTCTCCTTCAGTTTGATAAGCCTTCCTCTCTAAAAACCAGCAGGGTTTATGGACATAAGGGTGTGATAATTCTCATGCCAACAACAACTCACTAGTGTAGAAAGTATGCACTCTTATGAATTTCTTCAGCAACTAACTTGTATGTCTACCCTTCAACCTAAAACTTGAACTCATTTTATAGGGAAATGGAGGTAGTTTCTGTTCATGAAGAGGGGGATGGATTCCTCTCATGAAGGGATTTGAGCTCCATGTACCAAGGGATAAGCTCCATGAGTGGAAGGATAAAGCTCGAACTGATCGCGACTCTAGAAGCTTCCAGTTGGGAGAATATTCGACCAGCTAAGCTTCTAGAATTTACTTTTTCTTTTTATGGAGGTCCGCAGGTGATAGTAGCAAAATGTGTGGGGGTTGCCGCATTTTATAGACCAAACATCCGTGGATCCGCAGGAAAGAGCTAGAAAAAGTGCAGAGGTAGACTTTTAATGGTTTTACAGAGATTTTCTCCAATTCCAAGACTTGATTCAGGAAAATTAGGGCTTTTTGACTTCTAAGGGAGCATGATATAGGTAGTGATAGACCTATATAGATAGTCAAATGTCATGGTGACAAAATAACGTATAACATATTTTCCCCTAAAGTGCGAAGTTGAAGGTTATTCTGAAGAGTGAAGTGCTTTATCATTCCGAGGATTGGATTGGAGTCACCGGTTGAAAACCTGTAAAAACATTCAATGCAAACATATATATATATATATATATATATCATTGCTGAGGTAGGCATTCCCATACGTAGATCAAAACTAACTAAATGTTCTAGTACAGATATGGTTTCAATATTACAACAAAGTAGACACAGTATGGGCGCAACCATCTGTCATGAATAGTCTATTGTATCATGAATAATAAAACTCCTCGCAGCCTTGATGGTGGAAACTAGATCCAGGGTCTTAATTTCTGCTTCCCAAACTAGTATGATTCCATCCATGCAATTGATTGTGTCAAAGTCGAACATGGTAGAAACCACTCGATTAC
Source organism: Pinus albicaulis (assembly GCA_034641835.2). NCBI lineage: Eukaryota > Viridiplantae > Streptophyta > Pinopsida > Pinales > Pinaceae > Pinus > Pinus albicaulis. The sequence goes on from CM076579.1 coordinate 320,502,354, forward strand.
TGTTCAGTGATGTGAACTGTTAACAAGTGTGAGAGAAACCACCAAAAATGACAATGGCTCTCAAATTACTCCAATACAATCTATGAAGTGTGAATGAATGATTTGTAGTCAAACACTCATAGAATCTTTCGATCGAAGGTCAATGATGCAACATGTTGTCGAAGGCAAGAAATATACCATTAGGGCATGTAGATCCCAAGGTACTGATAGGATTCTAGATCAACTTTCTAGATGATGAGCTGATGTCGATAGAAAGTGATCCGTCGCAGGAAAGCCCACGACACGAAGCCATTAGATCAAGTTTTGAAGAAATTTTTGCAAGGACTAACTCAAGGATGGTCAACGTGAAGGAAGAAAAATGTTTGCAATGAATGGTTTATTTGAACTCTCCCTTGAACACATAACGACACTGCATATGGTTTGGCAGCATTTGACCTAAAGCTAATACCCATAAATCAGTTGAAGGCTTTCAATGTGGTTTGATTAATTGTTAGACAAGGGATTTCCCAACCCAGGTATAGGTGTGACAAAGTGTCATGTTCAAGAGTTACATGCTGCTTTCTAAACAAGGGTGACAATTGGATTCTTTTTCTCTCTTTTTCCCCTACCATTACTGGCAAGTACCTCTTTATTTTTGACAAGCTTGAGGAGGATAACATTTGCTTGTTTGTGTAAGCTCATCCTTTGGATGAGTCCATATTAATATTAAAATAGAACCTTAAGAAGGAGTGGTCTGGTCTTGTTTGTAATCGACAGGTCCTTTACTGTTAAATTTTAACGAGTCCAGTATAGGAAAAACTTGGCATTTTTCAGTTTTAGGGAGTGAGAAGAAAAACATAAGTAAACTCCATGGTTGTTCTTTTTCATAAATTTAGTCTCTCAAGCCCAAAAAAGGATAAAATAATGCATGAGAGAACTCTATTAACCATGATTAGTTAATGTATACCTTTTTCGTAATTAGTCCATTTCAGTCCGGAAAAGGGTTAAACTTATACTGAAAGGACGATTGTTCATTTACTTTAACGAGTTCGAATAGTAAAGTACTCGATGATCTTTTCATATTTAGAGATTGAAAAGGGCTTAAAAGAGAACTCTAGGGTTTCACTTTTTTGTAATTTTAAAGAGTCCGAAAAAGCGATAAAAGTATACTTAGTGTCAAAATAATTCTTTTCACCAAAAAAATCCTGTATCCTGCACAAAAACTCAAAAGATTACACATACCTGTTTCCAAGAAGTGAAAATATTTAAAAAATGACATTTTAAAGTGAAAAATAAATAAAATATAATATTTTAATCATTTAAAAACTCTAAAAAGGAGTTAAAACAAAATCAATTTCACCTTTTGTGTTCAGAGCAGTGTATTGAGAGTTTTTGGCTAAAAAGTGCCGGAGCAGATATCGGGAGAATTAGTTACTCAAGAGGGCATAATGAAAACCTCTCTTTTGAGAATCTGACAAAAATTTAGTGAGAAAATTCTCACTCTTCCACTGGCGATTTAAGTGAACTCACAAAAAGAAGTCACCCTTGTGTGGTTTAAGTGACTGCACCACCAAGCATTGGCTTCACCCTCTACGTGCAGCACTGCAACTTCTGCTGCCTCCCTCTCTTCCACTGGATGAAGTATGAAGAATGCCTCAATCTTTCTTGCCCAAGCTCTTGTTGTAGTTGACCCATCAAATTTAGACAATAGGAATCTATTGCCTTTGATCTCTTCTTTGCTGCAAGCTCTTCTTTCTTCTCTAAGTTGAATAAACTGAGGAAAATATAGGGTCTCTTTGAAAGCCCTAGGTTGTATTCTTCCAAATACCCACTTAGAATTTCATGCTCTAAGTGGTCTCCTTTCTCTTCACTTCCTCTACAAGAATAGGAAGTGCATTCATCTGCTTCTGCTTCTTGAAACCCTCTAGAGGTCTCACTATAATTCTTTCCTCCTTGAAACCCTCTTGGAGTTTCAATGCAATTCTCTTATTCTTTCTTCTTAGATCTGAAAATGGATGAGAGTAAGCTCATCCTCTCCATCATTTTGATCTCTACTTTTCGAACTTCCATAGGCTAGCCCAAGTTCAAAGCTCTGATACCACTATAATATCCCAAATCTGGAACTCAGCAATGAATAAGATGTATAACAGTCCTTTTATGATGAAAAAGCTTAAAATATACATAATAAACACATAGACATAATTTTTAGCTATAGCAGCAACTTGTACTTCGTTTCATGATCCGGAAAGTGGGAAAAAAGGGTATTTTATGCCCTAAAAAGGTTGTTTTCAGAAATGAGTGTGAAAATAAGTAGGGGAAATGGCTGGATATGATATCTTAGGTCATGAGGGACTTACACTCCGAATTTCAGCTCAAAATAATGCTTCTAGCTATGTTAAACAGCTCCTCCTTTCCTGACTAGGCTAGAAAACCTTGATTTCCCATGACTTTGCTAAACAGAAATTTCTGAATACTGTGAGAGCGTGATTTTCATGGCGGTTTATGTAGAAAATGATACGATAAGACTGATATGCAACTTATATTTATCAAACAATAGAGAAATGGAGGTTTACACTCCTATACAACAAAAACAAGACACCCGGCAAAGGTTTCCGGCAAAATACATGTACAAAGCAGCACTGCAGAAAATAACGCAGTTTACTACGATACTATATTAAAAATGACTGAATATGACATATGGATGCTGAATAATATATATATTGGCCTTAGGCCTTCTTATTGGAGCTCCCGGAGGGAAATAAGCACCTCCTCCTGAAATCCTCAAGTAGCCTGCTAAAAATAGTAGCCGTGAGCTCGTTGCAATGCTACTTAAGAACCGAAAGAATAATATTGTCATATTATGTCCCTAAATACTTAATGATATATAACAATGTAACAAATTGTGATTCTCAATACAAGGATTATGTTGAGAACCTCACACACATATTACTATGTAATGTCAAATCATTGCGTGAAGTGTTTTTTGTTTCACAAATAAGGGCTCTCATACACCCATTTGGTATTTGACTTACTGATATTTAAATTTAAATTTGTGATTATAATTATATATTCATGTGAAAGATTCTATAATTTATGTAAATGACAACACAAATGAAGCATACATTTCCATGAGAGGTACATATGGGAAGGCTACTTGAGGATAAGGCATGACCAAAAATTCAAATAACCCTCATGAGTTCGAAATGTTGTTTTCGAAATGTCTTCAGTCTTCATTCTAATTTGATGATATCCTGAGCGGAGATTCAACTTGGTGAAATAAATTTCTCAGTGTAATTCATCCAATAACTAATCAATCACAAGATTGGGAAATTTATATTTAATAGTGAGCTTATTTATATCCCTATAATCTGGATACATGTGCCATGATCCATCCTTCTTGTGCACCAATACTATCAGAGTAGAGAAAGAACTTTGAATAGGTTGAATTATACCAACCTCTAGCATTTCTGTAATCTTATGTTCAATTTCACTCTTTTGGAAATAAGGATATCTATAAGGCCTGATCTTTGGAGGAACACTTCCAGGAATCAAATGAATAGCATGATCATGATCACAAATAGGTGGGAGTCCTTTGGGAGTTTCAAACACCTTGGAATGATTTTCCAAGACTTTTTGGAGATATGGAGAAATAGATGATTTTGATGTTGGAACTTATAGTGAGCATAATTGTGCAATTACGCCTTGTTGTTCTTTCTTCAGAAGCTTTGTCATGACATTAGAGCTTATTATATTTCTCGGCTTCCCTGCGATACCCCGTAATTCAACTTCCTTTCCTTTTGAAAAAAAATTCAAGAAAAGTTCTTATTGATGCTGACACCATCTCCTGCTAGTTTACTTAAGCGAGAGTCAGGAAGATTGCTAAACCAAACCTCTCTTAGAGGTTACATGGAAATCGTGGAAGAACCACTGAAAAATATGAAACCCATTCCACTATTCTTGTCATGCTTCCATGTCTTCCTTAGAAAAGTGTTCCGCATATTCCCTCCCGAACCACGTCACCAAATCAGATTCACCAATCAAATTATTTTCACCTCAACGCTGTTTTAATGCAACCACGTGTACTACTACGCATAAATCCCTAGGGACTCAACGCGTTTTTTTTTTCTCTCTATATATATGCTGCCCTACATCTAACACTCATTATCGTTATCCGTTAGCACATATATTCACTGGCAATACTGTGGAAGCACCTTTAAAGATTCAAACCCTCTCTTCTTCACACTCCCTCATTTTAAATACTTCAAGCTTCACAAGCACTTCCTGAGTTCAACTCTGGAATAGCAGAGTAACAAACTGTCATGGCCACACCCTCGCAAAACCAGAACGCTCACAAAAGACGCCGAAACCGCTCACTGAAGTCGAGGCAGTTCAGGGGAATCCGACAGAGGAAATGGGGGAAATGGGTGTCAGAAATACGAATGCCCAATTGCACGGGTAGAATTTGGCTCGGCTTCTATGACACCCTGGAAAAGGCTGCCCGTTCCTACGATTTTGCGGCGTATTGCCTGAGAGGATCAAAATCGAAGCTCAATTTTCCCCTGTCTCCGCCGAAAATCCCCTTCGCCTCTTCTTTAACGTCGCCGCAAATTCAAGCCTCTGCCACCAAATTCGCCGCAGAAGAATTGCAGCTGCTTTCTGAAGCAGCGTTTTCATCCTCCTGTTCAGAATCGGAATGCGGCAATGACGGGCAGGGGATTTGGACGGAAAAGATCCCGACATTTTGGGATTGGGTGCTTGTTGAATGTCTGGAGAGCGGAAAGTCTCCAAATTTAAATGAATTCCCGCCGTTGGATGAGTCGATGGAGTATTTTGGGGTTCACTTGTAGCTCCCCAAGGCAGGGCGGTTACATTTTAAATTCTTTTCGGCCGCGGGAGAGAGCGGATACTCAAGTTTAATTCTTGTTTGTTTGAGAACATTGGTGGATGAATGCTCTTCCTCACATTGAGATTGAGGATTTAAGCCGCCAACTGAAAATGAGGGTATGATCTTCATTATTATTTATTTGTACACAATCTAATTTAAACCCTGAATTGCAATCCATTTTGAGTTACATTCCTGGCAGTGTTTCATGGGGCGTTTATTTGGTATGATCTTTTGATTATGGACATTAATTAGTCGAAATTAAACCAAGTTTAAGCATATTAAGGAGATATCTATCTGTATTTGTAAATGAGTTATAGTGAAGTCTTGACTTTTGAAGAGGCCATGAGGCAAATCCAATATAATATTTACAATAATATTTGCCAAACTGTATAAATCGAACACTTCGAATGCCATTAGTTTTAGTTATGTAATACGGGTTGAGGCTGGCAGAAGTGTTGTTGAGCAGGTATTATGGATTTTTCTACCGTCTCTTCGTGGTCACTTTTGGTAGGCTAACAATAGTAATTTCAATTCCCTCCATTACTATTTGTTGTACAATAACAACAAATAGTAATGGGACTAAAGCATCTCTCAGCTTCTGTGTTATAATTCCACCCCATATTGTGTATTGCTTCTTGGGCCTGTGTGGTCAGTCCCATTGTGAGTTTCCTTAATTTATATGGGATTATTTAGCATGGAGAAGAAGGTAGGATAAATAATTATTTTTTTTCTCCATTTTCTTTAGACTATGAGATTTCTTAAAAGCTTAGAGGATTGTAGACATAGGCAAGGATGTAAATGATCAACATAAGGTTACTCTCTCTTTCCTACACCCAAGGCGTCATTAAATACTCTTTGAAATTAGCTGGGTTATTGGGGATGGGCTATAAGATGTACAACTTTAGCAAAACCCATAAACCCCACCCCAAATCATGCAATAATGCAGGCTTTTTTGGTGCAACTGAAGACATATGCTAGTTGCATGAAGGAGGTTAGCATATGTGTTTGTGTTTCTTTAATAAGAATCACACATGTATGCATTGTTTGAAAATTAAGGGTGCATATGTGAACTCAAAATTTGTTTTTTAAATATTTCTTCAAAGGGAGCATGTCTGCAAATGGGAAGGGGATGATAACTTTATGTCAAAACATGCATCTTATATTGAATGTGAAAAAAAATGTTATACTAGATGCCCCCTAATGTGTGAGATCAAAATAGTATCTGATGTCCAAAATACATTATAAAAAAACATGGCGACATTTTCAAGTGGGCCTAGGAAAAACTCACCAAAGAATAGAACAAAACAACAATGCAAAAGGAAACCAAGTTAAGATAACTAATTTCTTGAGGCAGGTATACCCATGCTTAGATACAAAAAAGCATGGACACTAAATCAATTATACTAAGAATCCATGAAAATATATAAGAGCGACAAGCATGAGCATGAAGAAGGTACATAAGGGATACATGTTAAAAGATCATAATCATGAATAAGATATAGTGGAGCTTTGTCTTAGTATAGAAGGTAGGAGGATATTGAGAGCAAAAAATGGACAAGTTGGTCCTCCCTCAAGTACCAAAATCATAAGAATAGGAGTGGTATTATCCAATCACTCGGGAAACAACATAAAAAATGCTACTAAAATGGAGAGAAACATAACAACGTGGATGCCACAAGTTGAAACCAATGATGCTACTAGTAAAAAAAAAATGCTATTACAATGCTAAGGTATTCAAACCAATTGTGGAAGGTAGAAATATACATCATGTGGATAAATGACTTTGAATCAAACATGGGAGAAATTATTTGGTTACCAATTATTAATGTATATTTTTAACAAGTACAAGTCAACACACTATTGATGATAATGGGAGTCAAGTTACCTAGTACATTTTAACAGGTGCGAATGAATGAGTTGAAGTCAAAATATTTGTAGAATATATTGGTTAGGGGACACTGATGTACTCCCACTATCAATAGTGAGGAATCTACCACTAATGATAGCAAACCATAACATATTGAATGAGACTCTAAATCTTATTTGTAGAGAAAATGAGTTTAATTTGATGAGAAAAGATCTGATGTAAGGAGGGAAATGAGGAATCACCCATCAACTAACATGCGTGTAACTAAAAGGCCAATGATTTGAAAGGAATTCAAAAGAGAATTGTAAGGACCACCATCGAGTGCATCTCCTACATGAACCAAATGGAATAGTACATGGAGGATAACCTATGAGCAACAACCAATAATGAAAGGTGATAATAGAGGCAAGGAATTTCACCAATGATGAAAATGGAACTCAAGTTACGGCATGAATCCTATTGTGTGAATAGAACCACTAAGTCAAGACCAACAACGAAGGTCATTGTTGAGCACAAGGTCACCTATTAGTGATGAAAATAAGTCCGAGGTGCTACTCTAGGCAAAACTCTCAAAGCAGTTGTCATAGTTGATGAGAGTAAAATCTCCATGTGATTAGAAGAGTAAAAAAGCTCAAAAAACAAGGTGAATGATTGTATAATTATGATGCTTTCATTGTTGTGAATGAAAAAAAATATAATCCAATGCATAATTAGCTAATTCATTCGCAATATGATTTTTACTTCTATGCACATGAATGAATGTATGGAGTGACAAGAAACCCTCTCTTAAACATTTAAGTGTATTTGGATGTGATGTTTTTGAACATGTTCTAAAGGAGAATATGAGTAAGTTGGATAAGAAAGTTGAAAAGTGTATCTTTATTGGATGTAAACATGATTTAAAAGGTTATAAGTTTTGGAACCTAGAAACTAAGAAGTTTATATATAGCAAAGATATCGTTTTTAAAGAAATTAAAGATGTTGTCAAACGGGAATTCCTACAAACTAGGAGAAATAACTAGAAAAGATAAATTTTGAATTGAAGGATGATGAATCAGACTCTGCATAAGAACATGAATAGGAAGAACAAGAACCACATGTCTAGTATTGATGAAATTAATTTAGGAAAGAAGACGACTAGAGAGATATACTTGGACAACCAAGAAAGGCTCACCAATAAAAAACATCTAACTGATTGGGAAACAAAGAAAAAGCACATTGATTTCTTGGCAACGTCTAAAACTCAAAAAGAAGGAAACATATAAAAAAACTAGTAAAGATGGAAACACCTCTATAGTTGTTTTATCTAATATTGTAATTGATTTTTATCTCATATATTTTGTAATTAAAAATTAATAAGGAGAATGTTTCCATTGTTTATAAAATGCTCATCTCTCCCTCATAATAAGATGTTAGTATTGTTTTCCAGAACATCTGTGTTATTCTCTCAATTCTAAATCTTTTTATTTCTACATATAGATCAATTGGTATCAGAGCATAATATTTTGGAAGCCATCCACCTGTTCAAATAATTCCTTTTTGGGATTTTTGGATTCACAATTCAGTGCCCTTCTTAGTGCACCCTCCTTGCTTTAGATTCCCATCACAGATTCCTTTGGTGGATGAAAATCATGTCGCCCCATCAAGAAATCTCAATCGAGGACTCACCAATCAATGATTTATCCATGGCTCTTCAAGATATAATTACGCTGCAGCAACAAAGACACCCTCCTAGGAAAATGAAACTAGATACACACTTTAAACTGCCCAAATTCTCGGGCCAAGTGAATGGAGAGGTCATTTATTCTTGGCTCTGCAGTATCTCTACCTATTTCAAAACATTCCCCATGATGGAGAGGAGATGACGCTTCAAATATCTTGTCTACAGTTGGAGGGCCTGGCGCAAACATGGTGGGATACTCCACTTGAATATGTCCTTAGTCGTCGAGCTCGGGGAACCAACAAAGACTAGATCCACACATATCACACATTGTGATGAATTCTTCCAAGCCTTAAGAGAATTTTTTATCTGCCAGATTATCTCCAGAATCACCTTTCCAAATTGTTGCAACTATGGCAACAACCAAATCAATCAGTGCAAGCATACATTGATGTCTTATGCAAATTTCACATTCAACTCCATATCTCTGATCTAGAAGAGGCATTGATTATTAAATTTAATTCTGGTATGATAATGGTTTTTCATCGAGAAATTGAGTTGTTTGATAGTATTTCCTTGGATAAGGAATTTATTCGGGCCTTGGCTGTAGAACGTAAAGTGGCTCCTCAAACCTAATCTCCTCAAACAAAAAATGGTCCATCTCCTGTTGTTCCATCTAGTGTGGCCCCCGCCTCCTCCCCTAGTGTACATTTCATAAGACCAAATCAAATGCTTCAGTAGGCTGTCAATTACTTCAAAATATGCACCCCAACAAGACTATTTTTACAGAGGTAGAGTAACCATATTTATCTACCTCAGTTGCAGTTGTTTCTCTTGAAAATCCTACCAAAGTAGACCCCTCTCTCATTCTCATGACTGTTAATGATGCTGACACCTGTATTTACCCATAATTTTCAAATCAAACATGAGTTGTTGACTCTTATCCTTGATAATGGGAGTCAAAAGAATCTTCTGGCACAAGACTTGGTTCACCACCTTAGCCTTACCACCACTCCACACCCCAGTCCATATCAGTTAGGTTGTGTCCAAAAGGAAGGCCCTCATCTTACTGTCTCCCAACATTGTGTCGTCATCTTTTCTATTGGCCTTTCTCGAGATATCGTGGTATGTGATGTTTCTCATCTCGATTGTGTCGATTTGTTACTAGTAATTCCATACCAACATCTCTGACACATTGTTTATCATGTTAAAGATTACAAGTACCTTTTGCAACATGATGGTCGCACCTATGTGATCACATCCTCAACCCTCACATCAACCCAACCTCTTACTGGCAAAGCTCCCATTAAGAAATTCAATATAAACCAATGCATTTCTTTTTGTTTGGTTCGGTCTATCAAGGATAAAAACAACACCAACCCAATACTTCTGCCATGGCTCCACTATAGCCAGAATTCGAAAATTTCTTCACCCATCCCATGGGGTTGCATTCCCCATGCTCTATTGAACACTAAATTGATCATATTCCATGTTCTTCCTTATCCAGTGGCCCATCATTTTTCCTTGTTGGAAAACCATCTATTGGACTTGATTCATCAAAGAGACATGTTGTTGCTAAAGGTCAAACTCGACACAAAAATCTGTGGGTCACAAAGGGAAATGCAACCTCCAATGGTGGTAATAATGAGGTTCAAATAAAGCCATCAATGGTAGCAATGGATGAAATCTCAAGTTCAAATTCTAGTAGCAATAGTGTCACATAAGTTGGGGCAAAGCCACTGTCAGCAACGTTTGGGCAGAGTGTGGACACTATATTCAACAACAAGAACGATGGAAGAATGAAAGTCAATGGAGGGCCCTGTTGCCAAATATTTGAAGGGACATGTTGTGGAATATTTTGTGGTAGACAAGCAACCTTTTTCTTATTTTAAAATTCATGCTACTTTCTATGCAGGAATAATTTCAACAACTCACTACTCACCGCTTCTTATGGGCAAGCTTGTAAAGAGTTCATATGTTTCACAGGGGAAATTCTAATTGAACAGAATGACATTGGTTAGGGGTGCCAATGTGGCCCCTGAATTATCATTTATTTTCAGTCAAAAGGGATACACACTAGTGCATACCAAATCGCTGACAATAGAAACATTGAAGCACACCTTCCCTCATTTGGTGAAGGAAGTTGGGACGCTTCCCACTCTAAACAGAGAGGAATTTGGAAGCCAAGAAAGGATCACCAATCAGAAACATCTAACTGATTGGGAAACAAGGAAAAAACAAATTTCTTTCTTGGCAACATCTAAAACTCAAAAAGAAGGAAAGATATAAATTAAAAAAAAAAACTAGTAAAGATGGAAACATCTCTATAGTTGTTTTATCTAATAATGTAATTGATTTTTATCTCATATATTTTGTAATTAAAAATTAATAATGTAATTTATTTTTATCTCATTGCTTATAAAATGATCATCTCTCCCTCATAATAAGATGGTGGTATTGTTTTCCAGGACATCTATGTTATACTATCCTTTCTAAATCTTTTTAGATCTACATGTAGGTCAATACTCCACCTAATTTCTCAAATTTTTATTTTTTTATTATTGGTGATGATCTTAGAATTATTAGGGAAGAAATAGATTTAGAGGATGGAAAACTTTTGAAAAACTTTTTTCGATGAAGAAATTACAACCTTAGACAAAATTGAGGCATGATATTTAGTAGAGTTGTCGGCTAGAAGAAATCCCATTGGAAACAAATGTGTATTTAACACGAAGTTGAATGCAAAATGAAAAGTAGAGAAATACAAAGTTCCATAGTAGCAAAAGGTTATTCTCAGGTAGAGATAATTAACTTTGGTGAGATTTTTTCTCCTATTTCCAAGTTAAATTCTATTGGATTTATTTTATATGTTGCTTCTACCTTTTATTTAGAAGTAGAATAGATGGGTGTGAAGACAATATTCATACATGAAAATCTAGAAGAAGAAATTGACATGAAACAACCATAAAGGTTTTGTTATTAAAGGAAAGAAAGAGTAGGTATGTAGGTTGAAAAAGTTTGTATATAGGTTAAAGAAATCACCAAGAATGTGTTACTATAAAAAAATTGATACTTATATATTAGAACTTGGATTCATAAAGAATTCCATATTTCAATGCTAGCACAACTCACTATGATGTTAACATGTTAACATGATACTCTATGAAACTAATAAGACATAAGAAGCATGAATTTGACACAAACCAGATGAAAATGTGATGTGATTTTTAGGACCTTTCCTTACAATAATATGCAACACAAGACAACATTAACAATGATATAGGAAAGCGTTTTACACCATATATTCTTCATCATTAGTACGATGCCTTCTAGAATGGATATCAAAAAACATGACATAAAGTTGATGCAAAGTTGACTGAAATCACAATACACCCATTATCATTGTGTGTTGATTGTTCGAACTTAATTATTTTTCTTAAAAACACATTCAGTGGGAGATGACACTATTGATAATGCTACAATATTGTATTGTAGTAGTTGAGCCATAAATTCAACCTAATGTTGGTTCATGTGCATAGGTGAGTTTGGATGATATTGAAGTTCATAATTAATTAAATACATGTGTAGTTTAGATTGAATTAATTACATGTTTGTGAAATTTGAGACACACACTCTGTCTCACTTTTGGAATATTGTGATTGGCAAGGATAATAATAGATCATAGTCTTGTAATTGTGTTGGAGCACTTGGAATGATGGATTTACAATCCATTAAGAGTGAAAATGGAAAATGTATATTGATTTTAAAAACATAGATATTCTTGGTTGTCTTGCTTGTATTGATGATGGGGAGTTGAGTGATTCCCAAAACCAAAATAACATTTTTTTTACAACCGTGGAAACATGTAGAATTGAGATAATTACCACCATTTGGAAATGTGATTGATCCAGAGATGGAAAATTAAGAGGCCGTGATAAAAAAGGATTACAACCATGTTTCTTATCCAGTTAGAGGAGACGTCTTAGTTGACCTTTCATTGGAAAATAAATTCAATTAAAGTCACAAATATTTAGTGCGATGCAATGGGTTGAAAGGCACACTAATACAAGAATTTCAATATTCTTCAAATTATACACATGTGATTAGTTCAATGATTTAATGGGAAATGTCTTTTAGGAATTCAATAAATTCAAGGACCACATGATTTTTCAAGACTAATAATGAGGTGTTATATTTTCCTAGTATATTCATTTTGTCATAGTAGTTCAATTGTGCATGGAACAAGTAAAGGGTGGAAAAGTTTCCAAATCATAATAATGGAAATTGTTTGAAATTTTTTATTTGATATAAATGGAAAAATTTGTTGGATAAACATTAAATTGTTTGGGGTTTGAGTTCTAAACTATTATATTTCCTAATTTATAACAATGTTCTACATAAGCCATTTCAATTTTAAAAATATATGTAAGTTGTTCATTATGATTGATTGTAACTTGGAAAACATGTAACATCAAGACATTACTTTTTTAGCTTTTATTATTGACTTGTAAAATGTTATCTACATATTTGTGCTAACTAGTTTAAATATTGTCTATCTTTAACCCTAATAACTATATTTAATTTACTATTTTGTTCTTACTTAGAATGGATGGTACATGGTATAAAATTAAATTCGTGCTAAAATTACATACTTCCTAAGTACTTATTGGTCCCCACCCTTCGAGATGTTACGACTATAGTAATCCATTTTTCATTTTCCAATTCATTTTACACATAAATTAAAAACCTTTTTTTTCAAGCTTAAGTTTTGTAGATTCATATAATTTTTTAACTTGATTTTCATGCTTTTAAGATAAGTTTCAAATTTCAGTCTTTATTTGGCCTCTTCCTGTGGCACATGCCCATACTATCTTAGGTTAAAAGGATTTTATTCTATTATATCATTGGCCAAGTCAACTAATGCTAGAACTAACTCTAACATTCCTGCTAGCATTAAATGTTTAAAATGTATAGCATAACATAAGCCATATTTAATGTGATAAATGTTTTGTTCATGAGTCATCATACCACACCATATGGAATGCATGCAAGGAACTCCTAATCAATTCTTGAGAGCTAAGACCTCTAGAAATCAAATTTTCAGAGTCAAAACATCTAGGGATTTCACTGCTCACTGCCTTTGACCTCATGAAGAATATCCCAAACCATGAATGGAACTCAAAAAATATTCCATAGATTGATAAAGTATTCACAATTATCCATATCTTGTTGCAACGTCTATAGCTTGAAGGCTATAGAGGGCAACCCCCTTTCTTGTTGCTATAAATATATTTCCCTTGGTTCTACCCAGTTCCACAAACCATGGTAAAATCCTCATCTGTAAGTGATATCATGATTATACTTTGACCATGCATATGCTCTAGACCTATATGCATTAATTAGTATATGTTGAAGATATGATAAATGATAACATCACAAAATAACTTGAGAAAATAATTTGCACAAATTCACATAAAATAGATTGGCATATATGTGAAAATTAAATTGGATACATAACTATAATCATAGAAATAGAGTGGTGTATCCATTTCCATTCCAAGAGTAGAAAATGCTAAGAGAATGCCTTTTTTATATGTATCATTGTCGACCCTCAACATTGTCATCCCTAATTACCCTTTACACTATTCTTTTACTTGTTATACTATTTTTTCCTTCAAAGCATTTAATATTGATCCTCCATACCGACAAATAGTGTGATCATGTACTCTTTGCTTAATTTCTTAAAATCCTATGTTTTTAACTAGGATAAATTGTATTTTTGAGTTTGTTTTATTAATGGTGGAATCATAGTTCATTTTCCATACCAATAGAAGGGTTTTGGTAACAGTGAAACCATGGGACCGGTGCTTTTGCATTCATGGCCATCCACGCAAAGGGTTCACTCTTCAAATTTGGCAAGTACTTAAAACATGGAAATTACCCTTCTGGTGCATGTTTGCATCCTTTTTTATAGTGCAAAGTCAAAATGGGGCATCGATAGTTCTATGATATGTCCAACCATAAAAAAAACCCTATTTTTTATTACATTTACAACATACTTGCGATCCAGACAGTCGAATCATGTTTGCAATAGGTTTGGTGAAGTTCACAAAGACAAAGAATATCTTATGGTTGACGTTTCATCTATTACAAGGAGATTTACCCTCAAATACAAGGATTAAGTATTATCTCTATGTCACGGCCTATCAAAGGCATGATTTGATGTAATACTCAATGTAATATGTATATATATGATCTGAAATTTCAATGCTAGGCTAGCTATTCAGTCAATCCAGTTAGTGATTTTGATCAAGATTTATATTTTGTAAGCTCTATGTCTGAGCTATATAACGACAAACTCTATGTAACCTAATCTTAGTTAATATGAGACTCAGTCCTTGATCTATTCTTTCATTGTGACTTCTCTCCTTCTACGATTGTATTTTAGTAAGGAACCATTATGGTAAGGACCCCTCACAACCACGTTCTTGATTAAAAAATATTCTATGTTGTTTGTGTTCATATCACTTTCGATTTACTATTGTATGCATATGTCATTAGAGAAATTTTGAGGTCTAAAATGAGCCTCCTAAGGAATATTATAAAATAATAGTGGAAATATTAAAATAAGATTAGATTACATCATCAAATTTTAGAGGGAAAAAGAAAAAACTACTTTTTCAACTCGCATTTCCATCATTAGTAAGATGCCTTCTAGAATGGATGTAACAAAACATAACACAAAATTGATGCAAAGTTGACAAAAATCACAATACACCCGTTAGCATTGTGTGTTGATTGTTTCAACTTAATTTTTTTTCTTAAAAAAAATGTAGCGAGAGATGACACTATTCATAATGCTACAACCTTGTATTTTAGTTGTTGAGCGATAAATTCAACTTCAACCAAATGTTGGTTCATGTGCATAGGTAAGTTTGGATGACATTAAAGTTCATAATTAATTAAATACATGTACTTTTATATTGAATTAATTACATGTTTGTGAAATTTGACCCACAAACTCTAAATCACTTTTGGAATAATGTGATTGGAAAGGATAATAATAGATAAAGTCATCATGTAATTGTGTTGGAGTACTTGGAATGATGGATTTGCAATCCACTGAGAGTGAGGAAATGAAAAGTGTATATTGATTTTATAAACATAAATATTCTTGGTTTTCTTCATTCTATTGATGATGGGGAGTCGAGTGATGACTCCCAAAACTAAAATAACATTTTTTTTTCAACCGTGGAGACATGTAGAATTGAGATAATTACCACCATTTGGAAATGTGATTGATCTAGAGATGAAAAATTAAGAGGCTATGATAAAAAAGGATTGGAACCATGTTTCTTATCTAGTTAGGGGAGATGTCTTAGCTGTCCTTTCATTGGAAAATAAATTCAATTAAAGTGCAAAAACATTTAGTGTGATGCAATCAATTGAAAGGCACATTGATACACGACTTTGAATGTTCTTCAAATTATACATATTTGATTAATTCAATGATTTAATGGGACATTTCTTTTGAGAGTTCAATAAATTCAAGGGCCATATCCTTCTTCAAGGCTAATAGTGAGGTGTTACATTTTCCTAGTATATTCATTTTGTCACAGTAGTTCAGTTGTGTTTGGAACAAGTAAAGTGTGTAAAAGTGTCCAAAACACAATCATGGAAATTGTTTGAAAATTTTGATTTGATATAAATGGAAAAAATTGTTGGATAAACATTAAATTGTTTGGGGTTTGCGTGCCAAACTAGTATATTTCTTAATTTATAACTCTATGCTACATAATTCATTTCAATTTTAAAAATATATGTAAGTTGTTCATGATGATTGATTGTAACTTGAAAAACATATAACATCAAAAATTACTTTTTTAGCTTTTATTATTGACTTACTAAATTCTATCTACATAATTGCACTAGCTAGTTTAAATACTTCCTATATTTAACTCTAATCATTATATTTAATTTACCATTTTGTTCTTACTTGGAATGGATAGTACATGGCATAAAATTAAACTTTGTTTAAAAATGACATACTTCCTAAGTATTTCTTGGTCCCCACCCTTTGATATGTTGGGACTATAGTAATGCATTTTTCATTTTCCAATTAGTTTTACACAAAAATCAAAACTTTTTTTTCAAGCTAAAATTATGTAGATTCATATAATTTTTTAACTTGATTTTCATGTTTATAAGATAGTTTCAAATTTTAGTCCTTATTTGGCCTCTTCCTGTGGCACAATCACATATCATCTTACGTTAAAAGGAGTTCATTCTATTTTATTGTTGGTCAAGTCAACTAATGCTAGAACTAGCTCTAGTTCTAGCATTCTTTGCTAACATTAAATGTTTAAAATGTATAACATATCATAAGCCATATCTAATGTGGATACATCATTTTTGTGCATGAGTCATCGTACCACACCATATGGTGTGCATGTAGGGAACTACTAATTAGTTCTTGGGAGCTAAGACCTATGGAAATCAAATTTTCAGAGTCAAAACATCTTTGGATTTCATTGTTCATTGCCTTTGACCCAATGAATATTATCCCAAGCCATGAAGGGAACTCAAAAAATATTCCACAGATTGATAAAGTATTCTCAGTTATTTAAATCTTGTTGCAACCTCTAGAGCTTGAAGGCTATTGAGGCTAACCCCCTTTCTTGTTGTTGTAAATTTTTTCCCTTTAGTTCTTCCCAGTTTCAAAAACCATGGTAAAATCAACATATGTAAGAATGATCATAATTATACTTTGATCATGCATATTCTCTAGACCTATATGCATTAATTAGTATATGTTGAAGATATGATAAATGATAACATCACAAAATAGCTTGAGAAAAGAAGCACAAACTCACATAAAATAGATTGATAAATATGCACAAATTAATGTAGATACACAACTAGAGTCATAGAAATATAGTTTTGTATCCATTTCCATTCTAGGAGTAGATGGTGCTAAGAGATTGTCTTTTTTATATGTATCATTGCTGGCCCTTAACATTGTCATCCATAATTACCATTTCTTTACACTATTCTCTTACTTGTTATACTTTTTTTTCCTTCAAAACCCATAATATTGATCCTCCATACCCACAAATAGTGTGACTAGGTACTCTTTGTCGAATTTCTTAAAATCCCATGTTTTTAACTAGGATAAAGTGTATTTTTGAAGTTTTTTTATTATTAATGATGGAATAATAGTTCATTTTTAAATACCAACAGAAGGGTTTTGGTAATAGTGAAACCATGGGACCAATGTTTGTGCATTCATGGCCATTCACGCAAAGGGTTCACTCTTCAAATTTGTCAAGCACTCAAAAGCATGACAACTACCCTTATGGTGCATGTTTACATCCTTTTTTATATTACAAAGTAAAAATGGACCATCGATGGTTCTATGTTATATCCAACCATAAAAAACCATATTTTTTATCACATCTTTAACATACTTGGGATCCAGTCAGCCACATCTTGTCTAGCATAGTTTTGGTGAAGTTCACAAAGATGCAAAAGATCTTATGGATGATGTTTCATCTATTACAAGGAGCTTTATCCTCAAATCCGGGGATTAGGTATTATCTCTGTGTCACGACCTCTCAAAGACATGATTTGATGTAATACTCAATGTAATATGTATAAATATGACGAGACATTTGAACGCTATGCTAGCTAGTTAGTCAATCCATTCAATCATTTTGATCAAGATTTATATTTTTTAAGCTCTATGTATGAGCTAAATAATGATAGACTTTATGTAACCTAATCTTGGTTAATATGAGACTCATTCCTTCATCTATTGTTTCATCGTGACTTCTCTCCCTATGCGATTGTAGTTTAATACGGCACCATTGTGGTAAGGGCCCCTCACAACCACGTTCTTGATTACAAAGTATTATATGTTGTTTTTGTTCATATCACTTTTGATTTACTATTTTATTCATATAATTGTTTTATATAGTGCTTGTGTGGTTAACAAATAGATGTTAATAATTGTTTCTAGTGTGTAGATCACATGTAGAGTAGCATTATATAAAGGACAACTTTTATACAGTCCAACTTTAACCCTTGATGATCACCATTGTTTATAATATTATGTCAACCATTTTGAATCTAAGGTTTCAATTTTATTCTAAGGGAATATTATTAATGAACCAACCCATTTCTATTTATTTGTGATTATCTAAGATTTCATTGTGTTTTAAAGTTAAGGCTGAATCTATAGTTCTTTTAGATAAGAAATCATTATTAACAATCTTAATTTTGCTTGTGATAATTTGAAGCCCTTCACTTTATGATTGATACAACATTGGGACTTGAAATTGAGTGCTATGTTTTGTTTTGTGGCAAATACCCTTGCATCAATACAATGCTATGAGTTTATACATGATAATAATTCTTTTGGTTTGATTATATAAAGCAATTCAGGCTCAGGAACCTATTTCACCTTGTTATCATACAATTTGGAGGTATATTCAATTCGAGTGAACAATCTTTATCTTGTGCCCAAACTTTGTCTACAAGCATATTTACTCTCGCACAAAGATTTTGTACATTCAATATGGTTACTATGGTATGTTAGTTAGAGCTTGATCTACTTCATGAACAATTGCTTTGTAATGTGTGTTTGGTGAAATAATAAGTGATTGTTTTGATGACGATTGATTTAGTATTCATGTACTTAATTGATGCTCTATATTATAAGGGGTTTAGATTAGTTCAGGGATATATACTGGAACTCTTGCTTGAGAAAACAATGAGAACTAGAATATTTTACTTTTAATTCCAACTTGCAAGAAAATACATGAAATTTTCCATGAGCAATGAAAGAGTGTATTCTGGAGCTAAGCCAGGGGATTTGAAGTAAAAGACTAGCTAGAGGAGTCTTATATTCATGCACATTTCATTTCAGTGTTGTTGATTGCTTTAAGATTAGAAGTAGATTTCAATTTATTTTTAAGATTATAATAGAATATCATTATTTAGTTGTTTTTGAAGAGAAAAATAGTTCTCACATTGTTTGCACATAAAATGATTATAGATTAGCAGTTTACATCGTGGATTGAATTGTGAAGGGTTTTTATTGTGACATTAAAATAGTCCAATATTTTTTGGTGTCGTCATCGGGGAGCTCTAAAAAGGTAACAATAGGTAATTAGTTTCTTTTATTTAACTTTGAATACATTTTAGTTTGGCAAAGGAGAGACAGGAAGATGCAAAGATGCCTCTTTTCAAAAAAATATGAAAGGAAGGTTCTAGCATACCACAAGCACTTTAGTGGGTCTTCCCAAACACTCCATGGTATGTGGTTAAATGGTTAAAGCAAAAGATAGTAAAGGTAGGTTTCTTAAATAAACTTTTGAAGTGTGGAAAAAAAAAACCCTCTACTAATTCGTCTTATGGATACACAAGTAAAAATCAAAAGGGAGAACCTTCCACATGTCAATCAACTACTGACCCTATCATACCTTGGTCTAAATCCACAACAAAGAAAAGACAGAAATATAAAAATAATAAATAAGTTAAATATCAACAAGTAGAGGAAACGATTCTTCATTTGGAATTATATCAATATGTATCTCTAGAACGCATTACTAGGCTCCTTGAGACTCCAAGAGGTGTTGTTGTATCACAAATAGAGGCTATTTTTGTAGTGGAAATACCTGAGGCGTGAGTTGAAGACAAATTCCTCACTCACCACAATCTAATCACTGAGCCATAGCCATCACCAACTCACATTGAGTACAGTTTATTTGGTAATATGGCAGAAGAGCACAAAAATGAGGAAGTTGGGAGAAAAAAAACCACTTTTAGATTTCCTATCCTTGACAAAGCACCAAACGTCAACATCAGAAACATCTCTCCTTCTATCCTACCCAACATGAGAAATTTTAATAGATATTTTAAAAACAAAAATCCTTGGTATACGTATGAATGTAATGTTGTAGTCTAACTAGACTGCTTTTTCGTCTTGAAAATCATGGAAATCCAGGTAAGATTTTAAGAAAATCCGGCAGGGAATTTTGTAAATCCACGTTATAACTATAAAAATTTAATATTTTGGGTGCCCTAGAGGTTTTTGATGGTGTTGAATCTATTTCCACCATCAAAATCATGATTCAAACACGGTTACTGTAAGATTTCTTAACTTTTTTTAGCCCGGATTCCGGCCAATTTTGGTCGTTCGGTCAATTCCTTTGTCTCCTTAGACAACTCCGAATGTAATGCATTATATATAGTAACAAAGGCTGAATTAAAATTTTTAATAGATATTTTTAAGACAAAAATCCTTGATAATCTTTGGTATAAGTATGAATATAATGCATTGTATATAGTAACACAGGCTGAATTAGGAATTTTAATAGATATTTGTAAGACAAAAATCCTTGGTAATCTTTGGTATAAGTATGAATATTATGCATTGTATATAGGTTATTTATAACACACATTTTAAAATGATATGCACTTTAATAAAGTGGTCACTTTCTGCATCGGAAAATTAATTCCAAGCGCAAAATACATCCAAACAAATATGTACTCTGGGGACATTATCTACTTATGGAAAGTATATCCATTTGATGCATGAAACTCTCCCTCAACAATTCCACTTTACATTCATTGGTCTCCTCGTCACACGAAAGAAGCTTCCCACATCGTTGTTTTAAAGTGGCCACGTGTACTACTACGCATAAATCCCTATGGACTCAATGCATTTTGTGTTTCCCTATATATATGCTGCCCTATAGCTAACACTCTTATCACAGGTATTCACTTGCAATACTGTAAAAGCATCTTTATGCGTCCTGATTTCAAACCCTCTAGGCTTCACACTCCCTCGTTTTGAAGACTTGGAGCTTCTCAAGCACTTCCTGAGTTCGACTCAGGAATACCAGAGCAACAAACCCACGTGGCTAAACCCTCGCGGCAGTTCAAGGAAATCTGACAGAAAAGATGGGGAAAATGGGTGTCGGAAATAAGAATGCCCAATTACACGGGAAGAATTTGGTTGGGCTCCTACGACACCATGGAAAAGGCTGCCCGTGCCTACGATTTTGCGGCGTATTGCCTAAGAGGATCAAAAGCCAAGCTTAATTTTCCCGTCTCCGCAGGAAATCCCCTGCGCCTCTTCTTTATCGCCACCCCAAATTAAAGCCTCTGCCGCCAAATTCGCCGCAGAAGAATTGCAGCTGCCTTCTGAAGCAGCGTTTTCATCCTCCTGTTCAGAAGCGGAATGCAGCAATGACGGGCAGGGGATTTGGACGGAAAAGATCCCGACATTTTGGGGTTGGGTGCTTCTTGAATGTCTAGAGAGCGGCAAGTCTCCAAATTTAAATGAATTCCCGCCGTTGGATGAGTCTATGGAGTACTTTGGGGTTCACTTGTAGCTCACCGCACCGAAGGCGAAGGCAAGATGAATCATTTTAAAATTATTTTCGACCGCTGGAGAGAGTGGATGGTTAAGTTTAATTCTGGTTTGAGACATTTATGACATTGGTGGATGAATGCTCTTCCTCATAATGAGGACATGAGCCGCCAAATGCACATCTTCATTACTATTTATTTGTACACAATCAATTAACCAATATGAAAAAAAAAATTGTGAATTGCAATCTATTTTGGAATTTCAAAACAGATTTACTTGTTAAATTTAGCAATTTTTACATTTTATTTTTTACAGTTTAAAAAAACAATAACAAATTATTTATTATATTTAACAAACAAATCACTCAATAACAAACACTTTATCTGTCAAATTCCAACAAATTATTTATTATATTTAACAAACAAATAACTCAATAACAAACACATTATCTGTCAAATTCCATACTTCCAGCAAAACAAGAATGGCGGTGGAGCAGCAAGTCCCTGCTAAGAGGGTAGTGGAATTTATTATCTTGAATAGCAAATCTAGATAGATTAGATAGATAGATAGGTATAGACTTATTACGATTGACTTTGTTCATAGTCTTGTGTTGCAAGGGAGTGGTTTTGATAAAAGACACTACAAGCAATGAACCAAGAAACGAGGCTAATTTTCATTGCTCTAAACATCGCTCTGCATGGTAACTATGGTATTAGAAATTAATCGAAGCTATTTCTGCGCTAAATAAAGTTGTATAACGTTCAATAAAGCCTTATTTTTTTTATGTATAACGTTCACAAAAGCTTTATTTTTTAATTTTATTGGAATGGAACAATAGAAAATACTTTGTTAAAAGTTAAATTTTGACTACGTATTGTTTGAAAGAATTTAAATTAATTAAAATGATTTTAATAAATTTCCCACTTCAATGTCGTTAAACCATAATCCAACAAAGCAGCCCTTTCATAAAGAAAACATATTTTTACAACTGTGATGGTGTGAGAATAAAATTTCCCACTTCAATGCCGTTAAATCATAATCCAACAAAGCGGCCCTTTTATAAGAAAAAAATATGTTTACAACTCTGATGGTGTGAGAATAAAGTGTCCTACATAGTGATGTGGCAATAAAGGAAAATTAAAGTTTTTCATATGACCAAGAGTGGAATATTTTGGATATATACATTAAAAGCTCAAATTTAGTGTCTAACTAAACTATGAAATGTATGCGATAATAATTTATTGGACTAAGGCTTTTTGTGATAATAGCTTATTTGACTTCAATCATATTCGTGTGCATTCTGGTGTAGTAATGGGAGTGGTTTTGATAAAAGACACTTCAAGCAACAATCCAATAAGTGGGGCTAATCTTCATTACTGGAAACATTACTTCACAGGATTGCAGGGATTTTAAGTTTAGAAAATAGAACATAATTCAACTTACACATTTATTAATTAATTGTGAGGACGTTATGCGAAATACAACAAAGTTTTCTTCCTTCGCCATTTCTTTGTGGAGGATAGCTGAATCTGATTTGATTGCTCATATATGAAAAGAAGAAACTAAAGCAGAAGCCAAACTCTTTTAATATTGTCTTCCCAAAGTCTAGTCTCTCCTTATTGGTTATGAGATTATAGAAGATTTATGAGATCTACCTAGCAGAACAAATTGGCATTGATATTCAGACTATTGGCTCCAACAACACGCAGTCCATAGAGGAACATCTCTCAAAGCCTCCTATATTCTCTGCTAAATCATTTCGTACAAATTATGTGTCAGAGAGCATTGAAGGAATCTGATGTTGGGTTTGTGAAGAAACCAAGAAAAAACGGGAAATTCTATGAGTAGTTGTAACGAATGTATTGTTGTAAAACTAAATGACTTCGATTCAAAAGCCCAAGTTGGTGTCGTTATCTGCAAACGCTGCAACTGTAGCAGTGGACAATTATTTTATTTTTTTAATTGTTATATATATAATAATAATAATAATAATAATAATAATAATCCTATCGTCACCAAAATAAATTAAAATAAGCAATTAAACATCAGCATGAAATATGGGCTTGGATGCCAGCCACGTTCCAAATAAAAAATTAAACATCCGCATGAAATGTGGGCTTGGATGTGAGCCACGTTCCCCTATCTGGAAATCCACCTTTCAAATGGATGGGTAAAACTATTAAAACCAATGCTCTAAAAAACATGGAAACATCGAAACAAAGCTATTAGAAGCATTGCTATAACCCTGATAACTAGTTTAACACCTGAACACAAACCTGGGTACATGAAGAAATAATGTCGAGCCTTGAAGAAAGGACAAAAGGATCAAAGACCACCCAATACAAATCACAAGTCATCCAACACAAATGAAGGTGAGACCACTGCTGTAGTCACAGACGGTGATGTATTGTTTATTGTTTCAGTAGAGGATGCATGTTTATATACATCTAGCGGTAGCTTTCATTAGATCCTTGACTCTAGGGCATCTCACCATGTAACCCCATGTAAAGATAGTTTTATTGCATATAATCTTGGTGATTATGGTAGAGTGCATTTGCGGAATAATAATTTTTGCAGCATTATTGGAGTGGGAGATATCCAGATCAAGATGAAGAATGGACAAGATATATTGTTGAAATAGGTCAGGCATGTACCAGAAATGTGCATGAGTTTGATCTCTATGGGATGGTTGGATGATGAAGGCTATTCCAAAAGCTTAGGAAAAGGAGGATGGAAAATTAGCATAGGAGCATTGGTTGTGGCCACAGGACCCAAGATAGGAACACTATATTCATTGAAGGTAATGATAGGAAAATCAGATTTGGTTGTTGTCACAAAAGAAGGAAATTCAACAGATCTGTGGCATAAGCACTTGGGTCACATGAGCGAGAAGGGTTTAAAAATCCTTGTTGGTAAAAAACTATTACCAGTTTTGAGATCCTACAATCTTGATCTTTGTGAGCATTGTATATATGGTAGACAAAGAAGGGTTTCATTTCTTAGACATGGTCATGACAGAAAGAAAAATGTGTTAGAATTGATACAATCAGATGTGTTTGGACCAGTTAACATCAAGTCATTAGGTGGAGCATCATATTTTGTAACATTTATAGATGATGCATTGAGGAAGGTTTGGGCCTATTCCATGAAAAGTAAAGTTGAAGTGTTTGAAATATTTCAAAAATTCCATGTTGTAGCTAAAAGAGAGACTAACAAATTGCTCAAGTGCCTAATAATAGATAATGGTGGAGAATATTACTCAAATGCGTTCAAAGAATATTGTAACAGGTTTCGCATAAAGCATGAGAAGAATGTGCCTGGTACACCTCAATAGAATGATGTTGCAGAACGAATGAATCGCACCATTATGGAACATGTAAGGAGCATGTTGTCCAATTCCGGTTTGGACAAGCATTTTTGGGCAGAGGCTGTGAGGACAAATTGCTACATCATAAATAGATCTCCATCTATAGCCTTGGATGGAGGCATCCCTGAAGAAGTTTGGACTGGTAAGAAGCTGAATTATTCTCATTTGAAAATCTTTAGATGTGAATCATTTGTACATATTCCCAAAGAATATAGAACTAAGCTAGATGATAAATCAATGAAATGCATTTTTCTGGGATATGCGGATGACGAATTTGGTTATCATCTACGGGATCCAATCAAACATAAAATTATTTGAAGCATGGATGTTATATTTAATGAGTCAGAAATGTTTAAAAGGAATGTAGGTGAGGTGGAAGTCAAGAAAGTTATTGACAAGTTTGAAGAACAACATGAAGACATCCCACCAATGTAAGAAAATGGGCAGCAAATTCAAGAGCAAGAAGGACAGCAAGGGGAAAGTGATGAACACCAAGAAGAAGGAATCTTGTAGGAATCTTTAAAGGAGATTCAACCCCATGATGCACCACCATAGTTGGTTCGCAGATCTTCTAGGCCTCATAAGCCTTCACAAAGGTATCCTCCTTCAAACTATATCCTATTGACTGATGAAGGTGAGCCTGATTGTTTTCAAGAGGCTTGTAAAGTTGAGCATAGTAAAGAATGGAAGAATGCAATGGAGGAAGAAATGAACTCTTTGCTGGAAAATAAAACTAGGGAGTTGATAAATCTCCCAAAAGGTAGAAAGGCTTTTCAAAACAAATGGGTGTATAGAATTAAGCATGAAGGTGACGAAAATAAGGAGAGGTATAAAGTAAGGTTGGTGGTGAAAGGATTTGGCCAAAAGGAAGGTATTGACTTCACTGAAATTTTCTCACATGTTGTCAAAATGTCATCCATTAGAGTCATTCTTGGTCTTGTTGCTAATTTAGACTTAGAATGTGAACAATTAGATGTAAAAACTGCTTTCCTTCATGGAGAATGTTATGCGGAATTATGATCTACGGATAAATAAAATTCCCTAAGTGTGGTGCTAGGCACTTAGAACAACAGGTGAAAGAATTTTCTATCACTTTCTCTAACATAAATAGACACACAGAATGATAGAAGAACCTACTTGTGATCCAAGCGCTTCTTCTTCTCTTTCTGTCTCTTTTGTTGTAGCTTTCAATCCAACTCAAATCACGAGATTGATTACTGCAAGTATAAACAGAGAACAACAAACATATTGAAATATAAAGATGCATACTTATATTAATCACTCAAATCGATTAGATGTGAAACATATATATCATTCAAGAATCCATTGCATGAGAAATAGAAACATAAACAGATACATATATGGGAAAATGAACAACAATATTTATTAAAGAGTAGAAGGAGGAGGTTACAACTAATGGTCGATTTAATGCCACCAGCTGCAGCTTCATCCCAGCCTCATCACATCCAACATCACACAAGCAGCATATCAGTACTTTCACTCTCTCCAATGAGAATCCAACAACATTTCTTTACCAAAATTGTTCCTTCCCTAGCACTAGGATCTGTGCTCAATTTATAGGGAAACTGATGGTAGTTTCTCAATGAATGAATTTCTACTAATAGGCAAGACATGTTCCCAAGTTCAGAGGTGTTAGATGGACACTTGGATTCAAATTTTGACACATATGGACTCTTCTAGAAGGCATTGGCGATGTGGAGATTCCCGGAACAATGAGAATTCCACTCCCAAGTGACCAACACACTCTTGAATGTCCGAAAGTGCATTGCAGTGCACCCTTGAATTGAGGAAGTTGCATATGCAATGTAGTTAGTCCCTTTCGAGGCAACGTTGGTGAGTTCATAAGTGATATAACATATACTACAAACCTTGGAAATCTCACAATAGAAGCCATGAATGATTTGTTCTTCTCTTAGGGAATATAGCAACTGAAATGTAAGGGGATGATAGACCCTATTTCATTGGTCCTGGGGATGATGTCCAGTTTGACCAGGTCATGGGGGATGATGCCCAAATTGACCTATAACAGCTGCCCCTAAAGCATGAATTCGAAATAATAATAATATTTTTGAATGAGATTCTTTACGACGTGGTGAGCTAGAACTAAAGCGGAGTGGTGACCTGCATCAATATTACAATACATTACATCATAATATTTGATATTGATCACGAATTGCTGAGGGAGGCATTCCCATGCTCAGCACATAAACTATCTAATAACATGTGCATAGTGCAGAAAGCCGTCTACATTGGAATGTTGCCCAATACAGACATGCCTACAGATATAGGCCCATGTTCAGGTGACGATCTGTATGTAAGGTCACCGTACAGATGATGTGTACAACAATCCTAAAATCGTAGCCCGGATGGCTGAAACTAGACCCGGGGTCTTCTTATCTCATTCACTCAATCGTTCGAGTACAAGTCTTGCCATGCGAATATATGATTTGTAGTCGAACATGGTAAGACATCGTTTGATTATCAGCCAATGATGTGTGTTGTTAATAAACGTGAGAGAGCCGCCATTGATGTTAATGGCTCTCAAGGTATTGCAGTACATTTCGTAAGGCATGAATAGATGATTTGATGTCGAACGCCAAACAAAATCTTTCGGTCAAAGGTCCGGAAGCGAGGATCTTGTCGATGCTGTAACAAGCCTCATGGTATTGGAAGATGATGTTTCTAGGTAAACTTCCTGGATGATGATTTGATGTCGACAGGAAGTCACTTTATCGTGAAACAAGGGTTACTGATTTAGGAGACAAATGTGACTTGATATAACAATGTTCATGGATGAATATCATGAGAATGAAGGTTTATGAGTATTGCATAAGGATGAGTATTCGCTAGATGACTTCTCTTGAACATATCAACGACACTAAGATGAGTTGGCAACATTGACCCAAAACCGAAGTGAAGGTATGATGAACCATAGGTATGAATGAACCGTCAAGAATATTATCCAATCCAAAAGTCACAATGATGGAGTGAAATGTCATGTTCAAGAGCGACCTGCTACCGTAAAAGTTCTGTTCACTTTCCAAAATTTTCCTCGTTCATTTTTTGACCAATACCTCTTTATTTTTGAAAAATCTTGAGGAGGATAACATATGCTTGATCTATAATTCAACCCTTCGGGCAAATATGCATCACTATTTAATAGATTTAATGAGTCTAGCGATAAATGAAACTCGATTCTTGCCATGATTGACAAGCCCGTCGCTATTTTATGTTTTAATGAGCCTAACGAAAGCGGTCCTTTTTCATATTTAGAGAGTTTGAAAAAGAGGAAAAAATAAAACTCCATGAGTCATTTTTCGTAAATTTGTCTCTCAGATCCGAAAAAGTGTAAAATGATATTTGAGAGAACCTCCTAGCCATGTTTGACTAAGTTTTTCATTTTTCGTAAATAATCTATCT
This sequence comes from Pinus albicaulis, assembly GCA_034641835.2. Taxonomy (NCBI): domain Eukaryota; kingdom Viridiplantae; phylum Streptophyta; class Pinopsida; order Pinales; family Pinaceae; genus Pinus; species Pinus albicaulis. The sequence continues at coordinate 320,530,931 of CM076579.1, forward strand.
CAGTCCGGAAAAGGGTTAAACTTATACTGAGTAGATATCATTTCATTTACTTTTACGAGCTTGAAAAGACAAGTGCTCGGCAATCTTTTCACATTATTGGAGTCTGAAAAGAGCTAAAAGAAGACTCCAGGTGTTCCTTTTTCACTATTATCGAAGCTTGAAAAGGAGATAAAAGTGCACTTCAATTCCTTTTTCATTTTTATCAAAGATCGAAAAATAAGGATAAAAGTATGTTTTGTGGTTAAATCATTCTTGAAATAAGTGTGCACGACTAATCTTCTATGTCAGCTGTAAACATGTTTAGAACAACATCAAATGGATTAAAAATACCTGTTTCATGATAAAAAATGAATAAAACCATAGTCACTTCAATAAATATGATTTGAAAATAATCAAATAACTAATTAAAAGAGTTTTTTTGTCCATTTTTACCATTTGAAAGTTACCATTTTCATTTTGGAGCTTTGAACCTGTTTTTGCCCCCGAACTTCAGATGTTTATTGGGTGTAATTGGTAAGAATGTTTTGAATGCCCCTTGCAAGAGCACATGTCGAATTCCCCCTACAAAAGCAGATTCCCCCCAAGCTTCATTTCATTCACCTAAGTAGACTACTGGTTACTAATAGATAGATGGAATGAAGGTTCATTTACGAAATCATTTAGGAGAGGATTTGTTTCATTTTTTAATGAGCTCGTCATAGGAAAAGTGTTCTACTCATGGAACCTTGTTTCATTTTTTAACGAGCTTGACACAAGAAAGGAACTATGCTCATGGAAACTTGTTTCATTTTTTAACGAGCTTGACACAAGAGAAGGAACTATTCTCATGGCCTATTTCATTTTTTAACGGGGTCGACACAGTAAAAGAACTATCCTCAACACTTGTTTCATTTTTTAATGAGGTTGACATAGTAAAAGAACTTTCCTCATGGGACCCTATTTCATTTATTGAGGTTGACATAGGAAAAGAAATATACTAATCACCTAATTCATTTTTTAACAAGGTTGACACAGGAAAAGGACCATCCTCATTGTGTGGTCGAACCAATGAGCGTGCGCTGGAAAAGACGTAGTCTAACAGAGTCATCATTTAAGGAGTTTGATGAGAACCACAAATGATAAGTTATACCATGTGTCGATGTGTCTTCCCCAGGGTTTCCATTGAACTTAGGAATATCCGAGGGTAATTTATGAGATATCACCAGCCACCAAGGAGCGTAATTGATTGGATCATTGGTAAGCCGATTTAAATTCGGTAACTTTAAAGTTGCAACAAAGGGCAACTGTCGATTTAGGTCGGGTTGAGCATAGCCAGGGTATGATGGAATTGCTTAGGCTTTTGAGCACCAACATAAGGAATCTATTGTTGGTAACCCAGATAGGGGTTGTTTTGAAAAGAAAACGCTTGAGGATTCTTTTGATCAAAACCTGGGTATGCTACTTGTTGAAATGAAGGTTGTCGCATTTGCACTTGTGGCTGCCAAGGGGTATATCCACCAAAATTATAACCCAAAATAGGATAGCTTGGATTCGGTTGCGAATAGGTATAACCTGGTTTTGGCTGTGACATCCCATAATATGGTAATACAACTTGTGAATAATTGACTCTGGATACAGGTAGTTGTTGTAAAACAACCGAAGGAGTTGGAGTCTGAGGGCCCAATACTTGAGGGTATTGGGTTGAAGGACCCACTTGAGACGGTTTAGGTACAACAGTTTGAGCCTATAACAGGGGTAAGGATGTATTAACAAGTGGAGTTGATGTGGGTGCAACAGGTTGAACCGGTTGATACGAGTGTACAACCGTTTGTGGTTGGATGGGTAGAGTGGGTTGCCAATAACAAACATTCATTCTGACATTAGGATGACCAAATAACAATGAAGTACTGTCAATATGGGTGACCACATGTTTCCCCCCAGCATGAGGAGTATGATAAGATGGAAAATATTGTTCTCCAAATGCAGGGAGTCCAGTTGGAATTGTACTGGATAGAATATACCCAGATGGACCAACTTGATATTTCCTTGATGATGGATATAAAGGATTAAGTCGTTTAGTACTCACTATAGATTTACTAGTTAGAATACCATACAATTACATTGGTGAAGTCCATGGGTTTTAGGATGCACTAGAGAAGGTTCCAGATAAAGATTGGTAACCAGGTGGGATAGAAGGGCCACCATATAGATGTGACTCTGGTGAAGTTGTGAACATCGACGGGGTAGCAAAAGCAGCTGCTGTCGCAATTGGAATAGATGGTCCAGCCGAAGATGTTGGCTCAGGCATGGTTATTTGACCAAATGTATACCCTATTGGATCTACGGGAACTCTAATAGACACAAGATCAACAAAAGCAGAGGCTGGTGATTGAGGAAAATACTTGTACAGGTAAAGCTCTGCCCCAAAATGAGTTGGAGTTAAAGGTGTTTCGTCTTGTGGTATTTCTTTAATCGAAATTAAACCAGGTGGAAGGATTTCACCGTCAGGCCCAAAGTATATTTCTGGAGGTTGACTGCGCGATATGGAAGACTCAATGGCTACAATAGATTGTGAGGTGCCCGATATAGGAACAACTTCTGGTCGTTCGACTTCGGGATTCAAATGTTCTAGCAAAAAAGTGATAGGATCCGGATCAACTTCCAGTTGAACAACGTCGGGTTCGGGAGGTATGGCTTCACTGATTAGATGGATCGTGACCACGGTAGTTGTGAGGACTCCGTCTCGACAGCAGTAGATGAACCAAGATTTGTAGAAACAACTTGTGTCGACTCTGGTATTTGTGAGGCTGATGTCGCACCATAGGTACTGATAGTACTAGTTTCAGTAGAGCGATGTCGCCTTCGCCGACCAGAAGTAGCTTCCGGTGGTAAAGGTAGTTTCAGTGCTATTCTACGCGAACGACGGGGAAAGGGGTGTTTTTCTTCCACGATGACTGATTTATTTTATGACCAAAAACAAATAAATAAAATAAAAGGGGTAATTCTAGGCAAAAGGTTTACCAAATATTTGTGAACTACAAATATACCTCCTCGTGAACCAAGAAGTATGGGCAGGAAATCTCCCTGAATGTTGTGTTCGGTGTATCACAAGTTACAAGGCAGCCGACTCAGTTCACTATGGATGATTAGCAACCTAAAGTTGTCCTCCCAAATATACCCGAAGGTACGTGGTGGCCCAAGTCCATATTAGCGTTGTCTAATGCAAAAGCACACAGTGAGAGTACCCCCTTATACTTTTCGTACTAGAACACCGCCCGATATACTCGAAGGTACGTGGACGAGCTCTGATATACTTACATACGTGGAGTGAGGTATCACACTCGGAATGTATCGTAGAAAAGATAATGACAACTGCTATGTTTAACGATACGGGAACACGTCTCTAGCCTAAACCTTCTAAATGATATTGTTATGGTTCCAATGCTTTTTAGGTAAACTAATGTAAATTTTAAGTTGATCTTGTTTATAAAGTTTGTCTTTGAGGTTCACTGCGTGATGTGATGGAAATTTCTAAAAATGCAAACTAAAATGATAAGCAAACTTTTCAATTTTAGCTTTTTCAATGAAAATCCTAGCTACTAAGGGAAAGAGCAATCAGTTTTAGAGCAAACAACAAAGAGCACAAACTAAAATGCAGCTTTCCTAACTTGTTCTTATGCAACACACATAATTCACTATATGCACATGCATGTTTTTCTTTTCAGCTCCCTTAATTTGAATGCAAGAAAGGAAACTATATGCATCAAATCAACAAAAACAAATGTTTTCTTCTTTGAGAAACGAGGAATTTAACAACAATTTCTCTTTTAGAAAATACGAAGAATGGAACTACAATTTTTCCTACATGAAAAAAAGAATTTAATGACAATTTACTTTACGAAAACAAATGGATCTAATGTAGAAATAAAATACTTTGAATTTGATTTTCCAATGATAAATAAAAACACTAAAGAGACATTAAACAAATTTAATTTTCAAAGGAGGAAGAATCAGGTAAGTTCATTGGTCTCTAAGAGGAATCAGACAGTTGAGAATACAACAAACAAATGGCTGAGAATGATAGAAATGACAATTTTGAATGGAATTTGGTTGGCTAAGGGAGAAACACAATCTCTAAGGGGAGACAGTGCGTTGCAATGCACCCCTGAGTGGGAGGCAGTGCACTGTAGTGCACTGTGTCTTGACAACTGTGCGTTGAGCATAGCAGTGATTGAAAATGCAAGCTACAGAACACGCTTATAATGCAATTCTTTCATTCAAAAGTCTAATAATTGAAAGTAGATGCCACTGATGAGGATTAGCAGAGGCAAAAACACCAGGAATGAAAGGAAACTCCCTAGTGGATTCGCCAATTTGTTATGCAGAATTATGATCTATGGATAAATCAAATTCCCTAAGTGTGGCGCTAGGCACTTAGAACAACAGGTGAAAGAAATTTCTATCACTTTCTCTAACATAAATAGATACACAAAATGATAGAAGAACCTACTTGTGATCCAAGCGCTTCTTCTTCTCCTTCTGTCGCTTTTTTTGTAGCTTTCAATCCAACTCAGATCGGTAGATTGATTTTTGCAAGTATAAACAGGGAACAACAAAAAGATTGTAATATACATATGCCTACTTATATTAATCACTCAAATAGATTAGATGTGAAACATATATATCATTCAAGAATCCATTGCATGAGAAATAGAAACATAAACAAATACATATATGGGAAAATGAACAACAATCTTTATTAAAGAGTAGAAGGGGGAGGTTACAACCAATGATAGATTTGATGCCACCAGCTCCAGCTTCATCCCAGCCTCATCACATCCAACATCACACCAATAGCATATCGGTACTTTCATTCTCTCTAATGAGAATCCAACATCATTTCTTTACCAAAATTCTTCCTTCCCTAGCACTAGGATATGTGCTCAATTTATAGGGAAACATAGTTTCTCAATGAATGAATTTCTAATAATAGGCAAGACATGTTCCCAAGTTCATAGGTGTTAGATGGACACTTGGATTCAAAGTTTGACACATGTGGACTTTTCTAGAAGGCACTGGCCATGTGGAGATTCCCGGAACAATGAGAATTCCGCTCCCAGGTGACCAACACACTCTTGAATGTCGGGAAGTGCATTGCAGTGCACCCTTGAATGGAGGAAGTTGCATATGAAACACAGTTAGTCCCTTTAGAGGTAGTGTTGGTGAGTTCATAAGTGATATAACATATACTCCAAACCTTGGAAATCTCACAATAGAAGCCGTGAATGATTTGTTCTTCTCTTAAGGCATATAGCAACTGAAATGTGAGGGGATAATAGACCCTTTTTCATTGGTCCTGGGGATGATGTCCAGTTTGACTAGGTCATGGGGGATGATGCCCAAATTGACCTATAATAAAGAATCAGAGGAAGAAATTTATATGAAGCAGCTAGAAGGCTTCATATAAAAATGCAAAGAAGACCTTGTTGCAGGTTGAAGAAGAGTCTCTATGGGTTGAAACAAGCACCTCGACAATGGTATGAGAAATTTGATTCATTCATGTTAGAACATGGTTTTCACAGGTTGGAAGCTAGCCATTGTTTCTATATCAAGAGGTATGATCAAGGAAAGTACCTCATATTATTGTTATGTGTGGATGACATGTTGATTGTTGGGCATGATAAGAATATGATCAATAGGTTGAAGAAGGATTTGGGCAGCATGTTTGCAATGAAGGATTTGGGTCCAGCACAATAGATATTGGGCATGAGGATCATGCGTGACAGGGAAAACAAAAGGTTGTGGTTGTCACAAGAAAAATATATCAAGAAGGTGCTTGATGGGTTTAATATGAAGGATGCCAAGCCAGTTGGTACACCCCTTGCAACTCACTTCAAGTTGAGTGCTAAGTTATGTCCCAGTGATGATAACGAGAAGGAAGAAATGAACAATATTCCTTATGCTTCAGTAGTTGGTATCTTGTTGTATGCCATGGTATGCACATGACCAAACATTGCATATTCAGTGGGAGTTGTGAGAAGATTCCTTGCCAATCCAGGAAAACAACATTGGCAAGCAGTAAAATGGATTTTCAAGTATCTTAAGGGTACTAGTCATTATTGCTTATGTTTTTGTCATAATGATACTGTGCTTGAAGGTTTTACAGATGTAGATATGGATGGAGATATCAACACCAGAAAGTCCACTACAGGTTATTTGTACACATTTGCAGGTGCAGCTGTATCTTGGGTGTCAAGGCTACAAAGAATAGTAGCTCTCTCTACAACAGAAGCAGAGTACATAACTGCAAAAAAGGATTGTAAAGAAATGTTGTGGATGCAACGATTCCTAGGAGAGATAGGAATCAGGCAGGACAGGTATGTGTTGTATTGTGATAGTTAGAGTGCCATTCACTTGGCGAAAAATACAAAATTTCACTCAAAAAATATTTCAGGTGCAATTTATGGCAGTTTCCTTCAAAATAATGTAGTGTTTCAGCCGCCCCTCTGGGAAAATCCTCTGTGAATTGACCTTTGAGTCCACCACGTCTGTGAATTGATCTTTGAATCCACCAAGTTATGTTTTTTACTGAATCAATGGAAAAAGAGAGAACTTATTTTTTCCAATTTCAATCAGACTGTTCTAAAATGTGAATTATGTTATAAAGAATTCATAAGATTCTTATAAAATGTGCATTATGTTCTAAATAATTCATAAACTTGTTATATGCACCGTGAAAGAGTTGAATTTGAAAGATGAAATTGACAAAGATATTAGAGGCACTGTTATAAACCTGATAACTAGTTTAACATCTGAACAGAAACCTCCTGAATTGTCGCAGAGGACCTTTTCAAATCTATCATCCGAAGCAGAAGCGCTGTGGTGTAGACAAAATGTATCATCTGAAGCAGAAGCGTTGTGGCGCAGACAAAAAATATATCATCCGAAGCAGAAGCATTGTGGCATAGAGAGAAGCATGTCCGTACAACACCGTGGACACAAAAGCATGTCCGTACAACACTGTGCACATAGACAAAAGCAAGTAAGTTCAACCTTGCCCTCAATGTCCTATCAATTCGGTACTCTTGGTAATTTAGAAACCTGCAGATACCCAAGAACTCAAGCTCTGTTGGGGAAGAAATCAAGCTCTGTTGGGCTTGGAGATGACCAGGATCATTCGGTATTCCTGGTAATTTAGAAATCTGCAGATACCAAAGAACTCAAGCTTTGTTTGGGAAGAACTCCATCTAATTTAGTACTCCTGGTAATTTAAAAATACGCAGATACTGAAGAACTCAAGCTTTGTTGGGGTATGTTGGGGAAGAACTCCATGTAACAGAATCTGTAGATATGGAAGAACTCAAGCTCTGTTGGGCCCGGAGATCGCTAGGATCATCCTTTGCACACTGACCAACAACAATTTTTGTTCTCTTTGGCTTCCACAAGACATGCACATATCCATACCTGTATGGCTTCTAGGACTCTAGGTGTTGATATAAGAACTCACTATGATATGTATGTTTTATTTAGGCACGAGCAGAGACTACCTCTATTACAAAGATGATATATACTAGTACAAGCTTATTAAAATTCTAAAAAACTTATTCCAAAATAAGCAAGCTTATTGAAATAATTAATAAGAAAATCAATGTTTTATATAGAATTTCAAGTTTATATTTAATAAAAATTTTAAAAAATATAATTCATAAAAAAATAGAAAATATAGGTAAAAGTTTCTTAGCACTTATAAATCACATTTGCTTACATGGTTAATATATTAATTAGCACATTTATGTTGTGCTTAATAAGTGCATGTCACGTTTTGTGTAGGTTAGATGGTTCCTTTTTGTGCATAGATTTAAGTCACATTAATATTGGTAGACCATTATTATATATGTTGCCTTAGTTTGAAAATTTATAAAGACTTCACGAATAAAGTTATTTTAAAAAGATAATGTGAAAATAGTCATTGAAATAATGAATTGGTTTTTATACTTTTTCTAATAAAACACTAGGTATTAGCATAAAAACTCACTATTATATATATGTTTTATTTATTTTTTATTCAAGTATGAGAAAAGACTACCTCTATTACAAAAATGATATATACTATTACAAACTTATTAAAATTCCAAAAAGCTTATTCCAAAATAAACAAGCTTATTTAAATAATGAATAAGAAAATCAATATTTTATATAAAATTTCAAGTTTATATTTAATAAAATTTAACAAAATATAATTGATAAAAATTTAGAAAATATAAATTATTTATTTCAAGATATTGTTTGATATAGTATAATGGAACAGTGTCATATATATATATATATATATATACACATTGACTCAATATATTAAATCAGATTTATATGTATACATTTCAATAAAGTGTTACTTTCTATATTTTAAAATTTATTTTAATTGAAAAAATATAATAAAAAAATAAAATAAAAAAGGGAATATGTTGGGTGGAGTTGTCAAATTCAAAGTTATTTTTGACTTTATGTTTATATGAATAAATTTTAACGTTTACAAGACTAGATGGAACCATCAACCTTGTGTTTTACACCTTTTGCAATTCAATCCTTTTATTACTTAAATTATTAATAGATGAACGCAATCCCCTCACTAAAAAACAATAACAGTAAACCAATATAACATATAACTGTGACTGTCTCTAATATCTCCAAAAACATCACATTCCAAAATAAAATAAAAATATAACCAGAATGATCTCTAGGAAATAAGCGTACGACCGATCAATCAGATATTAGAAAGAATGGACAACACCGTTCGGCATATTCCCTGAGGAACCACGTCATCAAATCAGATTCGCCAATCAAATTATTTTCACCTTCCTATGGCTTTGCCTATACCTATCTTCGCTTGGTTGTACTACTCATAAACATGTAGGGACTCAACGCGGTTTTAAAGCGGCCACGTGTACTACTACGCATAAATCTTTCGGAACTCAACGCGGTTTCTCTGTCTATATATATGTTGCCCTGCAGCTAACGCTCTTATTCACTTGCAACAGACTAGAATCACTTTTATCCGCCCTAACTTCAAACCCTCTCTCCTTTAAACTCCCCCGTTTTAAGGAGTCCACGCTTCGTAAGCATTTCGTGAGTTCGACTATAGAACACCCAGCAAAACGACATGGCTAAACCCTCGCAAAACCACAACAGACGCGAAAACCGCTCACTGAAGTCGCGGCAGTTCAAGGGAATTCGAATGAGAAAATGGGGGAAATGGGTGTCAGAAATTCGAATGCCCAATTGCACCGGAAGAATTTGGCTGGGCTCCTACGACACCCCGGAAAAGGCTGCCCGCGCCTACGATTTTGCGGCGTATTGCCTGAGAGGATCGAAAGCCAAGCTCAATTTTCCCCTTTCCCCGCCGGAAATCCCCTGCGCCTCTGCTCTATCGCAGCCTCAAATTAAAGCTTCGGCCGCCAAGTTTGCCACAGAGGAATTGCAGTTGTCTTCTGAAGCAGCGTTTTCATTTTCTGGTCCGGAAGCGGAATGCTGCAATGAAGATCTAGAGATTTGGGCTGAGAACAGTCCGGCATTTTGGGATTGGGCACTGCTTGAATGTCTCGAGAGCGGCAAGTCTCCAAACTTAAATGAATTCCCTTCCTTGGATGAGTCCATGGAGTACTTTGGAGTGAAGTTGTAGCTCATGGAAGGGAAGGCTGCTAATTTTTAAATTCCTTTCGGCGCGGGAGAGAACCAATAGTTCAATTTTCTTCTCTGATTTGAGAAATTTATATGAAGGCTCCTCTTCACATTGAGGAGATGAGCCGCCAACGGAAAATGAGGTCGCATCTTCATTATTATGTGTACACAATCAAGTTTAAACCCAAAAAAATGGCAACAAGATGATGAATTGCAATACATTTTGAGTTCCATTTGATGGGCGTATGAAAAACTGGTTGATGTAGTATCATCTTTTGGCTATGGACATAAATTATTTCAAACTCACTTGAATAATTAGACCAGGTTTTTCATGTTATGGTTTCTTTAGCTCCACCTGAAAGTTATATATATATATATATATAAGTTTTTTTTATGGAAAATGTATGTTGGTTTGATTAATTGAAAATAATAATAAATAATAATGATATGTATTGAGAAATTTGAAAAAAAAAACATAAAATAAAATATGAATTTGTTGTTGAATAAGTTTCCTTTAATGGAAAATGTATGCATTCATGTAACTAAAAATGTGATGATCCATATTAAGGACAAAATACATCTTTAGGGCAAAGAACATGGAATTGTGGCATGTTCACATATATAGAGCTCTTTAGGTTTTCCTTTCATTAAGAATTCCATTGTTATGGGGTATCTGGTGTGGGATTTTAGACTCTTAGGTCATTGGCTACTGTGTCATTTGTACCTTTCTCTTTGTTACTTTTCTGGGTGTGACTGCGATGCGATTCTTCTTATTGTGAAGTTTTTACACATTTTTCTCATTTGTTTTATCTTCCTCCTCTTAGTAAAAGCTGTAAATTTTGCTTGCCTTAGGTGCATAATAAAGAGCTATAATGTGTAACAAGCAACTAGTTTTCTTTTCTATGACTTGCAGGGTGCGTGGACACCATCTCTGAACATTGCAATTGTCTTGGCAAGTATTGTTGTGCTTCTTTTTGAGCCAAATCCCGATGATGGTCTTATGGGTGATATAGTGAGATGCCTCTCATTTTCCAATTGGTTTCATACTCACAACATGAACTTATGTCAATTTTACTGGTGAAATTCTAAGCGATTTTATACAGAGAGCATAATACAAGCACAATAGATCTAATTTTGATCAAAAAGCAAGATCACACACCCGGATGTATGCAATGCAAATGGTTATCAGTTGAACACTTTTCTAATGGAGACATCATGCACAGGTAGTGCACTACTGGCATGAGATTCAGAAACATTCCAATTTCTACCACACATGGAAGGCACTGATGAAAGTCACATGTGGCAATCCCTGTCATTGTGGATAAGCTTCACTGAGACCTTTTTAATTCATGTTCCTTTCTAGATGTTAAGAAGATGCTTTTTCTGTTTTCTTTTCAGTACGTGCTCTTTGTTGACTTATTATGCAAATGAATATATTAAATGTTAGTCTTGAAGCTAATTGTTCAATAATTTTTCAGTGTCAAACCCTATCTAGTTTCCTTATTTTTATCTGTTTATACAGATTGCACAAACATCAAACAAATGATGATGAAAATAGGTTGCTTAAGAAAGGTGGAACTAATAATTCATCTAGTCTGATGCAAAACACATCCAAGGGACATGCCATAAGTGCAGAGAAAATAATTGTACTGGAAAAGGATAATTTGCAGGCACGAAGTTGGAATGAAAAAATACCTTCATCAAAGTTGTCATCCTTGAAACCTCTGGATGGTATCTCTATAATGAATATGAAAGAGAACATGAAAACTATGTAGTTACAAAGTAATATATCCATACAGACTAACCAAATTATTCCTCCTCTTTAGAACCATAATCAAAGAAGGCACGGTGAATTGCAAAACAATTTTGAAGAAAATTTTCAGGTGGGGGCCTTAAAAGAGGTACCAAATGTTATTGTGTCAGTTAGTGAGAGTGATGAAGAACTTGTTCAAGTGAGATCCAGGTTTCATTGTCAGAGAGGAAACTGATTGGAAAGAGGAAGTTTAGATCTAATGCAGGGTAAATAATTCCTTTTTCCAAAACATTTTAGTCTATAGATGTATTGGTTCATTATGAAATGCAAATTTTGGCAAAGGTCGAAGTTTTCTGAACCTCGTATTTGATTTGTGTATTCATTATGTAATTTTTTTTTTCTTTTTTGGATATCTCACTGGGCTCAAGAGAATTGCACTATGTTAGTTAAATCTCTTGCGTGTCAAGATGCTAACTTTAGGTCTAAGATCTGATTTTCCTCTGATGGAGTGGATTAATTAAACTATTCAACTGCGTTTTAAAACCCTAGTTGTTTTCCTAACAACACTGTGAAGACTCAGGAAGGCGTCAATATGGGCACCATTTTTTTTAGCATATTCCACTGATGGAACTTTATTTAAAGGATATTGAAAGGAGATATGATTTTTTTATGGTTTTGCAGGCAACCTGTTGCCCATTTTTCTTGTTCGAGCACTTCCTCTTGCTATTGGTCATTTTGAAGGAGGGCATTACTCATTACATCTCATCTCTGAAGTTGGTCTGGAATCAAATGAGACATGGTTGCAATTGTATGAAAGGAGTGGAGATGCACAAATTGGGTAACCTGGGTTTGTTTGAAAGAGTAACATAGTGAATTGATTTTAATGTGTGTCATAGACCTTCGTGCGCCATGATATTTGCATGACATGTGGAGTCCCCAAGTATCAGTGTGGTGGGAAGTAGCCATTAAGACAGAGCATGGATAATTGAGCCTCCTTCAAAATTGAACCAACAGATTAATTTTTATATTTCAATTCAATTTTGAACAGATGTCACTGATGTTACTTAATGAGAAAAATGACAAACACACAGACCTCAAAAGCATATGAAAATGGTAGACTAATGTCTATCTTGACCAATTTAAAAAGGGGACACCCTCTATTTAAAAATTTGAATTAAGCAACAATTTTATGGTTATTTCCTAACTCCAATTTGCAGTAAATATTTAAAAAATTGAACTTAAGCAACATTCTCATGGTTACTTCACTTCCCAATTAGATATTTTATTGCATATTTTTCTAAAAAAATGGGTACTTGTACTTGCAATATGATAGCGATGAACTATTTGTACAAGGTTAAAACCTACACAAGAACTTAGTGGTTCCTCATCCAATGGCAAGCGCTAGGTAGTTCATCAACAAAAAAAAACACCCAGTGGTTTCAACAACCTTTCAACAAGAACTTAGTGGTTGATCAACCAATCAACATGCACGAAGTGGTTCATCAACCAAAAAAGAAGCACTAAGTGGTTCATCATGCAAAGGGAAATCACTTAGTGATTTTATTAACCATTCATTAAGCACTTAGTGGTTCATTAGCCAACTGATAGCTAAGTCCTGAGATGGGTGACCTCCCAAAAAGTCTTGGTTACCGGGTGCAAGCCCCGAAAGTGATGATTGACACTATGTGATTCATTTCACTAGTTTCAATCCCATTGACGCTATGTGATTCATTTCACTAGTTTCAATCCCACTTCTCCACCCCTGTGAGCATCACCCGATGCAATGAGTGCTAATTGGAATATTAAAAAATCATGAGAAATTAGTTAGGACAACTATCTCTCATGGAAATGGTCATAGATGAATGACTTACTTAATGCAGTTGAATCCTAAAAAATGATATCAAACATTAAGTGGTTCATCAACAAAATAGAAAGCACTAGGTGGTTCATCATCCAAGGGGAAAGAACTTATTGATTCATCAAACAACTAGCAAGCACTAATTGGTTCATCATCCAAACAACAAGCACAAAGTGGTTCATTAGGTAAAAGGTAAGCACTTAGTGGTTTATTCAATCATTAAGCTTCACACTGGCCACATAGGATTATACAAGGAGTTTAGTGGTCTTAAACATAGTCATATGGATTAACATCTAGGTTCACATAATATAACCTCAAGGTTAGCTCCAACATTGCTCAGTCATCCACATTATGCTCCATATCTCCATACTGTCTAAAATCAATCATGAAGCCTCTCTGTCCTTCAAGAGAATAAGAGTTCCTACACACCAAAATTAGAGAGAGAGAGAGAGAAACAATTCCCATCCACAACTAAATATTAGACACAATGGAATATATCAAAAATAGAGAGAGCATGAGCTAGCCAAAGATAAATACGAGATCTTGAAAGAACTACCTTTGTCTGAGGACCGACCACTAAGGGTTTAATAGTGAATTGTTGATTAAATGAAATCCAACCAAAGCCCTAGCACAAAAAATCCCAGAGAGCTCTCATTTCTCTTCTGCAATGTGTACATATAGATAATTCTTTGTGTCCCTTCATGTGTCAGATAGAGCCCCATATTGGCTCTTATGATTGTTCTTGAGGGTGTAGTTTGGCTCTTTTATGTTGTCTTCGAAAGGGTTGTCTCTTTTATCTACGATGGGAGATGGTGAATGGGCATCTCTCTCTCCTTCTACCACCCCATTTTGATCTCATAATGGTTATTAGTAAACTTTTCCAACTTCAGTTCACCCCAATCACATCACAAAGGCATATGTTAGGTAATGGCTTTCCAAGTTTGTAATTAACTTTGACATTAAATTTAGTTGAGTCATGCCATGGATTTTTAATACAAGTGAGAAAGTAAGTGTTTTCCCTCAAACTAAGGATCCATAAGGTTGTGATTTCTTCAATTGTTTTTAATTAATGTTTAATTAGAGGTTCTCCACATTGGTATAACAGTCACAATTAATATTACAAAAATGAAGGGTAAAATAGGGGTATGTTAGAAACCCCACCCCCTTAAAGGAACATTGTCCACGATATTCTATAACATAGAACATAAACAATAACTAAGATTTATAGTTACCCCAATGGGGGTGTCTGAAACAATGACATAAATTTCTAGCGGCAGGGATGTGAGCAACCCAAGAGAAGGTATGTCAGGTCATAATGATTGAAAAAGGCAAGTGGAGCAAGGGAAGTCGACTATATAGAAAAATCAAGAGCCAGGAAGGAGTTATAAGCGGGAGGGAGTTTCTTTTGTTGCAATGTATCTTTATGGTTATGGGAGCGTTAGAGGGTGATAACATTGTAATGAGTATGAAAATATAGGTCGACTATGCATGCCCCTTCTCTCGTGGACTTCTTGCAGCAGCATCAGCATGGGCTTCAAGGATTTTAGATTGTTTGGGTGTAAGGGACTGAAGTGTTGGGTGTGGGATCCTGTGATGGGTGGTGAGAGAATTCCATGAGCAATAGGCAGGAAAAGGGATAGCATGATAGTTTTGGGTGTTGCTCTGTTACAGGATATATTCACACTCAAACGAGCTCAACTGGAGGCTTGATAATTTTAGTTGTCCTGCCCCCCTCCCTTTAGCTTAACGTGATCATTACTAGAACTAGTGTAGTGTTTTTATGTTGTGGTTGGGATTTTCAGTTGAAGAGCAGATTTCTGCCTGGAGGGGCCATTTAATTTTGTATTTTTGAGTTCGTTAGGGTTATTGAGTGGCTTGAAAATTGCTAGATGTATCCTTGGGGTAGTATCTAGTGTTTTCCTCCATCTCTGGGTGAGCTGGGAGATTGTATGGATCTCTATGAGAATTATTGGCATTTGGTTTACACACCCACTCTGGTGTGGAGTCATTGTGTGGTGGTCTTGAAGGTGGTGATTATTACTCAACTCTATGGGAAGGGTGCCTTGCTTGTCCAAGGTAGTCGGCTTTGAAGTTGGGTTGTGTCATGGTAGTTTAACTTTGAGTGAAACATGCTCTACCAGAGGGGCCCGATGAGGCATGACATGGCTCCCCGTGGGGATGCACAGGTGTGGGTAGGTAGAGTGGATGTGGAGTTAGGCGGCCAAGGGGGCAGACAATGCATTGGATTGTGAAGTAACCCAATAATTTGGTTTAGTGTGCAAACCAACAGTGACTCCACCCTCTATGGAGTATAATGTTGCTCATCTTCACAATTTCATGTAAAATATGGAAGAATTGAGGCAACAAAGACATGAAGACATAAATGAATTGATTGCTTTTTTGAATGACATCTAGCACAATTAGTGGATGATGATGGAAAATATGGATTCAATCCAGGGAAGCTAGAGGCACACAGTGGAGCAGTTGGACCGAATTGAAGGTAGAATTGATCACCTGGAACACCACGCACATGAAGGAATGAGACGCCTATACCCTTTAAATTTTGGGCATGGCCTGGATCCTCCATGGATTTTTTTATGATGGCTGGTTTTGTATGTATTCTTGATGTTTTTTGGAGCCTATGTGCTTCCGGGTTAAGGAGTGGTTATAGTGTTTGGAATTTTTCTATTTTTGTTTTGTTTATCTCTCCTCACTAACAAATTTGGTCGGAGTGAAGCTAGGAGAGCAAAGCTAATATGCAAATCCTATGTACTATTTTGACCAGATAATAGAATCAGGGAAAATTTTAAGGATGGAAATTTATTTTAAATTTTAGAAACCTTGGCATATCTTACTTGTCCCTAACATGTATAATGATTTGTAAAAATATTCAAATGTATAATGATTTTATATAGTATCTATAAAACTTTGGCGATTTTTAAGGTAAAATAATTTGGGCGAATCAGTTTTAGGAAAAATGGAAATTGGCTAATGTTGTTTTAGGGAAAAACATAGAAAATTAGCCCACTTGCGATTAGGCCTTAAAATTTTCCATGAATAGAATCATTTTTTATCAACGAAAAAAAATGTTAAGATTTATAGTTATAGCTCTTACATCAGTTATATTTTCCCATGTCCTAAATTGTTATGTCCAACCATGTTGTTCATTTCCCTTAAGGCTTCCATAAGCAACAACCTCAGCTTATTACTTTCTAGGATACACCTAATGCATTTTTAACCCAATGAGTATGCATATGACTCTTTGAAAACCAGTTCATTTAAGTCTCCCCTTCCTTGCAGTCACACACCTTCCATTTTCATGCACCCCCTTCTCTGCCTCCCTAGTCTCTTGAGTGATCCATTCCTTGGCAAGGCTTTCTCACTCAGGAAGAGTCTTGATGGAATCTCGCAGCCAAGGAATCCATCTTCCTTGCTCTAACAACATAACACATTTTTCACAGCATATATCATGGAGATCAATGCATATCACAAGGTTCCAGTGTCACCACAATGGCCTAGTCCCTAAGTTCTTCATCTCTACTACACTTTTTTGTGCCACTTTGATATTACATGTAATCAACATCATATATCATTGTCAGATATTTGAAAAATTCACCTATATCACAAGCATATAGTTATCATGCGATTAATCATAATAATTTCAAATCAAAATTTCAATAGGTATTATTTAAATTGATACTTATATTTACAGTTATCATTTACTTCCTTTGTCTCCATAGGTAAGAAGTCTGGCTCATTGTCTTCATTGAATAGGCCCATTCATGCTCACATCCCAGTGAGCATGGTGCATATTTTCTCTCCCACCAATTACTCACCCTTCCATGTCCATGCAACCCTTATTCCATTCAGTCTACCTATCCAAGGGTTTTCCTACATGGGCCCCCATTAGCTACTCACCCTTCTAGGCACAAGGAGCCCCCATTTTCAGCAGTCTACATGTCGAAGGGTTTTCCTATATGAGCCCCCATTAGCTACTCAACCTTTCGAACCCATGAAACATCCATTCTGGCTAGTCTACCTATCCAAGGGTTTTCTTGGATGAGGTTATTTTTAGAGTCTTATAGCCAATAGTTGGTCTAGCATGCTCTATTGTATTGCACATGGAGTCTTATGGCCAAGTGTTAGTCTAGGGTGCTCCACTATAGTGTTCATGGAGTCTTATCATCAAGGTACTAGTTATGACTTTCTCCCTTGAAGTAATTTGAGTGTCATGGGACTTCCATGTTACCACAATAATATTCTTCCTGAGCTCCTTGCTCCATCATTTCACCTATGTCACAACATTCGATTTTCATGAGATATACTCAAAATATTCAAATCTGAAAATATTTAATTTTCCAAATGTGCTTCATTGAGAATCCAAGTATCATGAACATGATACTTTTATTCATGATGTTTGTATTCCTTGTAGCTGGTGATATTATGTCATGGTGGCTTCTATCTCACGTCTAATTCTAGCACTCTTCCTGCAATCTAATCTTTCAATAAACCAAATAGTTTTCAATACACATATATATGACCTTTTTCATTGCAAAGATTCATAACATCCTGAAGTGATCTCATAATTATTGCACATTTAATAATTTTATCACCTCCATATGATTTCAAATAGGTTTAAATAAAACAATCATAACATCATATATGTGCGTCACACTTATTATAAGTATTTTATAATACAATAAAACTTTTATTCTAGCAACCCAAAGAGTCACGATTGAGAAATATATATTTTTAAATTCATGAGTAGTTTAGTTCTCTATTTTTTCTTGCATGCATTATTAAATTCATTGTAGTCTTTCCTATTGAAGGCTACCTGCCTTAACCACCCCCTTTCCCTAGAATCCATACAATACATGCATTAACTTTAAAGCAAAAGATATTGATTTTAGCTTAAAGTAATTCTTACCTAATTCCTTTCCTTTACCTTTTTACCTGTATTTACTACTTGCCTCACTTACTTGGCTACCATTACAAGCACTTTCAGATAAAAACTTTTGAAGGAGTCCAACTGGCTTGCAACATATTACTATTGAAAAATTAAATTGTCCCTGACATGGGCCTCAACTTCACATATGAGCCACAACTCTATCAATTCGGGTGCATACAAATTTCAATGAAATTTTCATAAAGTCTTTTTCATTAGGTATCCACTTTACGAATTCTAAAATTGCCGTGTCATGTTTAAAGTTAATTTTTAGCCTCTATTGTTTTCAAATATTTGCATGACCACACTCATGATATTTCTGATATCATTTCGTTCATCTTTTGAGATTTTCGTAATCTTCTTGAAAATGTAACATGACAATAAACGATTTATTTTTTATATTGATATATGAAAAGTAAATATAACAAAAGTGGTATTTATAAATAATTCTAGAAAAAACATTTAAAGGAATATTACTTTTTCATTGTTTTTTTTTGTGCATTTTTGCTATTAAAAGTCTGACATGTCTAATTGACCAATTCTCTGGAAACTCTTCCTGTTGTTTAGATAAAATTTGGTTCTTCGAATCATGGATTGATTTTTGTATTGTAAGTGGAAAGAACATCTATACATTCATTCCACTAGATCCCTCAAACTTTTGTAAAAGTTTTTCCCCCTTTTGTTAACCTCCAACACCACTCCAGATGAGCTAAGGAGTAATTCATTTTCATTTGCATGTTCTATTTCTTTTTCTTTTTTTAGAACACATTCATTTTCTAGGTTTTTGGTCCCTATAGAACATTAAACATATGTGAATTAATAGATTGTTTGAAACATGTTATCTAATAATTTTTTTTTTTAATGAAAATAAAATAAAAACTCATATTGGATCAATAGTATTTTTTCATTCACCTTATTTATCCTTTTGCAATTTTTCCATCAAGATTTTACGCTCTTCTAGTCCTAGATCAGAAATAATCTTATCGAGATTCGTCATTTTGTGGCTCTGCATGATACATAGTAAACAATGCATATTAGTTAAACTTTCATATAGTTCAGAAATAATATTTTTTGTAAAGAATTTACAAAGAACTTGCCTTTTTTTGTTTTACTTGATGTGTTATTAGTATTTTTGTTACTTGATCTCTTGTCAGCCATTTCTTGATCAATATGAACCCTATACTATGTCATTCATTAATATATCTTATGAATAAATCATCAAATTTTCAGGTAAAAAAAATATCAAGAAACTGGTGTGCTTGTAATGATGTATGCATCGACGTCGGTGCATCATGTTCTTATAAACGCACCGCTAAAACAGTATAAAAGACCGTACAATGCTCTATGTCAATAAGGACCACCGGTGTGTTATATGTTCACCAGTGCACCGATTAACACAGACAAATTAATAAAAATCCTCTACTATTAGTTTTTGTAGCATATGGTGTCATGGAGGGGGCGCGACCTATTGTTATAAATGCCCTGCGCAAACAGGGGACCACCGTACGGTGCTCTCTGTCAACAAGGAGACCCAGTGTGTTATATGTTAAATGGTGCACCGATATATATATATTCAAACAGTACGTGCATGGTGCGCTATAATGAAATAGCACACTGATGCCCTATTTTACATATGGCGCACAGATTAAAAAAAATATGTTCTAATTTTTTTTTATTATCAAATAGTACATGCACGGTGCGATATGATAAGAAAGTGAACCAGTGCGCTAGGTTACATAGGGCACACCGATTAAAAAAAATTAGTTTTTAAAAAATTCACGCAAGGGCCGACATGGATAGGGATATGACTATGCAAGTCGTCCCATGGGTTAGATGTCATAGGCCTATATATATAGCAATACAAACCCTATAAATCTAAAATGAAAATCCCTAATTCTGAAATCATAGAAACAAGAAGAAGCAAGGGCAAAAATAAAAAAAAATGAAGGGTTTAGGGTAAAATGGATTTTTTTATTTTAATTTTTTTTTATTGTTATTTTATTTATTTATTTATTTTTTCTGAAAATGAACAGTAAATTTAATTTTTTTACTTAGTGCGTAAAAAATACTACAGAAAATGTAAAAAAAACAATAAAATTTAATCACAAGATCATTTGAAATTCTATGCTATAGGGTTTGAATCACCAGAGGTTTGGAAGTCTAATTGTCTAAATAGTTCTGTTCGAAAGTATTTCGCTGCTCCACAATGCTCTCATGCTCTCTTGCTCTAGGTATGTCTCTTGCAAATCTCTGGTTGAATTTTTTTGCAAAAATAGTGAAATAATGAAAAGTGTTTAGTATTTAAAGCACTGTTTTATGAAATTAGATTTTCGAAAATATTTTTTCGCCCATTTTTCAATTTATTGTTTTTTTTTACACTTAAAAAAAATAAAGTTGTGCTTTTTTTATTTGTGGTTTTTCGTCACCGATGCTTCCATTAATAACATCACACGTGCATCAATTAATAACACAGCACCAGTGCGCAGTAACTAAAATGCACCGGTGCGGTTAACTGTACATTAGCACTGATAACAATAAGTCCATTTTTAAGGCACCAAAATTACTTTTAGGTGTGTACACCAAAATTTATCATCTATTTTGCTCAAATGCAGGGAGAAAATATCATAATTATATCGAATGGACAATTCTTCAAAATCCAGCTTGTTCCATAATATTTCTCAAATTCCATCGTGGAGTTCTCCCTATCCATCTCGAGACGTAATATTTACTTCAGATTCTATTTATATTTTCATTATCTAATTGAATTTATGTTTTTTATCCTTGTCAATCAGCTTAATAAAATTTATAATGTATACAAATTTGCAGGTTCATGCAGATTCAAAATCGAGTTCAGATGCACAAAATATTCAAACAACTCCAAAACGTTAGAAGCTCTTATCAGGAGCAACATACCGCAAGATGCATTTGGTAGATGAAAATGGGTAGCTGCTTCACCCTGCCAATTGTAACAATATTGCATCTTCTAGCCACAATCCCAGGATAATGATGGCAATAATAATTGTTTGGTATATTAATGTAATTATTTCAAAGTTTAACTAATTAATCATGCATCGTCAACGTTCTTACTAATTGATATCATAGATTTTGTATCAATCATGTTCAAATATTTTTTTTGAAATGATGAGGATTCTAGTGATGATGAGCGACCTACCTACCATATTTCGTTGCAACCCACAACAATGTCAAATCGAGAGAAGGTTGAATTAAGAGAAAAAATCGAAGAGGAATGATACCAAGAATGGTTGAATCAACCATCGATTCAATTCCCACTACATCCAGATTCACCAATTAGGAATGACTACAGCAATAGTAGTTCTTCATAAGCTAGCAATGGAGGCAATCCAATAGAGGTTGGTATTGATGATTACTTAAGGGATATGACTGCCATGGAGACAATGTTGTTAGATGCATTCCAAAACGATGAGTAGCTAGGGGATGATGCTCATATCGGTGACACCTTTTTCAAAAGCCTTAAATTTTCTTCCACCAGCCCTCTCTTTGGACCTGGCGGTCAGTCAAAGTCTACCCAGTTGGGGACAACGATGTTAATGTACAACGTGAAAGCAAAGTTTGGCTTGTCGAATGCATGTTTCTTGGAAATTTTGATGTAAGTTACCATAAATTCCTCCCTTATGTAATTTTGAGAAATATAATCACACAATCAATTTTATGAACGTTAATAGTTATATCGGCATTAATGTACATTAATATTTTCCATGATCACCAACTACAAGTTATTCACAGATAAGGTTCTTCCGATTGATAATGTCTTGCCCGGTAGCTGCGAAGAAGCAAAGAAATTGTTGAAATTGTTGGGTGTTGAGTACATATCATATCATGAATGTCCAAGTGATTGTATTCTATATAGAGGCAAAGAGATATGTCCTAAATGTGGACATGATAGGTATGATAAATTAAAAAAGAAGGGTAAATCACATGGTCCTCCTTTTAAGATATTGAGGCACATGCCTGTAATCCCAAGGATTCAAAGGCTCTTTCGTTGCAAATAATTATCTATGTTGCAGGGATGGTGAGTCGGGAGTTATGTGAATTCCAACTTATTAAATAGCCATGAAGCATATAGAGGATACATGGCCTGAAAAATTCAAGGATGAAGTACAAAGTCTACAACTTAGCATAGCCATGGACGGCGTCAACCCATATTCCCTCCAGAACACCAACTATTCTATTTGGCATGTAGTAGTGATTAATAATAATATCCCCCCATGGTTGTCTGTGAAGAATGAACATCTTATGTCATATTGTTGGAAATTTCCCCAAATTTTATCAAATTTTCAAATCTCGCCAACAACCGTCGCTATACCAACGTTTAGGGACATCGTCGCTTTTGCGACATTCATGAATGTCGTCAGTCTTGCAACGTTTTGCACAAAACGTTGGAAGAACGAAGTTTGTGGGACATAATGTCGGAAATGCGACGTTGCTAACATATTCGTCGGTCTTGAGATGTTTGGCACAAAACGTCAGAAATGCGACGTTGTTTACATTTTTGTCGGTCTTGCGACATTTGGCACGAAACGTCGGAAATGCGACGGTGCTAACATTTTCGTCGGTCTTGCGACATTTGGCACAAAACGTCGGAAATGCGACGATGCTAACATATACGTCGGTCTTGCAACGTTGGGCACAAAACGTCGGAAATGCGACGTTGCTAACTTATACGAACCCATGACAATTATAGGTTGTATTAAATTTTATTATTTTTATTATTTAATTTTATTATTATAAGTTGTTAGACATCATTATTATTATTTTTATAATTAAATTTTATTATTATATGTTGTTAGATATAATAATAATAATTTTTATTATTTAATTTTATAAGTTTAATCTTTTATGATTATTTTTATTAAATTTTATTATAACACCACCATTGTAATTTTTTTCCACCGTATGGTATATTTTGGAATATGATTTGCCACCATAATTAAACCTTGGAACTTTGGGTTAATATATATAATGTGTGGAATTATATAATAAGGTTTGGATTAAATACGAATATATATATATATATATATATATATATATATATATATATATTGCAACGGTTTGGAGCAAATGTCGTTAATGCATTAATATTTTATTCAAACATTTTTGTATATGGCTTTAAATTATTTCTATTTAAAAATATATATAACAAATTATGTATCTAAAAATACTCCATATTGTTTAAACTATAATTCAAACACATACATATAATTAGCTCAAATTTTAATTTAAAATGCAAATTATATTAATATAATTTCACATTTAAATATATTTTTTCTCGTTAATATATAAATATAAATTTATTTTTACATATAATGTTATAATATAGAAATAAACATCACATTAATAATTTCACATTCAAATATATTTTTAAATAGAGTTTTAACTTATTTTTATATATAAATATAAAATAGAATAAAATTTTTGAAAAATAAATATCTAAAATTATTATAGAATTCACACTGCATTTCAAATATATTAAAAATTATATTTTAAATATATATTTTTATATAGTTTTGAAATAAATTATTAGATTGGTGAATAAAATTAATTACATTAGAATTTTGTCTAATTTCTTTTTTGGTAAATTAATTTCATGAGGTTCACATGAAATCTCAAGTCAAATTTAAACCAGCTAAACAAAAACTCTAATAATTTCATGAAAATCATCTAAAAAATTATTGAAATATCAAACTTGACAGTAGACCAATATGGGTTAAGTTAGTTTTATGAGGATCATGTTGGAAGTTATGTTGTTAATTTTTTAAATAAGAATATATATATATATATTATCACAATTAATTAAATAATTAATTAATTACTTAATTAAATAAAACTAGCCGTTATTATTCGATTTTAATTTTCAAAGTCAAACTAGCCATTATCCTAACGGCTAGTTTAGCCATAAAATATTCCAAGCTATTAGATCTAGATCTTGGTTAGTAATATTTTACTATGCACCATTATCAAGGATAACTCAATATTTTGTTATAAATAAGATCAGGGGTTTCCATTCAGTATCTACCTTTGATCCTTTTATCATGGTCGAACTTTGATCACTTTTATTTTCTTTTTGCTTATTGAGCTCCCATTGACTTCAACACGTCTTGGGTTTTCTACACCATTGAGAGAGATAATTGCTAAATATTTTTTTTATTTTATTTATAGGATAATTTGCATCAATGGAAGAAAACATTAGAGGTGGAAAAAGAATTGAAAAGGGTGAAAGGGGTGATGGTAGAGTTTATTGCCCTTGCAAAAAATGTTGTATGAGAAATAATGTTAGAGTTTTAATAGCGACATCAACAATGCATTGTAGGAAATATGGGCACATTGATGGTGGATCAAATGACTATCGTCCCGTGGTAATTAATTATCTACCTTCATTATCTATCTTCATTTTGATTATATCGTAAAATTTTATATTATTTTAATATTTGTTATATATGCACTAATGTTTAATGATTGTTTTTAATTTTCATAAAGGCACATTTCCCCCCCAACTTATTGCAGAACCAACTTCCACAGCTAAATAGTAGTAGATTAGATGATGTTGCACCAGTACAAGAGAATATTGCAAAAAATATTAGTATTAGAAATGATATTGTACAAGGTGAAGAACATGAAGTGAATGATGAAGATGATTTTAATGATCCCATGGAGGTAGATCATGATGACAATAATGAGATAGTTCACATTAACGATGGGACAAATCAAATTCTCCAAGACTTGTATGGGAGTCAGATGATGATGGTAGAGATAGTGACAATATTTATGATGTACCTCTGATTGAAACGTCAAATGAATGACTTTTTGAACACTCAAATGCAACTCTTCTCTGTGCTACATTGTTGCTGGTGAACTTAAAGGTTATGAATAAGTTGTCGAATAGATGTATGACACAGATCCTAAGGTATGAAATATGTATATATGATCACATATATGTAAATGACGTTGATTATTTTCCCCTTTTTTAGTTGTAATAAATGTGTAAAATAATAATTCAATACTTATATATGATTAATAAACGTTACATTAACTAGTTTTTGTTTATGTTGTAGATTTTTGGGTGAATTTTTGTTACCATTGCCAAAGACTTTACCTCAAACATATCGAGATATATGTGCTATTATGAAATACTTTGGAATGAAATATATCACTATATATGCATGTCCTAAAGATGATATTATATATTACGGACAACATGCGTCGAAAAAAGAATGTCCAAAATTTGGTACCAGTAGATATCGAACAGATCAACTAAAAAAAAAGGTGCCTCAAAAGGTTCTTCATCATATTCCCATAATTCCAAATTTGCAGCGAATGCTCAGGTGTAAGAGCATAGCACAGTTTATGGATTACCATTCAAAGAATAGAAGTGGAGATGGTGTTCTTCGAATTCCTGGAGATGGTTATGCATTTAGGGAAATCGAGGAAAAATATGTAGATTTTAAAAATGAACCTCGTAATGTCAGGCTTTCAGTAGCAGCTGATGGTGTTAATCCATTCAGAGAGCTTAGATCTACTTACTCAGTGTGGCCTATTTTCATTATCAACAATAACATTCCTCCTTGGATGTCAATAAAGAGGGAGCACATAATGTTGACTATGATTATTCCAGGTATTTGATACATTATTTTTTCGAATGTAACATTTTCATTTCTCTCGTTGTTTGCATAATGTATTTTATTTATTTACTTAATTATATATACATATAACATGGTAGTAATTATGTATCGTAATTTTGAACAATTAGGTAAGTACCAGGTCAAAGATATGAATGTATATATTGAGCCTCTTATTGATGAGCTAATAAAGTTATGGCATGGCATCATTATGTATGACATCACTAAACCAATCAATAAAAAGAGATTTCAATGTCATGGAATGCTTGTATGGAAAATTCATGATGCCCAAGGACTAAAACATTTTTGTGGTATGTAATATTTTGTTACACTTTAATATAATATATAATTATTTAAATTATATATACCATATTTCATGTTTTAAAAATGATCTCATAGTATAATTATTATTGATCCATCTATTGTAGGTCTTCAAACAAAGGGTAGATTTGCATGTCCAATTTGTGGCCCTAAGATGAAGTATCGTCATTCGCTAGATTTAGGAAAGATGGTGTTTGATGAGTTTAGGCACTTCCTCTCTAGGAACCATAAGTATCGTACTATTGAAAAACATATTTTCAATGATATAGAAGAAACTGGATTAAAACCACGAAGAATGGCACCTCGGTTGTGGAAGTTGGAATATTAACAGAATTAATAATCGTCGAGCAACTGGTACATAATTTGTCTATATCTATATCTATATATATATATATATATATATATAGTAATTGTTTATGTTATGTTTGGAATTTTTGTTTTAACTAATGAATTTATTTTATTGTATTTTATAATTATTGTTCTGATTTATTTTATTCTTTGATATCAAGGTCATCATTGAGGTGAAGGTACTAATATTATACTTCCACCTGGAATGAAATCTTATCCTTCTCAATTTGCGAGGTTTCCCTACTATGAGGACCTAAAAACTGACCAGCTTCTCTGATGATTATATATGGTCTTAGTAAATACATGAGGTAAGTAGTTTTGATTTATATGCAAAATCTCACTGCAATTTCTTTGTGTACTTAATGACATGATGTGTTAATTTAATTGTAATGAAATACATATTATGTTTCATTGAAATAACCGTATGTAATGATTTTTAGATGGCTGTTATTGAAATAAATCCATCAAGATGAAATAAAGTATTGGAAGAGAGAAATTCCTTGGCTAATGTGTGAAATGCAAAAGTATCTACCTCCAACATTTTTCAGTTCACAAGAACACTACTTGATACACCAAGTTGAGGATATTGAAATGTGTGGACCAGTATGCACAAGGTCAATGTGGATGGTGGAGAGGCACCTGAAATCCTTGAAGGTTTTGGTTAGACAAAGAGTACGACCTGAGGGTTCTATGGTGGAAGGATATGTGGTATATGAATCCATGGTGTATATTATTATTTATCTTCCTATATTATTTTCACCAGCTATGAATGCGGTGGGTTGCATTTGGGATGTAAACTCCATCAAAAAATTTGAATTGGAGCACCTGTTGGGAAAAGGTAAAATGAAGAAAGTGAGAGGTAAAAGATTTATTATGTATAATACATATAATGTTTGATTTTTTTACATCATGTATATGATAATATTCATTTAGGTCTTATTATTTCATCATTTATTAATTAATATAATTTACCATGGTTATAAGTTATATTTAATATTGGTGAATTATTGTTTTTTTTATTCAGGTGCTCAAGATTATGAGGCAATACTTTTATACATTGCAAACAATCTTGAGTGGATGAGTGAATGGATTTAAACATGTAAATCACGTAGCAATGATAGAATATCATGGAACCTAATGTCTGAATTTGTTAGAGAAGCATATCGTAGTGGAGATGGAAATGTTACGGACAGGGAAATTGATTTAGCATATGGTTTGAAAGATAGAAAGGTAAGAAATTAATTCACCTATTTTATTCATTAATTATTTTATATTATATTTATAATGTGACAACAAGTTTGATTTTTCAGATAATTTTCAAGATGTGTAAATTATATGATTAATTATTAATTAAGAATGCATTTTTTTCATGTTTGGCATACTGCAGTTGAAACACCACAAGGCTATGTGGTGCAATGGTCGTAAATTTCGCATTAAACAGTTGGATGATAACAGGAAAAATTCTGATAGTGGGATAACTGTAGTATTCCAGGTCACTAATGTTTCCTTCAGGAGTGAAATACTTCCTCGAGAATCTAAAAATAGATATTCTGGGTTTTTAGATGATATAGTTGAGTGTGACTTTAATTCCTTCAAAATGTTTTTTTTTTACGTCAAATGGTATAGGCTACGAATGAATGTACGTGATGATGATAGAAATCTTATTCAACATGAAAATTGATTGCAAATGGTTAAAACATCGTAGTTTGAAGCAGGAAAATATTGCTATGTTTTTCCAAGCCAATGCGAACAAGTCTTTTACTCAGAGGTTCCAGGTGAGAACGAATGGTCATTTTCTATTAGATATGATCCAAGAGGAAGGATAGTAGAGTATATTGTAGAGGAAGAGGATGGTATTTATCAAGAAGAATATGATCCAGTGGCAGATGAGCAGGAAGATGCATTGACAGACGAAGAAGATATATTAGAAGATGAACCAGGCGTAGGAGATGAGGCAATAATTATTGATGATGATGTCGATGAGAATATTATTGAAAATAACATAATTAATGATGATGGTGACATGGTTGATCATTTCAACACCATTTTTGAATCAGATGTTGGTATAGATGTCGATTAGTTGGATGAAGATCAAGAAGATACAGAAGAAGAATATTGATACAGATGTTATGTTCGAGTATGAGCTCGTATGTTATAACTTTATATTTTAATATGTACGAATTATTGTATTTAAATAATTTACTAATTATGTGGGTTTATTGCATGTTGTTTATTATTTCAAACTAATAAATAATGGCCTTACTATTGTATAGGCTAAACTAAAATTATGTATTTATACAAACACATATTGAAAATTTTGTTTATGACCTTAATTAATTTTTGGTTTGTTCGTATTCTATTTCATAGATTGGGTATTCAGAAAATGAGAGTGATGTGAGGGGGATGGGAGGGGCCATATGAGCTTCCAACTGCATGTGGTTGGCCCTCTTAAGTACTGAATAAATTATTCTCAAAACCAAGAGAAGCTCATTCATCTTTATTTAATTTTCATTATCGTAAATGTCATCATTGTTGTCTGATTATTGTAGTGCCAAAATTGCTGAAATTGTTAGAAAACATTAAAAGTGCATTTCTTTCAGGAATTTTCCAATGAGGACATAATAATTTTGTTTGGATTACCATTTTCTTCCAGAATTTTTTTTTTTTTTAGGGCACCTGCCCAAACGCGTTCGGGTTAGGTCGTTTCGTTTGAGGCGCCCACCAAACCCATTATTCACTCGGTTGTTTGATTTAAGGAGGTTATCAAATTTGCTAAGTTGTGACTGAACGAGTGCCTTGTGCCTTCTCCTTATAACTTCCTCTCTCTTCCCCAATCTCTCTCTCTCTCTCTCTCTCTCTCTACCCTCCAATCCTCTCACTATATCCCTCCCTCTATCCTTCTTTCTGCCCCCCTTCCATATTTGTGTCACTATCTCCCTCTCTTACCCTTCTCTACCTCTCTCACTCCTCTTCCTCTCTCTCTCTCTCTCCATTCCTTCTCTCCTTCATTTTATCTCCATCTCTCCCTTAATGTGACTCCCCTTGTCTCACCACATCTATCAATATATGTCTTTATTATTCCTTCTCATATATATCTAGAGTTAATATATATCATGACATATTGGGAACTACGATTGGGTTAATTCCACCTTTTTGGCAAGGTTAAAATGGTTAATCTTCGATAGAAAAATGTAGATCAAATAATTTCATCAAAAAGAGGGAACCATACCCTATCTTCCAGGCTATGCCTATCAGTCGCTTGGCCTCTTCTTGCTCTCACATGAATGTAGTCTTGCTTGAATGGTACAGAAGAAGGTTTCGCATTATCAATTATTTGTTTGGGACAACTTTTAGTTGTTTCAACACGGCTACATTCTTCAAGCTTATCCTTTAACCATCTTAGTCTTTTATACTCTCTTCAAATTTGTAGTGCTTTCCATTCCTCTCAGTCACATATGTTTCCTTGCTCTTTTAAGGGACAAGGTCGACAACATTAGGATGTTTTTTCAATAAACAAGGGTATTTCTAGGACACAATCAGGTGGAGCAAGAGTATAAGAGCCAAATTTCTCATGAATGTGGGACACTCAAACATAAGATTTTCTGGAGTAGTCATGAGGTGCATCCTGGTTATTAAGACTTCATCATATGGCCATTCCCCGGACTTAAATTGTGTGACAACACTGTGGCTAAGTTTGAAATTGGAGATTGAATATACATTTGGTTTGATTGAAATAAATGTTTTCATCAATAAATGTAAAGAAATGGCTAACAAATACTATAAATTAATCAATAAAGAAGACATGGCAACAAGCAACAATACTTACAAAATTGTTACGTTGAGATGCAAAGAATAAGCAACTATTGTGCACAAACAAAGACCAATGAAACTATCATCTTAACCCCTAACCCCTTAAACACTAATACCCAACCCCTAACCGATTTAACCCACTAAACCTCTAAACCCCTAACCCATTTAACCCCTAAACCATAAACCTCTAAACCCTTAACCCATTTAACCCCCTAAACCCTTAGTAAACCCCTAACCCATTTAACCCCCTAAACCCTACACTGCTCACGACCCTTAACCCCTAACCCTTAATGGCAACCATTAAACCTTTCCACCTAACCCTTAAACCCTAATTCCCGACCTCAACCCATTAACCCCCTAAAACCTAACCCCATTAGCCTAAAATCATACTTACTAAATCCCCTAACTCCTTAAACCTCTAAATCCCTAACCCATTTAACCCCCTAAACCCCCCAACCCATTTAACCCCCTAAACCTCTAAATTCATAACCCATTTAACCCCTTAAACCCTAAACCTCTAACCCTTAACCCCTAACCCCTTAAACACTAATTCCCAACCCCCAACCAATTTAACCCTCTAAACCCCTAAAACCCTAACCCATTTAACCCCCTAAACCCTAGCCCCATTAACCCGTAACAACCCCTAACCCCTAAAATCCTTAACTACTAAATCCACTAACCCCCTAAACCTCTAAAATCCTAACCCATTTAACCCTCTAAACCCCAAACATCTAACCCATTAACCCCTAATTCCCAACCCCTAACCCATTTAACCCCCTATACCCCTAAACCCCTAACACATTTAACCCCCTAAACCCCTAACACATTTGAGGTTGGCCATATCAAATTTGCTAAGTTGTGACCACACGGGTGCCTTGTGAACATTCGTGCAACCCGTTTGTTTTTTTCTCCCTTGTGCCTTCGTTTGGTAGGGCATGTCGTGTCGTTTAGTTTGAGGGCGCCCGCCCAAACACGTTCGGGTCAGGTCGTTTCAGTTGAGTGCGCCCACCCAAACATGTTCGGGTTGGGCCCCCTAAGCCCCCAATCCCTAATACCTTAACTAGTAACTCATTATTCGACCCCTAACCCCTAAATGAACCTAAATCCCCTAACCCCTAACCCCCAATACCCTAAGCCCTCCAAATTCGAATTAGCTTTGAAGAAGTAACTGTTTTCTTACTTCTGTCTAATTTACTATATACTCAGATCATGAATGTGAGAAGGTTGTTTGCAGATTATATTATTATTGTATCAACAGTGTAAAGTTCCCATTTTATGTATGGAAACATACAAATAACCTATATACTTTAGAAAATAAATTTCTACTTCCTTAACTTTTCATTTTTGTGTACAATTTAGAATTGATTAGATATAATCTTATAAATAAAATACAGTGGAGAAAATTAAAACCCCTTAGCATTCTTCTTCACAAGGGTGTTTGATTTGAACATTTTTCCTAATCGAGAAACTAGGATATGATTTTTTTCTTAAAGGTATAATTTAAAAAGTAGATTGATTTTAGAATTAGGACTATGTGAAACCAAATATTAGATTTTATACCTATTCAATTTTTTTTTCCCGCTTCGCTTGTTCCACCTATTCAAATTTTCTTAATCGACCTATTCAATTTTTTTTCCCACTTTGCTTGTTTGACCTTTATGCCTTCTTTCCCATGATTCCATTATTCCCTATGACTCTTTCTTTTTTCCAGATTCTTGCAGAAGCATGGACACTCTGAAACCCTAAAGCGGCCACAGTCCATTAACGGCTCGAAAGCCATAGTAGCTGGTGGAGATATTTCGAGTTTTGCCGATGTTCAGAAATCTGTGGGAGATCTGAAGAGAAATCAATCGTGGAAGAATGCTCTCTTCTTCTAGAAGAATCAAATTGGTATTTCCCTTGTTTCACCCCATTCAAATTTTCTATTTTTTCTTCTACACTATCTTGGTTATGAGATATAGATGCTTCTACGCTATCTTGGTTATGAGATATAGATGGTTGTAGGTCTGAATTTTTGCACTCTATCTTTGTGGGTCTATTAAAATTATAGGGATATGGATTCTTCCCCTTTGAACTAACCTAATAAACTCTGAGGCTGTAGGTGAATTGAGGGAGAATTGTAGAATATAGCGAGGAACAGAACACAACAAAAGGGTTTTAAATTATTGTGGCACTTCAATGGCTAGTGCAGTAGCAGGACAATGTGGTTCAACCCTAATAAGCAGGAGAGGGGGATTTCTCTTGTCTTCTTCAAGCTCCACCTATATCAATGGAGGCATGAAACTTGAGTTGCGAGTCCCTCTACCAATGCAGGGTTCTGCTATGACCAGAGCGCCCTAGCTAATTCTAGCCATGGCACACAAAAATAAGGTACTCCTGTTATCCTCCAAAGTTGGCTTAGTTTTATATGTTTAGTTTTGTGAATTTGGTGTAACAGTGTGCCCCCACTCTCTCTCTTTTCTAATGGAAATCTCATGGAGAAACATCCAGGTTCTTCCATGCATTTCACAGATGGTACTCAGTGTAAATATTTTGTCATTGATTGTCATGCCTGTCCCTGTTAGGTCATCTATTTAGTCACTTACCAGAGGCAGCAAGCCTAAGGCATTGACCCTGACACCTCATACATAAAAATCAAATCACCACTCAAACTACTTGAGTTACCCCATTTAAACATTCCATGTGACCAATAAGAACTTAAGCAAGCTCGTTGAGTTTTTAAATGTTTGGAACTATCTCATATGATCCTTAAGCACTTAAGCAAGAGTTAGATTGCTTATACCTTGCCAATCTTAACCGACCAATGAAGGGCAAAATTATCAAAAGCAGGATTGGAGGGGAAGGATAACAACTCTTCCTCTTAACCACCCAGGGTGGACCCAATTGACATCTTTATATAATGCAATGATAAAACCTTATGCTCAATGGGTGTTCACAGTTGAGGCTTGTGTTTATGTTGTTTGGCAGGTTAGGTATCTGTCTGTCTACACACAATTAACTTATACAAATAATCCAAAAAGCTTGGTATAACTCTAGGTTCAATATGAGTTGCAAAAGATGGTTTTATTTCTGCTTTGAAGACCACCCTCAACAGTTTTTGCCTTTGGTGAAACACATTTCTCATCAATTAGAACGTTTATTTGTGTTTCCTTGTAAACTCCTAATGGCATGTATGTTTTGAAAACAAGCTCTACTGAATTTGCTTAAGAATCACCTGTAGGCCCAAACTGCTATAAATCCAGATGCATTGTTTTTCAAATTTTCACTATACATTTCCAAGAAGTACTGACTCTTCAGTGTGTATTATGGTACTTAGAATATAGCCTTGGCATTGAACAGATAAAGTGAAGCAATATCAATTGAGCTTACTAGTTTGTATTCTGCAGACCTGCTTGGTCGGAGTCTAGGATTGATATATCCTCCTAATTCAATATTTATATCACGTAAGATTTTAGGCCAGAGATACTATTTGTCTCTGATTATGACCAGATTTCAAAAACCAACATCACCTGGCCATGCCACTGATTTGTTGAATCATTAAGATTTATCATTTTAAAGAGAGCCTAGATGTAATATTGATATACGTCTCTCCAGTTCTTTGAGGATGAGAATCCATTTGACTCCTAGACATGCGCACTATGTTTTTCTCTCGCCCCTCATCACAAGATATCCTCTGCCAATCTCGTTTGGTATCCCTCTAATTATTTTTCAGTCCTGATATTGTTCATGCTCTGTAAAAATTATGAAGCAGATGAAATAGATGAACATGTAAAGGTTATTACTAGTGCCTTTTTAATTCAGTCAAAAATTAAATTATGATAGGCCTCTTAGTAAATTTCGTTTGAAAAATAAGTCATGGTCATGGGAAAAATAATTAATTAAATTTGGAAATTATGTCTACCTCCTAAACCAGTTTGTTTTTTGCTCCAAAAATTCAAATTTGAGGTTGGTTCCCCTCATTTTTTTATTAAGTTGACTTAACAAGGAAATTTTCCCTTCTCCTCTATATATAGGGGCTCAAATCCTCCATAAGAGGCAAGATTTATGTGCTATTTTCTGTGATATTTTCCATGCTATGCGGCTTTAAGTAGTCCTGATTATTTGAACCAGTGGGTCAAAGTTTGAGAGGACTCTTGGGTTAAAAAAAAAATTGGGTATTTGGTTTTTTTCAAGGAGATAAATCTAGAGGGTTCTAAGGCATATATCATCGAGAACATGTGCTAGATCAAGGGTGAGTTTATTGACCTTGTGAGGCGAGTATTTTTTACGCCAATCGACCCTCTGTGACAAACCTTGTGAGACCATTTTTCAGAGGCCAGTCAACCCTTTGAGGGAGATCTTTTTGAGGAAAAACAAAGGTGGTTTCTGAAGTATTTTGCAGACCTTTCTCAGGACTTTTGTCCAATTTGGAGCTCACTTAATGTCTATTTTTTTATTCTTAAGCGATTTGATCAGGAGGAAAAACTATTTATGAATTTTTTGACATTATAGTGCTTACATCTGAGGCATCTTTCAGAGGCAGGGGTAAACTGTGTTACAACCTTGTTGATCAGAGTCTAAGTACTATTCAGCCCTGTGGGAGATTAATTATGTGGAAGCCTAGATACCTGAAGTTGTTTTTTTACCATCTCATCCCTAGATTGACATTGTTTGAGAGGCTTTTCCACACAAAATTAAGGGTTATTTCACATTGGTTTATGGTAGCATTTTCTCTGGCATAATCTGAGTCTTCTTGTGGAAAATTTCACCTCAAATTCAAATGCATATTTTCAATTTTATGGAAGATTTTAACACATTCTTTATTAACATCTCTAAGGTAAGTGTTTGCATCAATTTGCATTTGCCTTAGGCCACCTAAAACATCCTTCAGTGAGGTATAATGATATTACTCTAAGGACGAGTGTTGGTACCATTTTTTGTATTGGAAACATCTGTGTAGTATAATTTCACTATCAATTTTCAGGCCATTTAAGACTATCTTCAAATTTATTTTTAAGGTCAAACCTATCAAAGTACTTGGGCCTCAGTAGCCCTAAGAAACCTGATCAATTTTAGGCCACCTATCTTGCATGAGAGTCTTATCTTATCACTCATTGAAAAGGGCTTCATATATAGAAATAGGATCCATATATTAAAGGCATGGAAGACTGTCATAGGAGCATCAACATTTTGGAATCAAACAGAAAGGAATTGGAAAAAAGATAAGGGAAGATAAGGGTTAGATGAGTGGCATAAATATTCAATAATTAGTGGCACATTATATGAGTACTGTCACGTTTCATTTTTTTTAAAAATATTTTTAGCCTTGTGTCGGAAGAGCGACGTTTCCTAAGTGTCAGAAGAGCGACGATTATTTTTTTAAATATTTTTACTGTTTCGTCGGAAGAGAAACGTGTCCTAAGCGTCGGAAGAGTGACGTCTCTTTTTTAAAATATTTTTACTGTTTTGTCGGAAGAGCGACGTGTCCTAAGCGTCAGAAGACCGAAACTTTCAATGTCGGAAGAGCGACGTCTCTTTTTTTTAAATATTTTTACTGTTTCCTCGAAAAAGCGACATCTCATAAACGTCGGAAGTGCCACACCTTACATGTCGGAAGAAGAAATGTCGAAATTGAGACAGTTGTGTGAAAAGTTGATAAACATCAAAAGATCGACGCTTTAAACGTCGGAAGAGGTAAGGTTGGAATTGTGACGCATATGGATCGTCGGAAGACCGACTCTTTGGAAAATGTCGGAAGAGCGACGTATTGGAAAACATTGGAAGAGCGACGGTTTGGAAAACGTCGAAAGAGCGACAGTTGTTTGGAAACATCGGAAAAAGTGTCTCTCTTCCGACACTTTATTGAAGTGTCGAAATTGCGACGTAATGACTAACCAAATTTTGTCCAGCCTCAAACTGTCGCTCTTGCGACGCCTATGTGTCGAAATAGCGACGAAGTGGCCGTTGGAAATTGGGCCAAATATACTAGTGCTAGTAGAAGAGAAGTGAAGAATATGGATGTCTACTTACAACCACTGGTAGATGAATTGAAGGAATTATGGGATGGGATAAATGTATACGACGTATCAAGACCCATCACAACAGAGAGGAGTTTTACGTTTTATGGCATATGTGCTTCCACAACACATGATTATTCAGGCTCAGGAGTTTGCTCTAGTAAATTACATGTTTATTGATTTGTTTATATACGTAACAATATTATTTCGTATATTAGTTGTTTAATTCGTTGTAATTGTTATGATATTCATGATATTCTTTAATGTGCCATGCATATAAATTGTATACAATAATCTCGCAGGTCTTGTAACAAAAGGTATTTTGGATGTAAATGTTCTGAACCTTCTATAAAAGCTAGATGGTCCAACGACCTACGAAAGCCAGTGTATGACTGCTCCAGGGTATTCCTCCCAGAAGAACAACCTTACAGAAAAGAAGCATCTGCTTTCATTAATGGTAAATGAGAGAGAACCCAAAGGCCTCTAATAACGACAACAAATGAATGGCTTAGAGCATATGAGAGAGAGAAGGAGAAGGAGTTCATAGAAATGTTCGATTCAAATGGGGAGCCTATGTTCAATGATCCAGAATTCTTCGACACCTATGTTGAGAAATTTCCCATTAGGACGAAAAGGAAATCTATCTTTTATAACCTACCATATTGGGAGAATCTTAAGATTACCCACTTATTAGATCCCATGCATATATTTAAAAATGTTTCATCTTCTTTATGGAGGAACATATCATCGAAACAAAGTGACACATTGGCTGTTACGAAAGATTTTATTATTTGAAAAACTAAAAAGAAACATTGGCCAAGACGATTAGAAAGTACAGGATCAGAGGCAGGCGTTGGTCCCTCTAATTCATGGTATTTCAAAGAAGGTGGTGTCCCATGGATTTTAAAAAAAGATGATCTTTCTTTTGCAAAGGAAGTTATAATGGGTGTGAGGGTGCCATCTTCATACGAGTCTTCGATATGGTGCTGATTCATCGTGGATGACCATTTGTCGGGGTTGAAATCACATGACCATTTGAATCTTCTAAGAGTACGTATAATGTCAAAAGCATGATTTTATTATTTGATAAATTAATAAATTTTATCCCATGCAGGAATCATAAAACATAACTAATTTTGTATATTATTGCATGTGTTTATAACTATGTAGTGTCATTATCCTTTGTTTGTGTGTGGGTGTGTGAAACATGAATTCCCCTAAAACCTAGGACGTGCCATATCTAAATTATCTACATTTGTACATTGGATCATGTCAAAGAAGATTCATGTGGCTAGCATTCCACAATGGCATCAAGAGATAATTGAGATTGTTTGCATGTTTGAGAAGGAACTGTCGACGAGTTTCATGGACTTGCAGGTTCATCTTCTAATTCACCTAGTAGATGAGGTTGAATTAGTTGGGTTGGTCTCTTGTCTTTGGATGTTCTTCTTAGAGAGGTACATGAAGAAATTGAAAGGTTTTGTTTGACAAAGGGAAAAACCTGAGGGGTCTATGGCAGAGGGGTACATATCGTATGAGTCTTTCTAATTTGCCAGTGAGTACATCAAGCAAATCGACAATAGACCAAGTGCGGTGATTTGGGATGATGAAAGTAATGAAGACAAAAGAGAAGGGGAGTTGCTCCAAACGAATGGAAAAAAAACGCTTGATAAAGATTAAGCGACTTATAATTTTTTAAATTTACAGAAATTAAATATTAATGTTGAACTTCGCTATAATGTATATTTTGATCTATATGTACTATATAATGTCAGTTTGATTTCATCAACGAATGCAGAAATTGAAGCAATCAATAAATTCGTTCTTTACAATTCCGAAGCGACACGACTATGGATTGCATTGTATGAACAAAAGAGTATGAAATGGGATAGTGATATGAAAGAGTTCACAAGGTTGAATGGTAGAAGTGTGCCTTATCTCGATCATTTAAAATAAAATATGCCAAAAATATGCCCCAACAGGGTTGTTGACTAAGTCAGAGAGAATTACAATGCAACCGGTCGTTACCCCCGTGCTGAAGATGATGCGCTAAACGTAGGGATTGGGTGCACCAACTCGGTAATAATCTATTTAATTTATATGTACATTTGAAACTTAATAATGCACCTTTCAAATGTAATTACATCTATATTTCATATTTTAAATGTTGGGTTGTTATAAGCTGACACATGACACTATGATTTTTTAACTTTTTTGTAGGTGCATCTGTTCCCATCTATGTGGGCATATGGACACCATTTTTGCACAGAAAATGTTGATGATGGACACATAACATAATACTGTGGAGTGGAAGTTGAGTTCGATCAATCTAGTCAATCAAGCCATCGTGATCAAAACCTAGTATGAGCGATGTTAGGTTATGTCGGAAAGATACAAGAGATCATTGAAGTGGATTTCTCTTCTTTCCAATGTGTTATTTTTAGGTGCAAGTGGTGGGACACCTTTGATCAGAATAATGTAAAGGAAGATCACGATAGTAGGCTGATATGTATCAACTCTAGAAAGATGTGGGATGAAGCTAAGAAGCCCTATGTTTTCCCCAAACACTGCAACTAGGTGTTTTTTTACCCAGATGTATTGGATATGGATTGGTGGTTCGTATTGAGAGATGACCCTAGATCAAAACATATTTTTGAGAACAATAATGTTATCATGCCAAGTGAGCTGGAAGATAATGAGGGTGATCATGAGAACCGAGAGTGATATGGTACATGTGTTATTTCATCAATATTTATACTTTTTAAGAAGGGTTTTTATAAAGAATAGGACTTAATTATATTATACCTTATAAGACTCTCTTTTTTCGAAACATTATAATATGTACTTTGAATTAATTGGTAATTTGCATTATGTTAATGTTAAAATAAATATTTCACTTGATAATTTGCAATTATGTTGATCTCAAAAACAATGGCGTACTGTATAAAGTTATTTTTTTTGGTATGTAAGATCATAATAAAAAAATGATAATTCTAAAGTACATGAATTTATTTGCATGGTTTTCTAAACTTTATTATGTTACAAAAAATCATATTATTCTAGATTTATTATTTTGCAATTTTTTACAATTTCACAAATTTACAAATTTAAAAATTTTAATAAAATGATTTCACATTAATACAATTAAAATTTTCACATTAATACAATTCAAATTTTACAAATATTTTACATACAATTATAATTACAATTTTAGAATTTTACATACAATTACAATCATTTCACAGTAATACAATTAAAATTTACAAATATTTTACATA
Source organism: Pinus albicaulis (assembly GCA_034641835.2). NCBI lineage: Eukaryota > Viridiplantae > Streptophyta > Pinopsida > Pinales > Pinaceae > Pinus > Pinus albicaulis. Next base: position 320,570,549 of record CM076579.1, read on the forward strand.
CAATTACAATTACAATTACAATTTTACAATTTCACATACAATTACAATTACAATTACAATTTTAGAATTATACATAAAATTACAATCACAATTTTAGCTTTTTCCATAAAATTTACAATTACAATTTTCTAATTTTGCATATATACCATTACAATTACAATTTTACAATTACAATCATTTCACATTAATACAATTAAAATTTTACAAATATTTGACATACAATTACAATTAAAATTACAATTACAATATTTACAATTATAATTTTAGAATTTTACATATTACAATATTTACAATTACAATTTTAGAATTTTACATATGATTACAATTACAAAATTACAATCATTTCACATTAATACAATTAAAATTTTACAAATATTTTACATCCAATTACAATATTTACAATTACAATTTTAGAATTCGACATACAATTACAATTACAAAATTACAATCATTTCACATTAATACAATTAAATTTTTATAAATATTTTACATACAATTACAATTAGAATTACAATTTTACAATTTGACATACAATTACAAGTAAAATTAAAAATACAATTACAATTACAATTACAATTACAATTTTAGAATTTTACATACAATTAGAATTACAATTACAATTTTACAATTTTACATATATAAAATTACAATAAAAATTACAATTACAATCATTTCACAATAAATTAAATATTACAATTTACAATTAAAATTTTACAAATATTTTACATACAATTACAATTAAAATTACAATTACAAATACAGTTACAATTTTACATTTTTTCATACAATTAAAATTAAAATTTCAATTACAATCACGACATAATATTTAATAAATATCATGATTTAATATTAAATTAAATAAACATCACGGTCATGACAACCATCGGACAAACATCAAATATACATCTCATGTCAAATAACTGCTATCACATACACACCTATCTGCAAGCTACACATTAAATGAACATATCTAACATGACCTAACAATATACACATCATGATGATCACCAACATGTAAATTAAGTACAACTGCAACATGAAAATAAAATACATGGACTATATATATATATATATATATATATATATATATATATATATATATATATATATATATATATATATATATATATATATATATATATATATATATATATATATATATATATATATGTCAAAAATATACAACTGTAATATAAATGTCAAATTTTAGCTGGTGGTACATCATCAATAGTAATACTAGTCGAGGCTTGCTCAGTCAATGGTGCATCCTCGACAAGCTCAGATAGATGTTGATCATCACGTGCCTGATGATCTAGTGGTGCCTCATGCTGATCAAGATCAACTGCCGGCTACTAATGATGACTCGACATGGATGGTCCAGCCTGCTCATCATCATGAGTACTACTGGATGCTGCAGGTTGGTGATCATGATGACTCGATGTGGATGGTCCAGCCTGCTCCTGACCATGAATGATGGATGTTGTAGGCTAAGAAGGTTGACTCGACGTGGATGGTCCATCCTCCTCATGATCATGACTGTCGGTTGATGTTGCAGGCTGCTCATATACGGTGTGAGGTGAGCGATGATCAATCCCCTGATTGTGATCATCAGATGATGCATCGGTGCTTGACTATCGACGTACTGCGTCTCGACCACACCTAGGTCGAAGGGCCCTCCTCAACTACATCACTAAGTTGGTAGCTCCTACAACATGCTGCATCAGGGTGAACATGTCACGTGGCATGGCTCTCCAAATCTCTACTAGCCTAGCATCGGCCTGTATCTCTCTCATAGTGGCGGGCCTGACTTCCCCCTCCACAAGAAGTGCATAGAGTTGGTCACCCAAATCCATCCTAAATCTAGTGTCAGCCCTACGCCTCGCAACATTAGTCGATACCTACGCAACATGAGGACCAGGTCTATCTTCACCGATCTGATCCTCAGCATCTACCATATCCTGATCGTCATCAGGATCTACACCTAGATCATTTGGTGGTGGTGGCATCTCATCGCCATCAAATGACCCAATGTTTGCAAAATATATATAAGTACACAACAATAATTAGACAGTTTCATTAAACAATTTAACAAAAACAAGTTAAAGAACATGTTAGAATAAATTTAAAGAAAATAGTAATATTACCTCTATCATCCAGCGACTCATCATCTGTGAAGAGGATGTTGGCATACCCTCGCCAATCCAAACCAACATATGGAAATGGGACCAGAACGAAGGGATGCTCATCAACACTGGTTAGTAACTCCAATGCATCATGCGATATCCTCGTGGAAAACTCTGACTCGCCCCTCTTGGGCATCATCTATCCCCACATCTGCATCCGTACATGCAGCATCAGCCTATGAGGTTGCCAAAAAAAGGTAGGCCTCGTCTCTAGAAACCTCTCAAAAAATAAACAAAATAGCTCTGAAGAAAAAGGGAACTTCACCCTCCCTTGTGCCTGAGCAAGAAATATATCTAAAGCTATACAGAACTGCCGCAAAAAATGGAAAACCACCTCACAAGTCGTGGCGCCTGTAATAAAGAATCAACGTAAAGTAGAAGTGGGAAACTAATGCATTGCCCATCACTGGAATGGTGTGAAATGGTCAAAATCAGTAGTGAGAGGCACCTCACCTCCTCTCCACCAAATGAAGCAATACGTAACTGACCTCCGGAGACCTGAAAATATACAAGAGATAGTATATCCGTGCTAATGTATCTCTGTGAGTACACCAACTAACTCCCTGTTGGATAGCCAATAGGGACCTCTGGGAACGAGGAAAAATCCACCTCTCTCGTCGATAGGCCAATAATGGAATAGATGCCCTCCTCAGTGGGCGTGTACCACTGGTTAGGACCAACCTGGAAAGCCTGTCGGTGGGCATTCCACTTGTGGGTAAGTTGTCGTTAAAACCCACCATGGCCCTTTAGGGATGTAGCCTCCTCATAGAACTTGAGGAGGCCTATCTCCCTTAGGAGTGCCTGGGTGGCTTCTATAATAGGGCGAGGGTACATATCTCTCTCCCTCTCTCGTGCCTCCCACAGGCAAACCACGTTATATTGGTCTGCCTGTTGTTACTGTTAATCCCTCTCTTATCTCCTTTAACATCACTGAATGATTGGCATATTAAATACATTTTTTTATTAAATGAGACATGTATTTACGAATATATATCTATAATTTTTTTTGAAAAAATAAAAACAAAAACAGTTGGTGTGCCACAAAAAATAGGCATGCACCAATAACGGTGCATATTTTTTTTTTGCGCACCGGAAGCGGTGCACCTGGAATTTTTCAGTGCACCGCCCTCCTCGCATTGTTACATGGTCATCAGTGTCGTGGTATAATAGACCACACCGTTGACTATGTAACAATGCCAAGAGGGTGGTGTGCTGACCAAACTATGCGCCCCAGGGTGTATAGTTTAGGAAGCGTGCCGCCATCCTCACATCACTACATAGTCAATGGTGCAGTCGTTTACATGAATGCACCATTGACTATGTCCAGTTCAGGAGGGTTGTGCATTGAAAAAAATACACGCCCTGGGGTGGATATTTCTGTCAACGCACCGCATTCCCGCAATTCAACATGGTCAACGGTGCGGCTAGGTAACCGACCACACCGCAATTTTTTAATTTTATAAAAAAACGGTGTGCTATTTTAGTACCACCCCAGAACTAGTGTAGATACTGTTAGCACCAGTTGCGGTGCGGCCTGTAAATTTACAGGCAGCACCGTGAACCGGTGCATGCCGAACGGTTCGAGCACACTACGCAGGATTTTTTTGTTTGTTTGAAAATAAGGTGAATTTTAAGTTAATTTAGAAAACTAATCTGCTAAAAGTTTTAAGTATGGAAAAATAAGTAAAATACATATACATTTGGTTGTCGAGGAGGCATATTGGCTGTAGAATTTTCAAAACTGAATTTTCCCACCATTTTGCAAAATTCGAAATGGAGATGGTGGGCAATGGACAATGACAGTGCATGCAATGGGAGCAATGATGGCAGGGCGCCTCACACAAGGTAAATTTCCACCGATTCTTGAGAGCTTTGGAGCAATGAAAAGTGAAAAATGCAGATTTTTGGACGTAATTTTTTTTTTTTTTTTTTTTTTTTTTAACCATGTTCCGATGCACGGGATTTCTAGGCGCACCGGACGGTTTCTTACAATCGCACTGGGCTGTTTCAGTTTTGGCGCAGGGTTTTAGGACGCGCCAGTGCTGAATCTTTGTAGAGCACCGGTGTGCTATAGTAATGAGACGCATCGGGCGGGTTTGTATCGAGTTCACGGTGTCCCAGTGTGCCAATTTTTTGTACGCACCTGTGCTTTCTCAAGTGGAACACACCGATGCGATTTAGGATGAGAAATGCATCGAAAAAAATAAATCCGCAAAAACCTCCACCCGTCGGCCTCCTCTAGTAACCTCCACTACAAACTGATGTCTGGGCTATTTTTATAAGGGGTTCCTCAAAAAAATCTGCTAGAGGGTCTTTTCCTTGTAGTGCTCGGTACAACTGGACTTTTGGGCATCCATCTCTGATAATTGATAAATAGGAATAGATTGTAAAATAGATTTAAGAAGGAAAACACGGCTAGGGATATTGAGAGCCCTAAAAGACCAGTTCTGGAGGCAATTTTGGATCTTAGTAATCCAGTTTTTCCAACGGGATACATGAAGGGAGTTGATAGAGAGGGTCATCCCCAGGTACTTTGTAGGCATAGTCCCAATGCTGAACCCGAGGGTGCGAGCTAAGAACCTTTGAGATTGAGGAGTAGTGTTAAAAAAGAAAACACTGGATTTATCATTATTGATCAGGGTTCCAGAAGCATCCATAAAAAATTTAAGAATATCTAAAATTACTTTAGATTCACTAAGGCTAGCTTGACAGAAAAGCATGATATCATCAAAAAATTGTTGATGTGAGAGAGTGAGGTCAATCCCCCAAATATGTAGGCCTTTGAGGGATTCAACAACTACCTGGTGTTTGGTGTGTCTTCCTAAACCTTCCGCAACAATAATGAACATAAAGGGGGACAAAGGGTCTCCCTGTCTAAGACCTCAGGAGGCATTGAAAGGGTCAGAGGGGAATCCATTAATCAACATAGAGAAGTTGGGGGTAGAGATAAAGGATAGGATCCATTGAATCCATATTTGATCGAACCCATAGGCCTGCAAGATATTTTGAAGGTAGGTCCAGTAGAGGCGATCATAGGCTTTAGAAAGATCCAATTTTATCAACATACCTTTAGCATTAAAAGTGCGAAGGGAATGTATGGATTCCTGAGCAGTGAAAATCCCATCCAAGGTTTGTCTACCTTTTACAAACCTAGTCTGTTCAGGAGATATAAGAGAAGGGAGAATAGGTTTTATCCTATTCACCATGAATGTAGACAAGATCTTATAGATGACATTACAGAGGGCAATAGGTCTGAACCCCGACGGAACATCACAATTCTCATGTTTCAGGTTAAAGCTATAAAAGTAGAGTTCAGGGCAGGGTATACCCGTATTTTCCTTCATGACTCCTCAACCAGGTCAAGAATATATTTTCCAATGAAGGACCAGGTTGCTTGAAAGAATTCCGCAGTGAAGCAATCCGGTCCTAGCGCCTTATTTTATTCTAAGCCCTTAACTACTTCCTCCACTTCCTCAAGAGTGATTTCCTTGAGCAAGGCCAGGTTCTGCTCTCTGTTGACTACATTAGAATGAATTGCTTGATTCGAGTGATGGCTTCCATTTTGTTCTGATCTCATTCCATTAGAATTTCCCTGAAATGGTTCACCAATATCTCTTCCAAATCCTGATGTTAGACAAGTTTATTTCCTGCAGGGTCTTTAAGAGAGAATATACGATTGTGTTTCCTTCTTTGAATCATTGCTTAATGGAAAAAAACTAGAATTCCTATCCCCTTCACGTAGCCATTGAATTCTAGATTTTTGTTTCCATAAAATTTCTTCATATTTTCGCCATTCTTCTAATTTTCTGATTAGGATAGCTTCCTCCTTGACAAGGGCCACAGATCTTCCCTATAGGATCATCCGTTGTTGAATTTTCTGCATATGACCCTGCAGTTTTTCCTTGTCTTTATGTATCTTTCCAAATTCAGTCTTATTCCATTTCTTGATTTTCTGTTTTATGTCTTTTAGTCTGAGTTGAAACGTATGCGTTCTATTTCTATCTTTAACCATGCTTTATTCCCACCAAATTTTGACTTTATCAATAAAGTTCGGATCTCTCGACCAAAAAAATTCAAATATGAAATGCCCTTTCTTATTTCTCTGGTTCATGTCCACCTCCAGACATATAGGCCAGTGATATAATCCCATGCAGCGAAGAATGGAAGCTTCATAAAAGACATCCAAACTGATGAGCTATTCGAAAAGTAAGAATCTGTCCAGACGAGATGCTACTTGATGCGCCCCTCCTCTCTTGTTATTCCATGTGAATTTTCCATTGACAGTAGGTATGTCCACCAAGTGGAGGTTTGATATTATATAACGAAATAGTTCCATTCCATCTCGCTTTTGCAAATTCCTCCTTTTTTCTCCTCAATTCACATAATCCTATTAAAATCTCCTCCCATTAACCAATACTTCTCATTTTGAAGAGTTTTAAGAGTTATTATACTATCTATAAAAGCCAATTTATCTCCCTAAATGTGTGGGACATATACTGAGGAAATTGAGATCCATTATTTCGTCCCAATTAGCCTAAACCTTCCAGTTAGGATACGCGGTAGAAAAATCCATCCTTCCACCATAACCTCTGTCGGGTTCAAGAGTATTGATATAACTCCAGCACTTCCTCGCGAATCAATAGCCATTACTTCATATATAGGGTTAAAGTGGTGAATAATTTCTTCTAATCTTAAACCCAAAACTTTGGTTTCCTGAAGGAGAACCAGTTGTGGTTTTTCAGTCTTCAATCTTTCCTACAGGTATCTCTGTTTGCCTTTACTTTTAAGGCCCCTCATATTCCATGAGATCACTATCATTGGGGAATTTTATGGAGTTTTTTAAATACTGTTGTAAGTGGTATTACATGACCCGAATTAACTAACATTTCCCCAACCGTCTGAATAGATTATTACAAAGTTTTCATGCCTTTATTTTTCCCTATTTTAGTCTTGGGATTGGTTTCCTGACTACTTCCATGAGGGGTATTGGGCATATTTTCCATTTCAACTTCTCTTCATGCTTGGGAGGTTAGATATTGCTCAAAAGTTTATTTATATAGAGTCTTTTGATCATCAGGGATAAATCTATCATCAAGGTTTCTCCATTCTTCCAACAATATCTTCATAACCAGTTCCTCCTTACTTAGTTCATCCTTGGTGATGTATACATCCATATCTGCTTGGTCTAGAGGTTGAGGTTGATCCTCATTTTCATGCACCTCTAATGGGGCTTTTCGTTTGTTCTTCAAAGGTTTTGGATTAAGATTTCCGGGTCCTTCCCCATGCATCTATTCAGCTTCCCTGCAACTTTCTCCTGTCTCTTGTAAAATTTCAAATCTGTTTTGATTGATTTTCTGTGTAGTTTGGTTACTTTTCTTGTTTGCATGTTTTTTACCATCTCGTTTTTTACTCATAACCATTTTGAATCCCTCTTCATTCTTTGTGGGGATTCTCCCTCCCTCTGGTTTCTTTCCTTCCTGTTGTTCTGGGTTTTTTAGAGGACAAGTTTAAAAAATATGGCCATATTCATGGCATCTTCTACATATAAAAGAGATGTGTTCATAGTCTATAAGTTTTTTCCATACCTCCCATTCATATTCCAGTTTTATTGATTTAGGGAGCGACTCCGTAATATTCATATAAATGCAAATTTGGGTAAAATAAGTATACCTTCCCCGGCGTGTCGTTTCAGCTATCTTCACAAATCTCCCAAGCGAATTCCAAATACCTTCTATTACCTTTGGATCCCATAAGTTCATAGGTAAAGCAAACAGCCGTACCTAGATTGGAGCTGAAGGGAACTGTTCTTGATCTGGATTGTAACATTCCTCCCATTGCCAAAGAAACATACCTGCATTGTAGTAAAATTATGGTCCTTCGAAAATCCTTTCTTTGTCCAGAAGATTTGTAAATATCATTGTAAAGAACCCCCTGGCCCCAAACTTGATATCAATGTGCCCTTTCAGTTTCCACTTGAGTTGAATCCATTTTAGCAAATTTTTCTTAGTTGGCCAAATTCCTATGAATTTACAGATTAAGGCATGGTCCTTCATATACCCTCAATATTGGTCTAGTTTATTGGCCGGAATGACAAAGCAAGGCTTGTTTGTGGCTCTCGGCAGGCATTTCCCTCTAATTTTTTCCTACCATTGGGCCCCCAACACTGGACCTGTATTAGGGCCGCCCCCTTGTAGGCTTGATTGCTTTCCGCTGTAATCTTCTGCCGTTATATTTTTGTAGGAGGGAATCTCACCCCCCCTGAAGATGCTACCATGCTACCTTTACAGTAGCCCTTCTCCCTCATTCTCCGCAGTGTCAGATGGTATGTCTCAGAACCCTAGCTTCATCTCCTCAGAATATGTTTTATGGGTGCACTCTCCAGTATGATATTTTGGTTATAGACATTAATTAGTCCAAATTAAAACAAGTTTAAGCATATTAAGGAGATATCTATCTGTACCTGTATATGAGTTATGGTGAAGTCTTGACTTTTGAAGAAGCAATATTTTCCATACATATATATATATATATTCTTACAAAAATATTTTTGTATATGAGTTATGTTGAAGTCTTCACTTTTGAAGAGGCGAGGAGGCAAATCAATATTGTCTTGGCACATATCGAATATAATATTTACAATAATATTTGTCGAACTTTATAAATTGATCACTTCGAATGCCATTAGTTTTAGTTATGTAATACGTGTTGCGGTGGGCAGAAGTGTTGTTGAGCATAGCAGGTATTATGGATTCTTCTACTGTCTCTTCATGGTCACTTTTTGTAGGCTAAAAATATCGCCAGGACATTTTTAATTTCAATTCCCTCCATTACTATTTGTTCTACAACAAATAGTAATGGGACTAAAGCATCTCTCATCTTCTGTGTTATAATTCCAATGATATTTTTTACTACTTCTTGGGCCTGTGTGGTCAGTCCCATTGTTATTTTATTTAATTTATATGTGTTTATTTAGCATGGAGAAGAAGCAATGATAAAGAACCATTTTCTTTCTCCTCACAAGGTTGGATTATGAAATCTCACATTCCTGTGTTTCAATTACTAGACGTGACTTTTAATTATCCACTATACTTTAATGTATAACTTGTGACATCAATGTTAGACATTTTTAAATGCATAAAAGAGAATCCTGTGACTTTTGGGAGAAAAACAAAGATGTTTCACTCCATTGATTCTCCCATGACAACTTTTGTTCCTATTGCTTCACTGAAATTGCATAGGCTCATCTTCAATCTTTAGACCTTACGGTTAAATGACTTGGAAATAAACATGTGGCTTATGTTTTACAGAGAGATCAGACATGTGTCGTTTACAAAACATATATAGGTTTGGTGTGAGAGAGACCAAACATTTTGCCATAAGTTTTAACAAATAACTTAGCATTACTACCTTTACTTTGAAGCTGGTAAAACCACCAACAAAAATGATTTCCTAACCTTCAAAATGACCAGAATAAATAATAATTATTTTGGTTTAGATATAATGGGAAGGATCCTTTGGATTTATACTTTCAATAGTTGGAAATCATTTTGGATTAGAATTAACATTTATATTATAGTTATTAATATTTTAAATTTGGAAAGATTTTATAACACAAAAATTGTCATGATTGTGCACGAATTTGGGAGAGACTTGCTATTAAACATTTTGGGTAGTTAGACAAAGATAAGAACCTAATATTAAATAGAAATTTCAATATGAGATCGATACATTTTAGATATAAAAAATCAAGACAAGCCTTGCATAAATTTTAAAATAATTCTTGGGTTACAATAGGTTTGATGACTTACTCAAAAAATCAAATACTAAAGTAGATCTGCAGACCTAGTCTCCCTATTTGAAAATATTCTTTGATAACTTGCATTCAAAGGAAACAAAAATAGGTGACAATATCATATGCAAAGGAAACTTAAGTAATTGTCATGATAAAATACAAGAAAATAATTCATTATTATAATCTATATTAAAAAGACATCGAATTAAGGTAGAATGAAATGATTTTCTTAATAATTGAATGAGCAATAATACAAGGTTCTAATAAACCTAATATTTTGTTGTAAATACTACTTAGAACCATTCTTTGGGTTCCTTTAACCAAATCCAACAAATATCTCCTCCATGATGTCTTTATATTTAGTTCAAAGATAGTGAAAGAAGAGTCTATTTCTGATGATTGAAGAATAATGGAAGGATAAGGAAATAGAGGTTTCCAGAGACTACGAGATTTCTTAAAATATTAGGGGATTGTAGACATAGGAAAGGATGTAAATGACCAACATAAGGGTACTATCCTTGTCCTGCACCTAAGACTTCATTAAATACTCTTTGGAATTAGTTGGGTTATTGGGTATGGGCTATAAGAGGTACAACCTCAGTAGAACCCATAAACCCCACACCAAATCATGCAATAATGCAGATTTTTTTTTGGTGAAATTGAAGACATATGCTAGTTGCGTGAAGGATATTAGCATGTGTATGTGTGTGTGTGTGTATTTCTTTAATAAGAATCACACATGTACACATTGTTTGAAAATGAAGGGTGCATGTGTGAACTTAAAAATTGTTTTTTAAATATTTCTTCACATGGAGCATGTCTGCAAAAGGGAAGGGGATGATATCATGAAGAAAAAACATGCGTATTATACTGAATGTGAAAAAAAATGTTATAACAGATGCCCCCTAATGTGTGATATCAAAAGAGTATATGATGTCCAAAACACATTATAAAAAAACACGGGGACATATTCAGGTGGACCTAGGAAAAAATCACCAAAGAATAGAACAAAACAACATTGCAAAAGGAAACCAAGTCAAGATAACTAATTTCCTCAGGCAGGTATACCCATGCCTGGATACATAAAATCATGGCCACTAAATCAAGCATAGTATAGAAGGTAGGAGGGTATCGAGAGAAATAAAGTGAACAAACTGGTCCTCCCTCAAGTACCAAAGTCATGTGAATAAGAGTGGTGTTATCTGATAACTCGGTAAACAATATAAAACATGCTACTAAAATGGAGAGAAACATAACAATGTGAATGCCACAAGTTGAAACCAATGATGCTACTTGTCAAATAAAAATGTTATTACAATGTTAAGGTATTCAAACCAATTGTCGAAGGTATAAATATACATCATGTGGATAAATGAGTTTGAATAATACATGGGAGAAATTATTTGATTACCAATCATTATGTATATTTTTAACAAGCACAAGTCAACATACTATTGATGATAATGGGAGTCAAGTTACCTAGTACATTTTAACAGGTGTGACTGAATGAGTTGAAGTCATAATATTTGTAGAATCTATTGGTTAGGGGGCACTGATGTATTCCCACTATCAATAATGAGGGAATCTATCACTAATGATAGCAAACCACAAGATATTGAAAGAGACTCAAGAAATTATTTGTAGAGAAAATAAGTTTATTTTGATGAGAAAAGGTTTGATGTGAGGAGGGAAATGAGGCATCACCCATTAAGTAACATGCGTGTAACTAAAAGGCCAATGATTTGAAAGGAATTCAAAAGAGAATTGTAAGGACCGCCATCGAGTGCATCCCCTACATGAACCAAATGGAATATCACATGGAGGATAATCTCTGAGAAACAACTAATAATAAAAGGTGATAATAGAGGTAAGTAATTTCACCAATGATAAAAATGGAATGTAAGTTATGGCATGAATCCTAATGTGTGAATAGAACCACTAAGTCAATGGCCAACAATGAAGGTCATTGTTGAGCACAAGGTCACCTATTATTGATGAAAATAAGTCCAAGGTGCTAATCTAGGCCAAGCTCTCAAAGAAATTGTCATAGTTGATACAAGTAAAATCTCCATATGGTTTGAAGGGTAACTAATTAGAAGAGTAAGAAAGCTCAAAAAAAAAAGGTGAATGATTGTATAATTCTTATGCTTTCATGGTTGTGAATGAAAAAAATTCCAATCCGATGCATAATTAGCTAATTCATTCACAATATGATTTCTACTTCTAGGCACATGAATGAATGTATGGAGTGGCAAGAAACCCTCTCTTGAACATTTAAGTGTATTTGAATGTGATGCTTCTGAACGTGTTCCAAAGGAGAATAGAAGTAAGTTGGATAAGAAAGTTGAAAAGTGTATCTTTAGTGGATGTAAACATGGTCTGAAAGGTTATAAGCTTTGGAACCTATAAACTAAGAAGTTTATATATAGTAGAGATATCGTTTTTAAAGAAATTAAATATGTTGTCAAACAGGAAGTCCTACCAATTTGGAGAAAGAAATAGAAAAGATAGAGTTTGAAATGAAGGATTATGAATCATACTCTGCACAAGAACATGAATAGGAAGAACAAGAAAGACATATCTAGTATTTATGAGATTAGTTCAGGAAAGAAGGCGACTAGAGAGGTATACTTGGACAACCAAGAAAGGCTCACAAATCAAAAGCATCTAACTGATTCAAAAACAAGGAAAAAGCACATTGATTTCTTGGCAACATCTAAAACTCAAAAAGAAGGAAACATAAAAAAACTAGTAACTATGGAAGCACCTCTATATTTTTTTATTATCTAATAATGTAATTGATTTTTATCTCATATATTTTGGAATTAAAAATTAATAAGGAGAATGTTTCCATTGTTTATAAAATGCTCATATCTCCCTCATAATAAGATGGTGGTATTGTTTTCCAAAACATATTTTTTATTCCCTCATTTCTAAATATTTTTAGATCTACATGTAGATCAACTGATGTTAGAGCATAAGTTTTTGGAAGCCATCCACCTATTCAAAGAATTCATTTTTGGGATTTTTGGCTTAAAAATTCAACACACTTCTTAGTGCGCCTTCCCTACTTCAGATTCCTATCACAGATTCCTTTTGTGGATGAAAATCATGCCGCCTTGTCAAATAACCTCAATCGAGGATTCACCAGTCCATGATTTATCCATGGCTCTTCTAGAGCTAATTACGGTGCAACAACAAGGACATCCTCCCACGACAAGGAAAAGACCCTCTAGCGGAGGTTATAACAGAGGTTTTTAGCGTGATAAAATTGGCCAAATTTTTCAAAAAACCATTTTCTCCAACATCTGTTTTCGGTAACGGAGGTTTTGGCGGAGCTTCTAACGAAATTTCAAGACAACTAAAAAAAAATAGGCAACCGGAGGTTGTTACAGATGTTTTTCTCATCGGTGTGCTAATCAGGTGTCAATGCACCGGAGCTTCTAACAAAATTTCAACACAACTAAAAAAAACTAAGCGACCAGAGGTTGTTATGGATGTTTTTCTCATCGGTGCGCTAATAAGGTGTCAAGGCACCGGTGCATTGTATCGTGAACACACTGGGACGGAAAACAAATTTCAGACGCCCCGCGGCCTTTAGGAACGACCCGGTGTGTGTCAGCCAGACAGTGGCATTGGGATGGTTGAACTGCACTGGGCGCCCTGTAAGTGATACAATGCATCGGGCCGTCAAGTTATAAAAATGCACCGGCTCATTAAAGGAAAACTACACCGGTGGATGCAACTCCTATTGGACCGCCCGGGTTGTAGTCGTCGATAAAGCGCACTGGGCGTTCTAATTGGTATTGGTATTTGTGTGGTGCCCATAGGTCGTAGAAAAACATTGGTGCGCAGTATCACACAAACGCACCGGTGCATAGTATCACACAAACACACCGGTGCGCAGTATCACACAAACACATTGATCGTTTTAATTGGTACTGGTATTTTTGTGATGCCCATGGGTCGTAGAAACGCATTGGTGTGCATTATCACACAAACGCACTGAGCATTCTAATTGGTATTGGTATTGGCAATTGGTAGTTTGTATTGGTATTGGTAATTGGTAATTTGTATTTGTATTTGTAATTGTTGGACGGATAAATCGTTCTTGCGGACAAGACAGATCTCCCTAGTATCCTACAGATAGCTAGAAACAAACAGAAAAATGTAAACTACTTTCTCTAGATTAAATTTGATCTAGAATTATCTATAATGAAGGATTTAGGACTTACCTGTAGTCCAGCGCTGATCGTAGTCTTCTTTCCTGTCTCTTTGAATAAGTCTCCTTTTGGGATCTATAATCAAAGACATGAAAGAATCAGAAGCCCCTGCATAATATAGACTAATTCATAAACCATAAATCTATCTTGATGATCAAGGAATTCAAGAAATAAGCCATTTAAATCAACAACTCATTGAGAAAATAGGATCCATTTGTATTATTTTTAATGAAAAAAGGAGCCTTACAACCGTGTTCGCCTTGAAGACGTGTAGGTCCTTCTGGGGTCCAGAACAAGCGTTTCCTCTACTTTGACAAGCCCTTGCACTCTCTTGACTAACATATACATGAGTGTGTAATCATTCCCATATGATGATCAGTTAAGAGAGTCTAAGTTTCTCTAGCAATTCTCCTCAAAAAATCTCAAGCCTAACTCCCCTTGAGGTTGAACTATGGCCTCAATTTATAGAAAAAGAGAAAAGGTTGCAGCTCCAAATAAGAGGGGATAGAATCCTCTTTCAAAGGGATTAAGTTCCACATACCAAGGGGTAGGCTCCTTTAATGGAGAGATGAACTTACATGAAAGGAGCAAACTTTCCACCGAATAATTGCTTCCAGAAGCCTCCAGATTTAACCAGCTGGGCTTCCAAATTTTACTTTCGGCTTCACTTTACCTTTTATAGGGATCCACACCTTTAATGAAGCAAAAGTGCGGCTGGTCCCGCATGTTCTAGAACAAACAGATGCGGCACCGTAGGTAATACTAAGAGAAAGTGGGGTACAAGTATTTTTATGACTTTTATAAGCTTTTCTCTCAATTTCAAGGCTTGGTTTTAGGAACTTGATGTTGTAGACTTCTAAGGGAGTATTGTATGAGTAATGATGAACCCATACAGATAATAAAACATCATGGTGACAATTTTTAGGGTAACATTAATTGGTAATTGGTATTTTTAGATTAATTTGTTATATCATATCATCAAATTTCGCATCTCTTCATTATAATATTTAATTATTCATATATTTAATCAGTGGTGTGACATTTCACGATGACAATGGAGAACACAATAGAATAAATTAAAACGTATATATATATATATATATATATATATATATATATATATAAGACACTCTTCATCATACAAAATGGGACAGTTATTGGTACCCCTCTGTCTTTCAATTCGGACACTATGCCCATTACATTAAACAAAATGTCTGA
Organism: Pinus albicaulis; assembly: GCA_034641835.2. NCBI lineage: Eukaryota > Viridiplantae > Streptophyta > Pinopsida > Pinales > Pinaceae > Pinus > Pinus albicaulis. The sequence goes on from CM076579.1 coordinate 320,585,965, forward strand.
TTTCACAGACAAATATTTCAAAAATGCAATGCCTTGCTTTGATATCCAAACATATTGATCATAATTCTTCACTTAAATTGTTGTCACTGCTTGAGATACTTCCATGACTTGGGTTATTTTGAGGAATGTTTTGTTCATGGTGTTGGTTGTTTTCTTCTTCTTCAACTTCCATCTACAAACGTAAAAATAAATTGTAATGAGTGTATAGACATTGATGAGAATGATGAAACTGGAAATATTAAATAATATACATCAATGTAAATCGAAAAGAAATGGTGTACCATAGCAAGGATCCACCCATGAACTATACACATTCATTCAAATCCAAATTTCATGCCATCTTTCAAAAATTCATTTGTTGGCACAGTTCCATACTTTGTTTCTTGCAAGTTTTATACCCCATAACAAATCATATATTTAATATAAAAGATTTTTTTGTTCTATTAATTATAGACAAAGCTAAGTAAAACAAGATCGATAGATACTTACAAATTCCACAATTAATTTATGATATGCCAACAAATACTGACAACCCATATTTAACCCAATGTCAATCAATTCGTCTTATGGTTATTTTTTATATGTTAGCACCTTTTTGAAGACATTCAATGATGATTGTTGTAAAAAAAATTAAGATATACAAAAATGAAATCTAGTTAAGTTGTTATAAGGAAGTAACAATTACTCACAAACTTAGATATCAACCCTTTTCTTCCTTGTCGTTCTGTTTTATGTGTTGAATGGGTTCCATTTTCTTTTCTTCTCTGCAAGAAAATACTTGAAAATTAACATTTAATGCTAAATTTTTTATTTATAAAAATTCAATGATTACATATTACATTTGAAGCACGTTTTTGTTGAGATGACTCCTCGTAAGATGCAATTATGTCCATTTATTTGACCATCTCCTTGTACACATTTTTGGACATTCGTACTAGCATATTTCTGATTTTAGCTCATTCATCTTTGAGATTTTCATAATCTTCCTGAAAATGTAACATGACAATAAACTGTTTAATTTTTATATTGATATATGAAAATTAAATATAACAAAAGTGATATTTATGATTTATTTCTTTCTAGTAATATATACATATAATTCTAGAAAAAAAATTTAAAGGAATATTACTTTTTCATTCCTTTGTTGTTGTTGTACGTTTTTTCTATTAAAATTCTAACATGTCTCATTGACCAATTCTCTAGAAACTCATCCTGTAGTTTAGATAAAATTTGGTTCTTGGAATCATTGGATTGATTTTTATATTGTAAGTAGAAAGAATGTCTATACATTCGTTCCACTAGATCCCTCAAAGTTTTGTAAAAGTTTGCCCCCTTTTGTTAACCTCCAGCACCACCCTGGATGAGATAAGGAGCAATTCATTTACATTTGGATGTTCTATTTTTTTTCTTTTCTTAGAAAAACATTCATTTTCTGAGTTGTTGGTCCCTATAGAACATTAAACATATGTGAATTAATAATTTGTTTGAAACATGTTATTTAATATTTTTAAGTATATTATTAATGAAAATTAAAAAAAGAAACTCATATTGGATCAATAGTATTTTTTCATTCACTTGATTCATCCTTCTACAATTTTTCCATCAAGCTTTTAGGCTCTTCTGTTCTTAGATCACAAATAACCTTATCGAGCTTCGTCATTTTGTGGCTTTGCATGATACACAGTAAACAATACATATTATTTAAACTTACATATAGTTCAAAAATAATAATTCTGGTAAATAATTTACAAAGAACTTGCCTTTTTTTCTTTTCTCGATGTGCTATCAATATTTTTTTTACTTGATCTCTTGTCAGCCATTTCTTTATCGTTAGTTGTTCCCCGATAGCATCTCCCCCAGTAGCTATTTCTCTCTCTTTAAATGTTCTAGAACCTTGAGCAAAGAGGTAATGAAGACGAGTGGAGAGGTGGTGAGGAATAATATCTTTCCAATATGAAACATGTACCATACCATTCTTTAATATATTTTATAAATAAATCACAAAATTTTCTGGTAAAAAAAAAAAATCAAGAAAACGGTACGCCTATTAAGAAGTACACATTGACACTGGTGCATCGTGTTCTTCTAAACGCACCACCAAAACAGTAGAAACACCGTACGGTGCTCTCTATGAATAAGGAGCCCCAGTGCATTATATGTTAACCAGTGTGCCGATTAACACAGAAAAATTAATAAAATTCCTCCAGTGCTATTTTTTGTAGCATAAGATGTCGTGGACGAGGCGGTGCGACATGTTCTTATAAACACACCGAGAAAACGAGGGACCACCGTATGGTGCTCTCTGTCAAAAAGGAGACTGGGTGTGTTATATGTTAACCGGTGCACCGATTAACATAGACATAAAATAAAATAAAAATTATCAAACAATACATGTGCGGTGCGCTATAGTGAAATAGCGGACAAATGCACTGTTATACACAGGGCCCATGGATTTTAAAAAATATATATATTTAAATTGATTTTATCTAACAGTACATGCGCAGTGCGCTATAATAAAATAGTGCATCGGTGTGCTATTTTACACAGGGTGCACCGATTAAAAAAAATATGATTTTTTAAAATTCACGCAAGGGATTACATGGATTGAGATCCGTCTCTGCAAGACATCCCATGGGTTATATGTAATAGGCCTATATATATAGAAATACAAACCCTATAAATCTAAAATTAAAAGCCCTAATTCTGAAGTCATAGAAACAAGAAGAAGCAAGGTTAATAGTAAGTCCATTTTTAAGGCATCGAAATTACTTTTAGGTATGTGCATCAAAATTTATTGTTGATTTTTCTCAAATGCAGGGAGAAAATATCATAATTATATTGAATGGAAAATTCTTCAAAATCCAGCTCATTCCATAATATTTCTCAAAGTCCATCACAAAGTTCTCCCTATCCATCTCGAGACGTAATATTTACATCAGATTTTATTTATATTTTCATTATCTAATTGAATTTATGTTTTTTATCCATGTCAATCAGCTTAATAAAATTTATAATGTATAAAAATTTGCAGGTTCATGCAGATTCAAAATCGAGTTTAGATGCACAAAATATAAAAAAAGCTCCAAAACGTCGGAAGCTCTTATTCTTTTACCACAAGACGCATTTGGTAGATGAAAATGGACATCTGCTTCACCTTGCCAATTGTAACAATATTGCATCTTCTAGCTACAATCCCGGGACAATGATCGTAATGATAATTGTTTGGTATATTAATGTAATTATTTCAAAGTCAAACCAATTAATCATGCATTGCTGACGTGCTTACTAATTGATATCATAGATTTTGTAATATTCATGTTCAAATGTATTTTTTGAAAATATTAGGAATCTAGTGATGATGAGCGACCTACCTACTATCTTCCGTTGCACCCCATGACAATGTCAAATCAGGAGAAGGTTGAATTAAGAGAAAAACGCGGAGAGGAACGATACCAAGAATGGTTGAATCAACCACCTATTCAATTCCCACTACGTCCAGATTCACCAATTAGGAATGACTATAGTAATATTAGTTCTTCACAAGCTGTAAATGGAGGCAATCAAATAGAGGTTTGTATGGATGATTACTTAAGGGATACAAATGCCATGGAGACAATGTTGTTAGATGCATTCCAGAATGATGATCAGCTAGGGGATGATTCTCATATCACTAAAACCATTTTCGAAATCCTTAAATTTTCTTCCACCACCCCTCTCTTTGGACCTGGCGATCAGTCAAAGTCTACCCAGTTGGGGAGAAATATGTTATTGTACAACTTGAAAGAAAATTTTGGCTTGTCGAATGGCACATGTTTCTTGGAAATTTTGAGGTAATTGACCATCAAGTCCTCCCTTATATTTTGAGAAATATAGTCACACAATGAAATTTATAAATTGTCAATTTTATGAACGTTAATAATTATATCGACACTGATGTATATTTAATATTGTCCAAGATCACCAACTATAGGTTATTCAAAGGTAAGGTTCTTCTGAGTGAAAAAGTCTTGCCCGGTAGCTGCGAAGAGGCAAAGAAATTGTTGAAAATGTTGGGTGCTGAGTACATATCATATCATGCATGTCCAAATGATTGTATTCTATATAGATGAGAATATGCAGACAAAAAGATATGTCCGAAATGTGGGCATGACAGGTATGATAAATAAAAAAAGAAAGGTAAATCACGTGGTCATCCTTTTAAGATATTGTGGCACATGCCTATAATCACAAGGATTCAAAAGCTATTTCATTGCAAATAATTAGCTATGTTGCAGGGATGGCATGCCTCGCACAGAAGTGAGTTGGGAGTTATGTGAATCCCAACAGATTCAATAGCCATGAAGCATATAGAGGATACATTCCCCCTTATTCCCTCCAGAACACCAACTATTATGTTTTCCCTGTAGTAGTGATCAATAACAATATCCCCCCATGGTTTTCTGTGAAGAATGAACATCTTATGTTGGCTCTCATAATCCCTAGTAAAAGACAAGTGAAGAATATGGATGTCTACTTACAACCACTGGTAGATTAGTTGAAGGAATTATGGGATGGGATAAATGTATACAATGTATCAAGACCCATCGAAGCAGAGAGAAGGTTTAAGTTGTATGGCATATGTGATTACACGACACATTATTATCTAGGATTAGGATTTTGCTTTAGAAAATTACATGTTTATTGATTTTTTTATATACGTAACAATATTCTTTAACATATTAGTTATTTAATTCATTGAATTTGTTCTGATCTTCATGATATTATTTAAATTTCCATGCATATATACTATATACAATAATTTCACAGGTCTTGTAACAAAATGGTGTTTTGGATGTAAATGTTGTGGACCTTCTCTAAAATCTAGATGGTCCAACAACCTATGAAAGCCAGTGTATGACTGCTCCAAGGTATTCCTCCCAAAATAACATCCTTATAGAAGAGTAGCATCCACTTTCAATGGCAAATGAGAGAGAAATCAAAGGCCTCCAATAATGACACCAGTTCAATGGCTTAGAGCATATGAGAGAGAGAAGGAGAAGGAGTTCATAGAAATGTTCGATTCAAATGGGGAGCCTATGTTCGATGATCTAGAATTCTTCAACACCTATGTTGAGAAATTTCCCATTGAGATGAAAAGGAAATCTATATTTTATAGCCTCCCATATCGGGAGCATCCTAATATTACCCACTTATTAGATCCCATGCATATATTTAAAAATGTTTAATATTATTTATGGAGGCTCATATCATCGAAAAAAAGTGACACACTGGCTGTTAGGAAATATATTATTACTTCAAAAATTAAAAAGAAGCATTGGCCAAGATGATTAGAAAGTACAAGATCAGAGTCTGGCACTGGTCCCTCTAATTCATGGTATTTCAAATAAGGTGATGTCCCATGGATTTTAAAAAAAGATGATCTTTCTTTGGCAAAGGAAGTTATAATGGGTGTGAGGGCACCATCTTCATACGGGTCTTCAGTACAACGTTGCTTCACAATGGATGACCATTTGTCGGGGTTGAAATCGCATAAGCATTTGAATATTCTGAGAGTACGTATAATGTCAAAAGCATGATTTTATTATTTGTTATATTAATAAATTTTATACCATGCAGGAATCATAAAACATAACTAATTTTGTATATTATTGCATGTGTTTATAACTTTGTAGTGTCATTATCCTTTGTTCATGCCTGGGTGTGTGAAACATGAATTCCCCCAAGACCTAGGATGTGCCATATCTAAATTATCTACATTTGTACGTTGGATCACGTGAAAGGAGATTCATGTGGCTAGCATTCCACGGTGGCGTCAAGAGATAGTTGAGATTTTTTTTATGTTTGAGAAGGAACTGCTAACGAGTTTCATGGACTTGTCGGTTCATCTTCTAATCCACCTAGTAGATGAGGTTCAATTAGTTGGGATTTTTTCTTGTCGTTGGATGTTCTTCTTAGAGAGGTACATGAAGAAATTGAAAGGTTTTGTTAGACAAAGGGCAAAAACCAAGGGGTATATGGTAGAGGGGTACATATCGTATGATACCTTCTATTATGCCAATGAGTACATCAAGCAGATCGAAAAAAAACCAGGTGCGGTGATTTGGGACGATGAAAGGGATGAAGACAAAAGAGAAGGGGAGTTGCTCCAAACAAATGGAAAAAGACCTTGATAAAGATTAAGCGAATTATAATTTTTCAAATTTACAAAAAATAAATATTCATGTTTAACTTCGATATAATGTATATTTTGATCTCATATGTACTATATGTCGATTTTATTTCATCAACGAATGCAGAAATTGAAGCAATCAATTAATTTGTTCTTTACAATTCTAAAGCGACACAACCGTGGGTCACATTGTACAAACAAAAGAGGATGAAATGGGATAGTGGCAAGAAATAATTCAGACGGTTGAATGGTATAAGTGTGCCTTATCCCAATCATTTAAAAGAAAATATGCCAAAAATATTCCCCAACAGTTGGGTTGTTGACCAAGTCAGAGAGAAATATGGTGCAACCGGTTGTTACCTGTGTGCTGAAGAGGATGCGCTAAACGTAGGGATTGGGTGTACCCACTCAATAATAATATATTTATGTACATTTTAAACTTAATAATGCACCTTTCAAATGTAATTACATCTATATTTCATATTTTAATTGTTGGGTTATTATAAGACACATGACACTATGATTTTTTAACTTTTTTATAGGTGCATTTGTTCCCATCTATGTGGGCATATGGACACCATTTTCACACAGAAAATGCCGATGATGGATACATGACACAATATTGTAGAGTGGAAGTTGATTTCAATCAATCTAGTCGATCTAGCCACCATGATTAAAACCTAGTACAAGGGACGTTAGGTTACGTCGGAAAGATACAAGGGATCATTGAAGTGGATTTCTCTTCTTTCCAATGTGTTATTTTTATGTGTAAGTGGTGGGAAACCTTTGATCAGAATAATGTAAAGGAAGATCCCGATAGTAGGCTGATATGTATCAATTCTAGAAATATGTGGGATGAGGCTAAGGATCCCTATGTTTTCCCCAAACACTGCAACTGGGTGTTTTCTTACCCAGATGTGTTGGATAGGGATTTGTGGTTTGTATTGAGACATGACCGTAGATCAAAACATGTTTTTGAGAACAATAGTGTTATCATGCCAAGCGAGTTGGAAGCTAATGAGAGTGATCATGAGAACAAAGAATGATATGGTACTTGTGTTATTTCATCATTTATATTTTTTAATATGGGTTTTTATAAATAAGAGGACTTAATTACCTTATAACTAAGACTATTTTTTTGAAACATTATAATATTTATTTTGAATTAATTGGTAATTTTCATTGTGTTAATGTTAAAATCATTTCACTTGATAATTTGCAATTATGTTGATCTCAAAAACAATGGCGTATTTTATAAAGTTATTTTTTTTATAATGTCAATTCCTAAAATAATACAACTACTTGATTGCTTTAAATGTGTGTGAATGATATCTTCAAAATGTATACTGTTATTTTTGGTATGTAAGATCATAATAAAATAATGATAATTCTAAAGTACATGAATTTATTTTCATTATTTTCTAAACTTTATTATGTTACAAAAATTCATATTATTCTAGATTTATTACTTTACAATTATTTATATTCATACAAATATGGTAATTTAACAATATTTACAGTATACATTTTACTTACGGTAGTTATGGTTCAAAATTGACAATTAATTTACAATTTTACAAATTTAAAATTTTTAATAAAATTGAATAATGACAATAAATACAATTACAATTACAATTTTATAATTTCACAATACAATTACAATTTCACAATACAATTTATGATAACGTGCTTGCTGATTTGGAGGTGCCTCATGCTGATCAGGAACTGCCTGCTCATGATGACTGATGGATGGTCCAACCTGCTCAGTGTATGGTGCAACAGCCTACTCAATCGATGGACCTGTGCCCTCCTCAGGATTAGGTGCCTGCTCATGATCATGACTGGATGTTGCAAGATGCTCATCATGATCATCTTCGGCGTGAGGTGGAGGAGGAGGTGGATTACTAGAACGATGATCACTCCCCTCATGATCATGATAATCAGATGATGTGTTGCTCAACTGTCATATTGCATCTCCACCACGCTTACACCTAGCCCTCCTCACCCGCGCTCGTACTCTGGTAGCTCCAACGATATGCCGCATGAGGGTCAACATATCACGGGGCATGACTCTTCATATCTCCATCAGCCTATCATCAGCCTGTATCTCTCACGTATCTCTCTGCTAGTAACCGGCATGACTCCCTCCTCAACTAGGAGTCGACAGAGTTGGTCATCCAACTCCATCCTAAATCGAGTGTCAATCCTATGCCTCACACCCGCCGGTATCTGCGCCTGATCAGGACCAGGTCTATCACCGGCTTGATCCTCCACCTCTTCCATCTCCTCATCATCAGGGTCTACACCTGGATCATTCTGTGGCGGTGGAATCTCATCGCCAAAAAATGACCCAATATCTACAAAATATATATAAGTACACAACAATAATTAGACAATTTCATTAAACAATTTAATAAAACAAGTTAAATAACATGTTAGAATAAATTTAAAGAAAACACTAATATTACCTCTCGCATCTGGCGGGTCATCCTATGTGAAGATGATGTTGGCACACCCTCACCAATCCAAACCAACATACGAACATGGCACCAGAACGAAGGCGTGATCATCAACATTGGATAGCAACTCCAGTGCATCATGAGATATCCTGGCAGAAAAGTCAGACTCGCCCCTTGGGCATCTTTTGGCCCCTTGGGCATCTTCTGGCCCCATGTAGCAGTTGGAGGATCAGGGGTGTGGTATATACAGAGTTGCGAAAGCTCTTGGAGCGACTAAGTGCTAGCTCTTGGTCGCTGCGCATATAAGTGAGACCAAATGACATAGAATAATTTATACAAAGGATTTGGCCTGCGTAGGGCTCAAAAGTGCTAAGCACCCAATGGCCTCAAGTCATGGTTGCAGAGATTGGTTATATGGTAGAAAAACATAGGTAAAGGGCTCAGAAAAGGGGCTAAAGCTAAAATTCGGTGGAACTGTTAGTTTTGGAAATGAAATTTGGTAGTTAAGCCCAATTAACTGCAAATAAAAATAGGATGCGTACTTCTAGGTCGTGTAAAATGCTAGAACGACTAAAATTTGCAGATAAAATCAGTTTAAACTGTAGAAAGTGGTTTTTAAGGTCAAAAAATTTGGATAACATGTCGAGAAGATTGAGATGAATAGGAAAAAGGAAAAAAGTAATAAATTTATGCAATAGATATGAAGGAAAGAAAACTAAAGATGCATGCTAAAAATATCAAGCCAAAATTCTATATAAGCAGGCTTGATCACGCAAGATGGACACACTTTTTTAGAGACAGAGCTTCTGGTGCAACGAGGTGTTGGTATGGTGAAGTTATTTTCTGAAGTGGTGACTAAGATTTATATTTTTCTTTTAAAATAAGGGAATACATTCATTGATCCTAGTATGAAAATGAATGAAATATGGAACAATGAGCGTCATGGCAAGTTGTAGCTTGTTGATCAAAGGTTGGTGACCCTTCCAGCGTGTTGGACGTGGAGCCTAGTTATCTTCTCGATTCAGAGGTCTCATTTGTGTTGGACCCTAGTTTCTAAAGAGGGTAACAACACCCCCCGTATGATATCTATTAGGGGGGTCCAGGGGAGGGGGGTTGGGGGGCACGACTACTTTTAATTACCCCCCCTGGAAGGGGTTTGGAGGAAGCACCCTCGAAGCTAAAAATAGATGAAAATTGCCTTGTCAAATATTGTAATTTCATAGTGAATATGGGTTGTTCATTAGGTGAATGATCTAATAGTAGAATTTATGTTAATTTAGGGCTTATTTCCCTAGAAGGAAACCCTCAGTTTATATGAGGGAATTGTATTGTGGTTGTGTATTATTATTCTGAGAACAAGAGAGAGAGAGAGAGAGAGAGAGAGAGAGAGGAGGTTGTGTGAGAGCAAGTTGGAAATTACAACAGATCTATCGTAGGTTGTATCTCTTCAATTTGTTGGATAATATAAAATGAAGGATTTGTTTTTTCTCTATACACGTAGCCCAAATTGAGTGAACCACACATTTCTGTGTCTCTCTTGTTTTATGCATTTATACATTTTTTTTTTCTCGCAATATTATATGTATTTCATTACTTCGTTACTTAATTTCTAAGACAATGGGTGTTGGAGAATAGTTAGGGTTCTAGCTCCATTCATTTGTAGCTAATAAATCAGGAAGTTGTAGCTTCCTACTGGTTATAGCCATATAAATTGTAAACAACAAGTTGTAGCTTTCCCTATGAATGAATTGAAGAGAAATTATGAAATTTACTTGTTATTATGTGTTCCATTGTGTCTTTGAAATTAATCTATGTTATGGTTATTTAAGTTATTGTTGAAGTATCTGATTATGTGCACAAAGTAAAATAAAGTTAGTAATTTGGTAAAATTCCTACACTACTGATCCACCCCCCTCTTAGTAGTGTCCTGGTTTCCAACAATTGGTATTAGAGGCAAGTTACTTCTGATTAGTCTAACAGGGAGAAGAAATATCAAGGACCACAGAAAACCAAGAAGGAGGTTTTACCAACAAGTAGCCTATGTTCAATGGAACAAACTATGTGTTTTGGAATGTAAGGATGAAGACCTACATTCAATCACTTGGGGTTGATGTGTGGGATGATGTGGAAGAATAATATCAAAGACCTCCAACAATGGTTACCAAAGATCATAATTTTGAGTTCACATGCAGTGCTAAAGCAATGTGTGCCACACTTGTTTGCCTACCTGAATCAAAACTTGTTAAATTAATGGATTGCACATCTACCAAAGAAATTTGGGGCAAGATGAGCAGCTGCTATGAAGTGGAATTTAAGGTTAAATAAACTAAACTCCAAGGTTATAAAGTCCAATTTGAATCATTGAACATACATGATGATGAAGACATTGAAAAGAATTTTTTAAGAGTTGATGAAGTTGTGAACACCATAAGAGGGCTTGATGAGAAGGTAGATGAAGATGTGGTAGTTAAAAAATTATTAAGATCTCTTCTTGATTTCTTTAATTCCAAGCTATTATCCATTGAATAAATGGCCAATCTAGGCTCTCTCACTTTAGATCAACTCCTCGGCATACTCACTACCTATGAGATGATGATTTCTAAAGGAAATTATGTAGCTAAAGAATCAACCTTCAAAGAAAAAAAGAAGTGCCAGGATGAACATGATGACTCATGCTGTGAATCAGATGAAGAATAAGCCAACTTTGTGAGGAATCTCAAGCGAGGATCAGGAAAGTATAAAGGTAAGTTACCATTTAAATGCTTTAACCGTGGAAAATTTGGTCATTATGCATCAAAGTTTCCTCAAAAGAAGAAGAAGGATTATGATCCTAAAGATTCAAGAAGGTTAAAAATGAAAGAAAGAAGGCTAAGAAGAGACGTTTCTATGTTCAAGAAGAAATCTCCTCAGAAAGTGAACCCATGCAATCCTCAGATGAGGACAAAGATGATGAAAGTTCTGAGGAATTTATTCTTATGGCCATAGAAAACCTGCAAGTCAAGGCTATTTATGATAATGAATAAGAAGAAGTTGACCTTGAAGGAGAACTAGAAAGCACACTTGAGGAAATAGAGAGGCCAAGAAAGAAAAACAAAAACCCATAAGGAATATGTTATCACTCAAAAAATTCAAACATCATTTTGACAAGGTTACATAAGTTCATGGGTTAAAATACGGTTGTAGGAGTTATTTTTAAGTTTGATCAAGGGAGATGTTAAATTTTTATGGTTTGAGTTTACCCTAAGGTCTAAACCCACCCATGTTCAAACTCCTTTATGTCACATCATTCATCATTTTCTGATTCATTCCATTTTCCAAATTTTTCATACCAAAACTACCTAATTAGCCAAGAAACCATAGTTTCGTAGCACATTGCACTGTAAAAATTCACTTTTCGCTATGAAACTGTTGATAGTTTCGTAGCGAAAACAGTCAATTTAACACTATAAGCACTACGAAAGTGCTGTTTTCTGTCTATCTTGTCAGTTGAGCTGTTAGGTGTCAGAAACCATTGAGAAAGGGTAAGTTAGATGCTTTTTGAGTCATGTAATGATGAAATCAAGGTACATACCCACGTTTGCAGTTATCATGGTTAGTTTAGGTAATGAATAAGTCATCATTGAGTCATGGGAAGACATCTCAAATTCAAATCTTTTCCTAATTTAGTCATTCTCATTTTTCATTCCTCCATGCATAATATCTGAGCTCTGGAGAGTTATTGTATTGAGCCAAACATGTGACTGGTTTCTTCAAAGGTTTTCTTTGAATATTATCAAGTGAGCCTGCAAATTCATCAAGTGAGGCTGAACATCATCAAGCGAGGCTAAACAATTATTTGAGAAGCTATGGCAGAGAAAAGAAAAATACAAAAGGGTGGACAATGCTTGAGATATGAGCCTGAAGACATGAAAGAAATCACTGAAGATCCAGCAGTAATGGAAGCCTTCAGAAATGCAGGTTGCCTACAATTTTGTGAGAAATTGCAAGGTTGTCATATGCAGGTATCCAAGGAGTTTGCTTTGAATTTCAATGGAATAGCCACTAAAGTGGGAATGCTAAATTTTTCCATCACACCAGAGGTTATAGCTACTACTATAGAAATTCCAAGAGGTCAATAAACTTGGTTCAAATGTTTCAAGTTTAACATGGAGAAGTGTAAGGAGTTCATGAAGCCTGAGCACACTGAAATGGATCTCAACAATGTTGTTCCAAGAAGCTGCATTAAAGACAACTATTCAAAATTTTTTCTCATCATCCAAAAGTACTTAACCTGTGAAGTTAGATATCACAAAGTCTACTCATATCATTTCAAATTACTTTTTCACTTCACTAGTAAGATTTTCCTTGACTTACCTTTCTATCTGCATAGAAGTCTATCAAAGATGGCTGATAAGGTCCAAGCAAAGTCTGAGGGAAGTGAGACATCATTATTTCATCATGGCTTAATGAAATTATTGGTTTTAGATGAAATTCAAAGGTTAGGTAGAGATTGGTCCTCATTCTTGTTTGTCAGTGGTTTTGAATTAGATGCTCTAACTCATTCAAAAACTCTTAAAACTAAGAAAGTTCCATCACCACTAGCAACAAAACAGAGCCAACCTTTGGTTGCAAAACCAAATGAACCTATAAGAGCAAAGCCAAGAAAGCAAACTATGAAGGATCCAGAGCAAATGCAGAGTCTTGACACACCAAATGTCCCACCTGCAAAATAGAAATTAGAGGTGGTCAAGCCTGCAACATAGAAACAAACTGTTAGCAAACAAGGGACCAAAAGAATGACTAGAAGCCAAACAGTGGTTTTGAAAGAAAAGACCGTAGTTGTAGAAGACAGAGCAGAAACTAAGGGGAATCTAGAGGATATTCTAAATGCCATTGACATAGAAGAAACACCTATTTTCCAAGCTGAATTCATAGAGGAAGGTGGGCAGAAGTTAAAGAAAGAAATCCCATGACAAGGCATGCTAGGAAATTGATAGAGAGCAACAAAGAAGTTCAAGTACCTACTGATACAGCTCAATCACCTCAGGAGATTATTGACCTCTCATCACCCATAACAAAGGATACAGTTAGCAAATCAAAAAAGGGAAAGGAGAAGGTGACAGAAAAAACATAGTTGCATCTCCTTGAAGAGAAATTGAAATCGGAAAATCAGGAGATTGTTGTCATGAAAAAAGAAGCTAGGAAACACAGTGTTGATAAAATTCAATTTGAAAAGATGAAGGAATTTTGGGAAGAACAGGTGGACACTGTCTCAAAAACCTTAGACAATACACAAAAATTTGTCAAGTGGACAATTCCAGCAAGGTTAGAAGCCAAGCATGCCAGAAAGGTGAACACTCATCTGAAAGCCACTAACAAAAGACTAAAAGACCAGGTCAAGGATCTACAAGAGAAACTTGAAGTGATACATGAATAATTAGAGAAAAAGGGGCTTAAAATGACAGTGATTGAAGAACCAATAGCCCAACTAATTGTAAATGAGGAAGAAATGCCTCAAGGAGCCTAAGGTGAGTTGTTTCATGGTAAATGAAGGATGAAGACATGTTAGTTACAGGTTTTTTTCACTTACAGTTTAAATTTTCCAAAATTATGTAAAAAATGCATTTTTAGCACTTTTCAGCAGTTTCGTAGCGCCTCGAGGCTTGATGGACAGCAAAGCGCTACAAAACTACTGTAACTGCATTTTTGACTTTTTGACCAGTTTTGGAGATTATTAAAGGATGAAATTGGTATGAGGGATGTTTTTGGTGATGATGAATCTTATACATAAGGAAAGTGCTAAATTTTTTGAGGATAAAGGCACATTTTACAGTGCTACGAAACTGCCTTACTTTCGTAGCTCACTGTCTTTCAGCCTTTTTAGCAGGTTTTGGAGCAGTTTTTGGAAATCTGGAGGTTATGGAAGAGTTAAATACCATGTCAAGTAATTACTCAGCACTCAAGGACCACGAATTGAAGGATAAATGACAGCCAAAGTTTTCGAGGAAGAAGAAGACCATTTGCCTAAAAAATAGGGTCTTGTTTCCTAGTTATGAGGAGTTCAGTTAAGTGGTCATAAAGGGATTAATTCCATCATCTGAATTTGACCATGTGAATGTATAATTTTCAAAGATGTAATTTCTTTTAGTAGATAAGGTTGTTAAATATAATAATGAGTAGTTTGAGTCCTATTTGAAATAGGACTGTCAAGTAGGATAGTTGTCTATTTGTCATTAATTTGATGTTTTATGGTTATGCAAGGTGTCATTAGGCAAAAATTCGATGTATCTAACCTGGAGGCAAATAATATCATGTTGTAAGATGTCTATTAAAGGCCAAGAGGTCGAATTAGACAAGGGTTGGAGAATTTGGGCAAAATTGTAGCTTATTGTAAATTGATTGTTTCAGCAATACAGAGATTTGTTACTTGACCAACTTGAAATTCTGAAGGAGTTTTTATTGCTTTCCTATTCTATTTGTACCTCTTATGTATCTCTCTTGCAGTGCTTTTCATTTATATTACTTAGAATTCATCTATGAGATGCTCCGACTTCCTTTATAAGTGAATTGACTGTGTATTCTCATGTTTCATGTGTGTGTGACCTATTACTAAAAAATCTTATCTACCTCAATTTCCATGTCAAGTAAACTCACAGAATCACTGAAATATTTGACTCCATAAGCCCAATGTCTACATGTTGATGTTATTTTCAACCTACATTCATCAATAACCAGTTTACTTCCTAAATCAAGTTAGCCATCTATATATTTATTCCATATCATTAAACCATGAGAGAGCCCTCTCAGATTGAGGATGGCTAAGCCTCAATCAAAATATTGGTTTGAAACAATTGCATGATATTTCTTGATTAGCAGCCTATCAGGTCCAATTTGGTGATAACAGAATATTTGATTAAAGAGAGGGTTGAGGTTGTTGAGCCATTGCTCTT
This sequence comes from Pinus albicaulis, assembly GCA_034641835.2. Lineage (NCBI taxonomy): Eukaryota > Viridiplantae > Streptophyta > Pinopsida > Pinales > Pinaceae > Pinus > Pinus albicaulis. The sequence continues at coordinate 320,601,522 of CM076579.1, forward strand.
GAAAATAGAAGAAGGTGAGAAGATACAATAATCCTTGAACCATCATTTGAATGAAAAATCTCAAATATGTGAGAAGTTGGAAAGATAAATTGTATTTTTGAAGGAGGAGTTGGAGAAGGCTAAAAAGCAGCTCCATTTCAACCAAAAATTTGGAAAAGGGACTAAATATTTTAATGAAATATTAGAAGCACAATGAGCCTCCTCAAATCAAACTGGTCTAGGCTATGAAGCTGAGTCCAGTGCAACAACTAATTTAAAAGGAAAAAAGGAAATTACCTTTGTTCCATAAAAATAAAGAACTGAACAACAACAAAAGTCAATTACTCATTAAAATAAAAATTAGTACCATCAAAAGAAGAACGTTGGACATGCTAATCAAACTGTCTAAAATTTATCTCAACGCAGAATCAAGCATGTTGGTGTCCTAGTGTGAATGATATTATTCAACCCTTTCCCACATTAATTATCAATCTGGGATGCGTTTGGTTATTGGAAGGCTAACATGCAAAATATATGTAGATGACAATTACACAATCCTGTATCAATCACGAATTCGATAAGCTATGTAGAACAACAAACTTTTGTACATACAATGAAATGATAGCAACAATAAATTATAAAATAGCAACTAATCCACAGCAAATAATAATTACAACAATCACATTAACTGTCACAAAAAATAAAGAAAAACATGATACAATGAAAGAAACTAATCACACACATAAACTAGACAACACCTACTAAGGAGAGCTAGCCCAACTCCCTGATCAGGGCTGTGGTATAATCACAAACTCATGAAGCAATCAGAAATACAAATTGCATTAACTTGAACAAAAAGTCCTATTATAGATTCTCAATTCTCTCCTTAGCCAACCCCCGATTCACAGCTTCGTAATCTCTCTTATACAAATGATTATAGCAATAGTTCATGAAATTACGACAATTATTGCCTACATTTACACAGTGGTTATGATAGGCAAAACTGAATGCAAAAGATAACAAAGGAATGGATCTGATTTGTTCCACCATTGCAGCGCTCTCCTAAGATAGCATTGCCAGCTCGATAACTTTCCCTGGAATTGAAAACTTGGTCATTAAACCTCTGAATATGCAAGAATAATGAAATTAGCAAGCCGCTTTGGTAATAATCCCCATGAATATGCTTCATTGAATAAATAATCCATAAATACATGACAAGGAGTATACTTGTGCCCTTTGTTATAGCCTAAATCTACCTCAGGCTGAAGGAAGGCAGAGTCTAGGGTAACATCAAACCACGCTTAATCTGGTAGCTAGCCCTACCAGATCGGGAGAGGGCTCTCTCCTTGTAAATCTCGCAAAAAATGATCAGTGAGGCTTGAGTTGACTTGAATAAAGGCTGATTTTAGGCTAGGTATATATGTGAAAGAGTTTGATTTTATTTTGAGGGTGTTTGTTGGATCAAAGGGAAGGGCAGATTTTGGGTCTGGGGAAAGATCAGTTTTGCAGAGGGCTGAATGGGGCAAGGTAGGCAATTGTTTTGACACTTCAAATTTTGAATGGAATGGAGAGAAGAGACATGTGAGGAGTTGAAGAGGGTAAGGAACCTTCAAGGATCCTCTTCAAACAGTTGAAAACATGAAAAATTAAACAAATCCTAGGTAGAGCACTGCAAATTGTAATGGATTCTACCTTTTATCCTTATTTGCTTAACTTAAGAAGAAATAAGAGGGAAGATGATATACATAAACACTAGTAGACTTACATTAACAGAGAGAAACACATTATCAAAGAAAAGTACCACAATAATCCCATAGAGTGCTGCAAACCCTGCTTTATTCCTTTGCCAAACTGCAGAGATGAATGTACAATGATGCTCAAAGCAATCCCAAGTGTCCAACCATGCTAATGACTGAAAAAATACAAGATATAGACAACACTAACTCATCCCCAGCCTCTAGGGGTCGAGCTCACAAGTTTAGGAGCTGTTTCAACAAGATCTAAACTAAGAACTGGAAAATAGGCTGTGGAACAGCTTGCCTCTATAAGATAGGAAACTGATTCATTCAGTTGCAATTCACCTTTTGATGGATGAATCTACTTCCATGAGTAAAAATTTGATAAAATTACATCAAAACCCATCAAAAACCATCAAATTACATCAAATTACATCAATATTTTTACATTTGGAAGTAATAAAGTCAAACTGGCCAAAACTAGGCGAAAAACAGAGTTACTAAGTCAAAAATGAGCCAAAATCCCCAATGCGCCGCGCTTGATTTCTCTATGCGTCGCGCCAGTTTGGAGCTGATTTTGGAGGCCTTCCCGTGATCCAAATTGAATACAAGTGGGCTTGTTGGAAAGGTATGCCTGTCTAATTTCCAACACAAATGGAATTTCTGAATTTGGCCTCCATTTTCCCCTCCAAAAATAAGTTCTCCCAACACTGCTTCCTGTGTGTCCAAAAAGGGGCAGAAAGGTCACTTTTAGGGTGTTTTTGACCCTTCTGGAAGCCAAAAACCTGTCAAAATCTCTTGGCCATGGTTAGGCATGCACAAATTTTCATGAAAAATCCAGAAATATAAATTTTTTCCCAAGAGGAGCTCCCAATCATAAGTGCGTGCCAAGTGGTGCGACGCGTTGAGCTGAAAAATCTGTGTTTAGGCCTAAAAAATCAAAATTTGCAAAATGTGTCCCAAATTTCTTGAAATTTGGGCTGAATGTCCTCCATCATGCACTATGCTGGGCCAAGGAAGCCTCGGCAAAAATTTGAAGTTTACCTTGCCTTTTCCGACGCTTTAATGCCCTCTTCAACTTAGCCTTTAGGATCTTGATTCGTGCCTTGCAAACATGATTTCTTGCCCAATAATGATTCGCCATGTGCCTCAACATGTTCTTTTCCTTGTTGGCCTTCTCCAACAGCTTTTCCAAATGAATATTTACCCTTTCAAGCCACGTTTTGCGATCAGTCTTAATCTCTTGCTCAATTGGTGTCATCTCGGTTTGGCTCCTTTTGGCAGCTTGCCTTTTCTCACGTATATTTTGCAACTCTATGATAGTTTTCTAATCTTCAAGCTGTTTATTTCTCTGCTCAAGGTATTTGATAATCCACTGGGCTCTTTCTAGTTTGTGGGTCAAAGTACTTATCTCCGTCTTCTGCTCCTGAATGACCTCCCTGAACTTTGAGCTTTGTGGGCCCAAATCAGTGTCATCATCCTGAATGAGGATGAAGTCTGTCTCCTGCTCACCTGAAGGCCCCTCATCATGTATTGGCCTCTTACCCTTGTCCCGTACCTGTACTACTGATGAAGGAAACGAGACCCCTTCCACCCCAAGTGGAGATAGTACTCACTTGGCTGCTGCAAACAAAACTCTAGTACCTCTCTAATAGGTGACATACACCGGCACACTAGCAGTCTATGTCTCCTGACCCTCATGCTGATATGAAGGTTCACCTACCTCCTGAAAAACCTCCGAAGGTACCTGAGAAGCTGTGAAGAAATCATTAGAAATGAAATCCTCCCAAGAAATATCCTGCAAGCCGAGCTGATGCATAACCACAATTTTTGATGAGTACAAAGTGATAGATACTTCTATACTGCTGCTCAGGATTTTTCCTTTGCACAAGAGTGGTCATATTCTCAATATTCCGGCACATGAAATAAGGGAGGTTCATCATCCTCACCCTGGTGAAATGCATCAGCAACCTGATATGATAGGAATAAAGACGTGAAAACCGGCCTTCACAACTGAAATATTTGATAATAAGTTTCATCAGAGGAGCATATGAATCCTTTAGGAACCGGAAGGAAAAAACTCTGCTGAGTTGTCTCACAAAACTAGGCTTGATATATGGCTCATAGTGTACCCTGTCAACTTGCTGTCTTTTGTTCCATTGTTCTCCAACATTTGGAATTCCGGTTGCTTGAGAGATAGATTCAGGTGTTAAAGTGAATGTCACACCTACAAGGGTGACTTGGCCATTACGTAAATGCAACACAAACAATCGGGCCAGCTCTTGGTGGTGGTGAACTCTAGCAACCATTTTACAAAATTGATAACATGACTGCTGTTGGAAACATGAAATAGCTAAAGGACAGGCCTGTAACTTAGCCAATGAAGTAGGCTCCTCCCTCACATGTTTTCCACTCTTATGAGGCCTCGTAGGTGCATGCAATTTAGTTGTGGAGTCACTGTCTCGGTCATAAGAAGTATCTGTCTCCATGATTTCCAAAGTCTAGGTTGTCTTGGATGAATATGAGGAGTTTGGTGTCTTTGGTTTTGTTGCCAAATATTTAATAATATGGGAGGGACTATGAAGGGAGAGGGTAGGGAAGATGATGGGATATTGCCAAGTGAAATCTATCAATTAAAGAGTTTAGGGACAGCCATTAGGTTTTTTGGGATAACATTGGGGTTTTGGGAAGTTTATAATTGGGATGTGGGATAATGGGAATGGGATAGGAAATGAGTGATTTAGGAATATGAGGGAATAGGGAAATGGAACAAGAATAACATTGATGAGGGAATACAAGGTGGGGAAGTAGGAGTGATAGGCACAAAACCAATTTCTAAACCCTAAGGAAACAATCCTTTGAACAAGATAATAGGGTTTGAATTTTTTGTTTAAATCCTCATAAACAACATAAAACACATGTTCATTGGCAATGGAGAGGTTGCTTGACTTACTTGGACAAAGAGGAACCGAGCCGATTTGAAATTGTGAGAGGAATAGCAATGAATTTGTTTTCCAGCCCTACGCATCGCGCAACAAACCCAATGCGCCGCGTAACTCCTATGCGCCGCGCCCGTGTATTCTTAACACAGTGGGGGCCGATCCAATGCGTCACGCCTGGCCAATGCATCGCGACACCCGACCAATGCGTCGCGCAGGAGAAATTTGCACAAATCGCCTTCAAACTGCTTCTTTTTCTCTTCACGAATTCTCCTTGGTTCACTTCTGTTCTCTTAGCATACAAATGAGCTTATGAAAGATGAAAATGTTTTATATGCCAAGGATTTTGATTCTTCTTTTCAAAAAACCCATTTTGCAATGTTTTAGACTTTGAATTTTTTTTTAAAAACTCTATTTTGCTTCATTTTGGCTTTTTGACTAAATGATGTCCTTTCTGTTTGTTCTTGCAGGGAATGGATAGCTGGAGCTTGACAAAGGCGACCAGGGTAGCCAGTGAAAATATTATTACAACTGAGAAAACTTAAAATTACATTACATTTATACATAAAGATGAAATACTCTATTTTTCTTCAAAACAGAGTTTTGAAGAAAAATACATTATTAAGCATATCATGATGAAATTTTTAGTAGTGAATCCTTATTTTAAACTCCTCATGTGCCTGCTGACCATTATTGGGGATTTTGAAGACCTTATTAATGAAACCCTAGACCTAATGGAACTAACCTCTTAAAAAATGACTCTTGCAAACCATGAGACAAACAGTGACTACAAATAATCTTAATGAAAGGGAATGGGCCAGCAGGTAAAGGACATGAGGGAAAAATCTTAGAACAAGCCACTACCATCAGATGATCCATGCTCCTAATGGAATGCAACTGACTGGACTGAGTGAGACACCTAAAATGAAATGCAACAAGAGAATTTTGGTCACTGACGGAGGGATGAAGATACCAACACTAACACACTTTAGGACATAAATTGAATGTTAATGGTACAAATGGAGAAGGGAAATAGGAATAAATGGAAGGAAAATATGTGCAAGTTTAGCTCCCAACATCTCCCCCTAACTAGTATTTATGCATGTAGTCATGCATCTCATCACGTATGTAGGTCTGGGTTAGAGCACTTGTGATCAACGTGAAGCTGAGCAAGGTCATATTTCCCAGTCATTTATGTTCTTGGAGGTTTATACCCCTCTGTCATAAGAACTCCCTTCCACCAATCATTGCTCACATTTTCAGCTGGAGTGCACTAATCTGTGGGCAGCTAGACAATGGGAAACTAGAAACTCAAACCGATCCACTGGACCCCACAGGTGCATATGCAGGCAATATAACGTGGAAACCTTTCTAATGGCCGTGCAAAGTTAGGGGCCCCAAAAGGTTCCCAGATTCTGATAGCTAATGACAACAAGATCGATCTTTTATGGTAGTTGTCCTGAACCTCATCTTGAAAAGTGACCACCTGTTTTTTACACAAATTAGTGCACCATTTCTATGTTGCCAACATTTGTGCTTTACATCCTTCGAGCTATAAAAAGGTGGCGTGATTATTATAAATATGTACAGACTGAACATTTTCCCTCCGAAGGACAAGTGACTTCGTGGCTTGATTTTCTTAAAATGTGTCAAAAGCCTTCTTCCATTTAACCTGTTTGATGGTGTAGGAAGTAAAGGCTCTCAATTGAATATCTCCCACAAACGGGATTGGATTGAATGTCTGATAATTACTCAAGAAGTAGTCGTGCATATACAATTCACACATCAAGTGTTGATTCAATATGTTGGGGTTCCCATGTTTTGGCCAGATTGGCAAGACCAAAAGATGAGACAACATCAGAACCGCTTTGGGGCCCTAGGATCTAGCCCTCCTGGACCCAGAGAGGGATCTCTCCAATAAAACAAAGAAAGATATATCTTTGAAAGGTCAAATTGAGATATTAGGCTAGGTATGAAGCACAAAGGGGGTTTTAAAATGATTTGGTTGAAGGGTTGCTGGGTTGGTTAGGAGATCGTAGGCTGAGAAAGTAATGGGAGGGAAGGAGCAAAGCAGCAGGAAGTTTCAGCTAAGAGGATAGGCCAAGAAAGTGCCATCCATTGGGCTATGGAGTCATGAAAGGAAATTACATGCAACAACTAGCCAAGGCTTTCCAAGGGCAAGTCATCTACACTAACGGATCTTTTAGGCAGATGGTGGGATGGAACATTAAGGAGGGAAATTGAAAGAAGGAAAACAACCTAGTTTTTGTCTATAGATCAGGTCAGAGGTCATTTAACTCCAGACCTGCTTGGACATACTCAAAGGCAACTCTCAAAGAGGGACAAAGGGGCTACTTATAGATCGGACCAGAGGTCATTTAACTCCAGGTCTGCTTTATCAACTCCAAGGGAAAACAGAGATAATATTGACGAAGAAACATCCAAGCAGCAAACCCACAAGTTCATACATCAGCCAGCAGGCAATAACATCCACTGCACTGGTTAAACCACATGAATTTTCTCTTAGATAACACATAAAGAAGAAAACATTACAGGTAGGGAGAGCAGGAAACATAGGGCACCTAGCAAGGGTGAATCCTATGTTATACTTCTGTTGCCTACCAGAAGAATATGAAACAGTATGAAAATGTAATAAACAGAGTTAGGAAAAACATCACCAATAGTAATAGACCAGGATCCTGTGAAAAGTGCTTTGATTAATTAATGCAAAACCAGTCATGTACACTGAGCTCAATGGCTAATACAGTCCATACTTTCTCCTCCCAGCCTATTATATACAACTACTCTGCTACTCCCTCCCACGACTGTTCTAACAGTCAAGAATGAATCCCTCTAACAACAATTGCCACAGCAAGGCAACAACAACCTTTACATTATGTTCTCGGGGATTCTTATAGGAGAAGAGGAAGAAACAGAAGTAGGTGAACAATTAAATGAGTCTCATTAAGACGGAATGGTGGAGGAAGCCGAGTCCATTCTGCTTAATGGCGTTGTGCTGTACTCTGTAGATTGGTTGGAGACGTTTGTCAGGTCGAGATTGACCTCTGATATGTTCTTTAAGTCCTTACGGCGGTCTGGAACTCTGCGTTGCCATTCTGGAATAAATGAACTGGATGGGAAAACTGCAAGGCCGCTCCATACCTCCATAACTGTTGCCTGACTGTCTTGAATGGGCTTCAGTCAATGTAATTAATCGTTTCAGGGCTCGAGGAGATATGAGGAATGCTGTAGGTAAACGTCTTTCTTGGAGGAAATGTGTTCTGCTGATATTAAAACGCGGATATGACCTTTGCGTGCTTAAGTCTTCAAACCGTGCCCTTTTCCTTTGAATGCGGGGTTTAAACATTAACTTCATTAATAACAGGCACCAACCCCCCTTTGAATTCCTTCTGCTGGTCCACTGAAAAATGTTGAAACGGCCTCTCTGTGCTGTCTGCGTAATAAAATACACCTGTTATAAACCTGGGCAGTAGTGGTGGAGAAGTGCTTTGGAGGCCCGGAGGAATGGTGGCAGAACAGTGGGAACAGCGGAAACAATGAGAAGTGGCGGAAGAAATGATTATAGTGTAAAGGCCCAAAGGTTTTCACTTAAGTGAATCACAAAGGGAAATGAGGAAAAACAATGGAGCAAAGCTGTGGATGTGGGACCCAGGGAGCGCATTGCAAATCGCAAAGGGGGAAAGTGCGATGGCGGAAAGTGGCACCAAACAGAAATCTTGCGCTTGCGATAATGCGATGGGGCGGATCACGCGACGCGTGAAATTGCGACGAACGGAAGTGCGACGGGAGAATATGCGATGGAGAAATATGCGATCGGGCGGGGTTGCGATGGGTGGAAAAATGCGATGGCGCGATCAGACGATCGCATCGCAAATATTTGCGATGGATATAACGAGCATAACACACGAAAATGCGATCTGTGATGGATGCGATATGCGATGCGCGCCTAAGGCTTTAAGCGCTTGGTCATGGGTAAGGGTTACGTGGGGAAGTGGTTTAAAAGGGCTGGCAGGAAAAGGGCTAAGCCCTGTTATAAAGTTAGAAAGTGGGTTTGGGCCCATTATAATGTGATTTAAAGGTCAGGAAGGGGAACGATAGAGGCATAAAGGGGGGAAAAGGCCAAAAAAGGGTAGGGGAAGGATTTAAAGGGGATTTTGAGGGGAAATGAAAGGTAAGAAGGGAACATAGGAGGGGGGACAAAGGATGAAAAACAAAGGCTTAGGGGCAATGAAATAAGAGGGAAAAGGAGGCCTTTGGGCATTTCTTCACAAACAGAGAGGCTTTATGATAGAAATCAGCAGAAGAGACTTCGTCAAAGGACAAAATACAAGAGGAGGCCTCAAGGATAATGTGTTTTCAGAGGAAATGAATTCCTTGAAGGCTCAACAACAAACTTAGCCCCCTGTTTTGCTTGTCAAAAATATCATAGGGGGGCTAACAGTGGCTCCACATGGGGATGGCTTCTTCTTGAAGGAGTGAAGAATTCAGAAATTGATCTCTTGGTGTAGGCCAGATGCCTGCTGCTTAGCCATCTTTTTCTTTCTTTGATCAGCTGCCACAAATCACGAAGACATCAAATCAGTAGTAACATTCTCCCATACAGCTACCTACCCACACTATAGTCCTAGCATTCTTCTTCTGGGTGCATTTGGACTTGCAGATCCTTTACATCATCAATTTTTGCAAACAGGAAAATAGACCTATTCTATTTCTACCCTTATTACTCCATGAGACCATATTAGACTGTTGGCCTCATAGTTTCTCTACCTAATCTAATATCTGCTAGGATTAAACTGTCTAGCAGATTTCTTCTCTACATTCTAAGACAAAATTAAAACAACTAACTACATGCTCATAGACTGAGCTTTATTAAGCTTTTCCTACCTACCCTACTCTACTGAAATATTTACAAATCTAGCTTACAAACATTGTCTTCCAATGTAACCAGTCCATCAAGTGATCCCATGGCGGGTCCTTCTTGCTCAACTCCTTGAGCAGGCTGGATAGGCAGGGAAGCTCCCACTCTTTTTGTTCAACAACCGCAGCCTTGAAAAATTTTCCTTCTGTCTGCAACATGCTGCTCAAAAATACCTTTGATCCTTCTTCAAATGTATGCAGGAAATGTGCATAAGGATCATGAAAAGATACCTGGCTATGAATATTTGACAGGCTGGCTTCGACCAGGATCTCTTCTTCTTCCACTGGATCAAGAATGAGACTCTCTTGGGAAAGAGAATCTCCCTCATCTGCTTCACTTTCTGAACTGGAGGACTCATCACATATGGCAGTGCTGTCCTCTTGGAGCTCTGATACATTCTGCTTTGATGTGCTGAGCTTAGTGAAGAGATCAATGTATTCTTGAGCAGGGGTGTATTCCTTTGCTTCCTCTTTTTCAAGAGAAGGCTCTTTTCTTTCATTCTGCTCGAGAATCTCTTCTTTTCTTAACTCCTCATCTTCTGAAAAAGAAAACTGCTGGTTTCCGGTCTCACTGATGATATGAGGTAAAGCAGAATGAAGATTCGATGAATCTTCATCTGCTATTATGCCGTCGTAGCTCTCCCCATCAGTATCATAGATAGGCAGACTGGTTTCATTACTTCTCCGGAGTTGTTGGTCCCGATCTTCCTCCCACGGATCTAAGGATGATGGTCCTACAAGCTCAGCTTCTCTTTGAAAGCAATCATCATCAAACAAATCATAAAAATGAAAATCATCACTGTAAGTAATGTCACCCTTCAAACTTATCAGATTCTCAGCAGGTCTTTCTTCATTCTGATCTACAGAGGAGTCCATTGAATCTGAATCATCAAACCCATAAGATGAGTGAGCAAGAGTGTGTGTTCTATAGAAGATTTCTGGGGTGGACTGCTGGTTTAATATCTGATCAATCTCTTCTTCTGTCAAAAGAGGGGTTTCCCTTTCATCATGGACAGAAGAGCAGCAGTCCTCTCTCTCTCTCTTGTATTAGCTGATTTGGAGGCTGTGTGTTTTCTTGAACCTCTCCTTCCATATCAGATTTTGCCTCTTCTATGTGGTCTCCTGTTTCCTCAAGGCAGCTTTCCCTATCAGCCTTTGCTAATAGGTCCTGATATTCTCTGGTCAGCGTAACACAAGGCATAGGTAAGCAATCAGGCAGTTCCTGATCACTTTCCTCTTCATCTTCTATAGACTCCTAAGCGTCATACATGTCCCGCTCATCATCTCGGTCCTGAGTTTGTTCTTGTTCTGGAGAAGGCATAGGCTGTTCTAAATAATCATCAGTTGCGTTCATATTAGCCATATACGTTTCCAGCACTTTACCAAACATTTATGTTATTCCACATAATTTATGATACAAAGCATCATACTTTGTATCCCTGTCCATGTTTGGATCTATATTTATGCAAAGAAGGCTACTGCTTCTTCTCAACCAGTTCAGAGTCTTCCACCAGTGGAGTCATTAGGTCCTTTGGGGGTTGTGGAGTGTGGAGTCGCCAGGTGGATGAATTTGACTATTTGGAGCAGGCTGCTATCCACCATCAGCAATTAGAAGCCAATCTAACCAGAGATCTTGGGTCTTTGAGTGCCTAAGGGTGTTTAAGGTGAAAAGCACTCAAGTCCCCAGTGGAGTCGCCATTATGTTGGTGACGACAATGGGAGATAGACCAAATATTAGCAGTTCTTGACTCTCAGATTCTCCCCAGCGGAGTCGCCATTATGTTGGGGTTCCCATGTTTTGGCCAGATTGGCAAGACCAAAAGATGAGACAACATCTAATTGGGCTTGGGCCCCAGGGATCAGGCACTCCCTGACTCGGAGAGAGGATATCTCCAATAAAACAAAGAAAGATATATCTTGAAAGCTCAAATTGAGATATTAGGGGTTAGGTATGGAAGTGCACAAAGGGGTTTTAAAATGATTTTCTTGGAAGGGCGTTTCAAGTTGGTTAGAGATCGGGGAGCTTTAGAAAGTAAATGAGGAAGGAACAAAGCAAACAGTAGTTTTGAACAGAGGATAGGCCAAGACAGTGCCATCCATTGGGCTATGGAGTCATGAAAGGAAATTACTTGCATCCACTAGCCAAGGCTTTCAAAGGGCAAGTCATCTACACTAAAGGATCTTTTAGGTAGATGATGGAATGGAACATTAAGGAGGGAAAGTGGAAGAAGGAAAGACAACCAAATTTCTGTCTATAGATCAGGTCAGAGGTCATTTAACTCCAGACCTGCTTGGACATACTCAAAGGTAGCTCTCAAAGGTGGACAAAGGGGCAGCTTATAGATCAGACCAGAGGTCATTTAACTCCAGGTCTGATTTAGCAACTCCAAGGGAAAACAGAGATAAGATTGACGAAGAAACATCCAAGCAGCAAACCCACAAGTTCATACATCAGCCAGCAGGCAATAACATCCACTGCACTGGTTAAACCACATGAATTCGCTCTTAGATAACACATAAAGTAGAAAAAATTATAGGTAGGGAGAGCAGGAAACATAGGGCACCTAGCAAGGGTGAATCCTATGTTATACTTCTGTTGCCTACCAGAAGAACATGAAACAATATGAAAATGTAATAAACAGAGTTAGGAAAAACATCACCAATAGTAATAGACCAGGATCCTGTGAAATGTGCTTTGATTAATTGATGCAAAACCAGTCATGTACACTATAGCTCAATGGCTATTACAATCCAAACTTTCTCCTCCCAGCCTATTACATACAAACTACTCACATTTCTCCTATGATCATTTTTAGTCAGCTCAAGAATGAATCCTCTTACAGAACTCATTACAGCAACAACAAAAACCTTTTACAATATGTTCTCGGGACTTCTTATAGGAGAAGAGGAAGAAACAAAAGTAGGTGAACATTTAAGTGAGTCTCATTAAGACGGAATGGTGGAGGAAACTGAGTCCATTCTACTTAATGGCATTGTGCTGTACTCTGTAGATTGGTTGGAGACGTTTGTTAGGTCGAGATTGACCTCTGATATGTTCTTTAAGTCCTTACAGCAGTCTGGAACTTTTTGCTAGCTTTCTGGAATAAATGAACTGGATGGAAAATCTGCAAGGCCGCTCCATACCTCCAATCGCTGTCTTCGATCGTCTATCAATGGGCTTTGCAAGAAGTGTATTCAATCGCTTGTGGCTTGAGGAGACATGAGGAATGTCAGAAGCAACGTCTTTTCCGAGGAAATGCGCTCTCATTGATATTAAACGGAGGTGACTTTTTGCGTATTAAGTTCTTCAAACCATGCCTTTTTCCTCAATGGGTTTAAACATTAACTTCATTAATAACAGGCACCAACCCCCCTTTGAATTCCTTTTTCTGGTCCGCTGACAAATGCTGAAATGGCCTCTCTATGCTGTCTACGTAATAAAATACACCTATTATAAACCTGGGTAGTGGTAGTGGAGAAATGTTGCAGAGGCTGGAGGAATGGCGGTGGAGCAGTTGAGAGCAATAAAAATAATGGAGAGCGGCGGAAGAAATGGTTAATAGTGTAAAAACCCAAGGATTAAACGTTTGGGCGAATAACACAGGGAAATAGAGAAAAACAATGAAGTGGGGCCACGGAGGTGGGACCCGCTACGGAGATCGCAAATCGCGAGAGCAGAAAGTGCGATGGCGGAGAGTGGCGCCAAACAGAAATCTTGCGCTTGCGATAATGCGATGGGGCAGATCACGCGACGCGTGAAATTGCGATGAGCGGAAGTGCGATGGGAGAATATGCGATCGGGCGGGGTTGCGATGGGTGGAAAAATGCGATGGCGCGATCAGACGATCGTATCGCAAATATTTGTGATGCGATCAGATCGCATCGCAAATATTTGTGATGGATCTAACGAGCATAACACACGAGAATGAAATCTGCGATGGATGCGATATGCGATGCGCGCCTAAGGCTTTAAGCGCTTGGTCATGGGTAAGGGTTACGTGGGGAAGTGGTTTAAAAGGGCTGGCGGGAAAAGGGCTAAGCCCTGTTATAAAGTTAGAAAGTGGGTTTGGGCCCATTCTAATGTGATTTAAAGGTCAGGAAGGGGAACGATAGAGGAATAAAGGGGGGAAAAGGCCAACAAAGGGTAGGGGAAGGATTTAAAGGAGCTTAGGAAATGAAAGGAAAGAAGTAATAAGGAGGGGGGACAAAGATGAAATAAAGGCTATTAGGGTAATGAATATGAGGGAAAAAGGAGGCCTGGGTATTTTTCACAAACAGAGATAGCTGTGATAGAATCAGTAGAGGTGACTTCACAAAGGACAAAATACAAGAGGAGGCCTCAAGGATGATGTGTTTTCAGAGGAAATGCATTCCTTGAAGGCTCAACAACAAACTTAGCCCCCTGTTTTGCTTGTCAAAAATCTCATAGGGGGGCTAACACAAGACATCATGAATTCTTAAGATGCGCAAAAATTGTATAGGATCTTCTATCTCGTGATTGACCTCATGACGAATGCCTTCCAAATAGAAGAAAATATATTGCTCGTGAAGAAACAGAGCATAGCTATGAGTAGGAGGTCAACACCATTACCTACTGTGCCAAGCTAAACATTTCTTCTTTATCAGCCTTCAATATTTGCACATGCTCCTCCAAGTTCTCGATCTTCTTTTGTTGTTTCTCCCGCTTATGCTTTTCTCTATCCATATGTTCTATATATCCAGTAATGGTCTGTGTAGCCTGTTCACGGATTCTCTTTAATTCTTCTTGGTGGGCCTTCAAAGTGATTGTTCCCTACTGGAGACAGGACACGACATCTTTCCATTTATGAATTTCAGTGGCTAAAAATAATTCTCGGGCTTCAAATAGATACTCAATAGGATCGGTTTGTGCAGTGGAAGAATTGGTAGGAATATCCTCTGCCTGCACTGCCGACGAGATGGCCTCGGCCTTGGATTTTTCATCCTTCGTCCTGTATCTCCTTACTTTCTTTAGTAAGTGTAGTACCTTCTTTCTTAATTTTCTTTTTCTATCTTTAATTGCATGGATTTATTAAATTGAAGCTGGTACCTTTCTTTAAGAGGGAGTCTCCTTTTTGCACATTGTTCTATGATTTCTTGTTTGACAACGAATTGTTCTGCTCTTCCAAGATTTGGTGGATTATTGTCAACAAAAGTGTCGATTGGCTCCTCCTTTACCCTGAATTTTTTGATTTGTTCATCCATTTTAGGAGCAACCTCTTCATTTCACCTTTCTGGCTCAGGAGTTTCTACAGTCGACTGGACAACATCCTTGACATCCTTCCCTTGCATCTTTTATGTCACAAGGCCATCTCCTAATGGTCCAGGAATTGTTTTCGACCCTTGCAGATTAGTTTTAGCAAGATTAATTTCTTCTGGCGGCCCTGAAGGGGTGGCATCGACCATTGTTTCCTCAACCCGATCTTCAATCAACATAGGTTCTTGTATCTCAATGCTGACCTTTACACTTCAAGTTTTCTTTGTCTTTGTATCAACGAGCATGGTCTCCTGAGTGCGTGTACCAAGTAATGTCTCCAGAATCATTCCAAAAAATTCTACAATTGGGGGAATAGCTCTCTCTTCCACCAAACGCCGAGGGGAATGAAATTTCTTTGCCCCTTTTGGTAAGGTTGCAGGAAACAGGGAATGAGGGACATCTTCTTCAAGTTCCGCCCCAACTATGCCTGTTGCTTCAAGTTCTTCCTCTTCATTCTCCTTGTTCACCGATTGAACCAAGATTTCTTCCTCATTATCTCCTTGTCCAGTAGTCGACACTGGTTCTTGTGCAAATTCATGATTCTTTTGAGCTAGTGGTGGTGGTTCTTGTGTAACACCACCACTATTGATTCTTGCTTCAGACCCAAAATTTACTTGGACAGGTGGTGTTGGTTCTTGTGTAACATCACCACTTTAATCACCTGACTGGTGACGATCCTATTTGTGCATTGTTAGTCAACATTGGTCCCTGTTGAAAAAAATCATCTTCATTTTCCATTTCCATTACTTCTATACCCACTGGACTGACAGATGATGTTGGTTCTTGTGTGACAACATCAAGTGTGGTTTCCTCTGTTTCCATTTCTTTTGTCCCTAATGAACCAACATGTGATGTTAGTTCTTGTGTGACTGCATCGACCGTGGTTTCATTAGTTTCCATTGCTTCTGTCCCTAATGAACCAACAATATATGTTGGTTCTTATGTAACAGCATCGACTGAGGCCTCTTCTACTCCATTTATTTTGCTTCATCCTCCTCCTTTACAAATATCACAGCCTCAAGTCATTCCTCTGATAATATAACAAACTGTGACCAAGGCATGGGGATTTGATCTAGTGCATGCATTACCATAACTGGACCAATCCATGATTTGAGAGGACCTCTAATACCTGTCGAAAGCGGCGGGTAGATTGTGCCATCAGCTGAAGACTTTCCATAGGAAGAAAGGCATAACCAACAAATGGATTTGCATCTATTGAAACCAAAGGTGTGCCAAAAGCTTCAAATGATATTTAAACATAGTATAAAGTCACCCTTCAAAGGTTACATACCTTATCACAAAATATGCCACCTCGCCCCATGGATATTGCAAGGACTTACGATCATATCCCCTTCCTTTTTGAACTGTTGTTTCCCCAGCCTGTAAAAACAATTCTGGGAATTCTGGCAACAGGGATTTCCGAGAGAACCATTTCTCCCCCTGTTGTTGAAATCCACTTACCACCGAGATGACTTCCTCCATGACTGAAATATCCAAACCTCGCACTCTAGAGTGATTTCCCTCCAAGTTCAATGTGAATTTGGTTGTGATAGTTTCATTGAATCCTTGCAACCTATCAAAGTACACATCCCTGCCTTTATCTAAAAATATTTTCCATACATTTGCATTTCTACAAGCTAGAGTTGTATTATCTAGTTCATGTCTCACAGCCAATCCACCCATTCTGCAATAGCTCAGTAACAACACTTTGGAGTAGCAGAGGACCGTTGGGGAAGAGCATCGACAGATAATCCTTGCGGTGATAGAATGAATGGAATGCGATAATAGTAAAATACGGAAGGTAATTTTTTTGAAAATGGGAAAAATCATGGTGGATTATGGTAGTGATAGAGGATAATGATGGTAATTATTCCACAGAACTGGAAAGGACTGTTTAACTAACATAAACGTACTGATCTCGAGTCCCAATACACATTAATAATTGTGCGGAATGGAGCAGGAATTGTGGAGTGTGCGTATTGGCACAAGTTCTGATGTTGACATCGGCAAATCATTATTACGATTTGATTACGTTGTCGTTTTAGTTATAACAACACCTCCCCCCAACTAATGGATAACCGTCCACGGTCATGTCAATGTCATGTCAAAGGAATATTTGATAAAATCCATAAAATTCGATCGAGGACATATCTGGTGAGTTACCTCAGCGGAGTACCAGACTCAGAGGAGTAACCACTTTGACGGAATAGTAGCACTAGAGGAGTAACAACACCGACGAAGCAACATCAACGAGCACTTAGAAATTCTTTTTATGGAGTTGTTATCACTTAGATTTTCCTTGAAGTTGTTGGAAGAGGAAAGGGGTCTAAGGTAACCACAAACCAACTTTTAGGTACAGAATCTAGCCAATCTGTACCCAGAAAGGGCTCTCTTTGTAAGATTTAGCTTTGTTTTGAAAGATATTAGGCTAGTTATGAAAGTTCAAGGATTTTGATTGAGTTTGGGTAATGAAATTCTATGGCTGAGGGTAAGACTGAGTAATTTAGGCCATTGGGCTAATGGAGTCAAAGAAATATGGCTTAACTAGATTAAGTTTCTTAACGAGAGATGGTTTCACAGGGCAAGGTAATCAGATAGAGAACAATTCAATATCTAAAATGAATGGAATGGACTCGAAATGGGTGAAGGGCACATTAGGGGAATTTTGAGGTCTAAAATGGGCCTCCTAAGGAAATTATAAAATAATAGTGGAAAAAATCTAATAAGATTGGATGACATCATCAAATTTTAGAGGGAAAAATGAAAAAACTAATTTTTCAATTCATATTTTCAACTTATCTCCCAAATTTTTTACTCAAATTTCAAGCGGGAGTACTCATTGGATGCGGAATTTAATTCTTCATCCAAGGAGTACCCATGTTGCATACTTTCGATGGGTACTACTACACGAAAAATGAGAAATACATAAACAAAAACGTGATTACAATCACGTTTTTTATGTATTTCTCATTTTTCGTATAGTAGAGTTCATCAAAAGTATGCAACATGGGTACTCCTTGGATGAGGAATTAAATTCTGCATCCAACGAGTACTCCCGCTCAAAATTTGAGTAAAAATTTTGGGAGATAAGTTTAAAATACGAATTGAAAAAGTAGTTTTATTATTTTATTATTTTTTAATATTTTTACTTTTTTACTCCAAAAATGGTGAATCATCCCTTATGGATTACATCATCATCTTGAATCCTATTGGTTGTTATAAAGTTTATTTTTGTTGTACATTTTTCTTAGGAGGCCCATTTTAGACCTCAAAATTCCCCTAATGAACTAAGAATCCTTCAACATATTCGAAATAGGGAACTTGACTGATTGTTGACAAAGAGAAATTAAGAATTCTTTATCAAATAATCGAAATGAATAA
Organism: Pinus albicaulis; assembly: GCA_034641835.2. Lineage (NCBI taxonomy): Eukaryota > Viridiplantae > Streptophyta > Pinopsida > Pinales > Pinaceae > Pinus > Pinus albicaulis. Next base: position 320,619,770 of record CM076579.1, read on the forward strand.
ACTAGAAAACAGGAGCAATTAAGAATTCACTGTTTAAACTAGTTTAGAAGAAAACATTAAGAACAACAACGATTGAAAACAGATTGCACTTAAGCGCTTTCTGATTTATTCCTTTTCGTCAATCATTCAGATATGAAACACAGATGCTATAATAAACAAGTATAAAACTTTAAAACATAAGAGATAGATGACTAATTGATCCGTTGTTTGACTCATGAATCCTGTGAAAAGTATTTTGCATCAATTCCTTATCCAGCTAGCCATACAGAATTTTTCCAACAGCACTTTATTGCAAAGTAATCAATGTTACAGCAAAGTCTAAGAATCCACCACTCAATACTCCAATTGAGGGAGTATTTATACAAAAAATTATAAATAATATCTCCTAACAAAACGAGATATAATCTAGGATGACTCATGGATATATTATTCAAAAATAGAGACAGATGGTCTCGTAGGTAAGAGAAAAAGATAACTGATGTTGTGTTGTTCCCAATTTTTATGAATGTGCTAGAGGCAGGCCCTAGGATTTGGCTTGCTGTTGTCCTCTTTAGTAACTCTGTGCTGGCTGCTCTGTTTCACTGAAACTCTTTACTTGTACTGATACATTTTGACCTCTATTTGATCTCTTATTATCCTTTTTATCATTACTCACTGTAATAAAAAATCAAAAATTCATGTAAGGATACTTTTTACAAAAGTTCTAACATGTCTTCCCACCATTGAGCTTCCGGTATTCTAGTTCTTTAAAGTTTTATTAGAGTCTCATTAGTCTCTGTATATCTGAAGAAAGTAGGTTGAATTGGGAACAAGTGTTTTACTTCATGCTTAAGATAAAACAAATTTTCCAATCTGTCATGAAGAATTTTGCCTGTAGGCAATGCTGTTGCTGCTGATGAACTAGTTGAGGAACTGGCCTGATTGTCAGCATGCTTGTTCAATTTGACAGCAGGGGGCCGTCCAGGGGTAAAAACTGACAACAATACTAGGGTTAATTGATCAACATATTCACTAGTATTGAAACCCATTATAGAAGATATCATAGTCAAAATGAGCCTGCCCACATCAGTGAAAAAGGTATAACCATAAGGGGGAGGGCCTTTGGGCTGATGTTCTGGCAACATGAAGGTTTGGCAGAGGCGATTTAACTCTTCTTGGGATAAATTGGCCAATTTCTCAAGTAAATATCCCATGGAAAGGGGAGTTAGGGCTTGATTAGGCTGAAACTGTAACATTTCGTTGATAGACTGAGCAGTTATTGGGAAAAGGACGGTTTGACTTGGGGACAAGAGTCCTCGTTGATTGGAATCATAATTGGCATGGCAGTAATAGATTATTTCAGGAAAAATGTGGACTGAGGGGAGAAGATACATTGGAAGATTGGATTCCCATAGTCCAAAAATGTCAGAGCCGTTCAGGTATCTATCTCTGCAGTGGCAAAAAATTCGAAGAGGATTTTCACTGAGGACGAGGTATTTAATTTGGAAATCCCTATCTGCAAGAGGCAGATAGTCTAAATCTCTGTGAGGGGCATTCAGGGGTGTAACATTCAAAGCCACGGGAATTTCCATTTCTGGTTCTTGTGGATTCAGAAATGAATTCGGGTTTTGATGAAAAAATGGGCACAATCACAGGTTTGAGAATACAACTGCAATTGAGGAATGAAATAAAGACCAATCTTGAACCCTTTTTCAGTTTTTTTCGTGTGGAATTAAAACAAAACCAGGATTTTGCAGAGTTCAACGGGAATTTGGGTAAATACCTGTTTTCCGGGAAATGAACAGTGACTAAAACAGATGTTGGTTATGGCGGATGAATTCTGGATTACTCGACTGCAATTTTCCTCAGCACGGTGGCAGTTGACAATCTTCGACAATTGATTTTGGAATTCGTTGCATGGGACACTGGTCACTGCACGGGATAGTGAAAATGATGCGAGTTTATTTGTTTTATTCGCAAAGTCAAAGGTTGGTGGGTTTTTTATTTTTTTAATGGATGGCGTCAGCAAGTACAGTTGGTATGTCATGGGAGGCAAGCGATAAGCGGTATTCATCGCACAGCTTTTGGGGATGGGCGGTTTTCAGCGGAGGGCGAGCGATTCCATACAATACACGACACATGGCGCGACACTGTTCAGAAAACCGCTTGGCCATCGCGCGTTATCGTTCGGACGTGGAGGCGCAGCGATATGGATGACAACCGTAGATCGTGGATTGGCTGATCGAACAGTCGTCGGGGAAGGGAGATGACAGGAAATTAATAGGGTGGGCCCAATGTAATTAAGCGTGAATTAATCGCATTGGGGGGGATTCTATTGGTGAAGTGTGTTTTTAATTAACCATGAGGGTTAATTAACATATTTTAAACGCGGCGGGGATAAGGGCTCATGATTTGATTAATTAATCACCATATTAAGGTTATATTTCAACCAAAGGGGCGGGATAATATATAAATTTGGGAATATTATTAAAATAATACGGGAAAAGGGGGAATTTGTATAGGGATTTAAATAATAAAGTTAGAAATTAATATGAAAATAAATGGAAGCGCTAAGTGTAAAAACATTAGAAGTATGAATTTAACTTATGCTTGAATGAGAAGGGTTTTATGAAATATTGCATAATTTTCCTAAGTAATATAGGATTTTACTTAGGAAAATATTTTTAGAATTGAATGAATGACATTATGAATGGTTTTAAGTACTTAGGCTTTTCCAATTATTGGGCCGAGGTTCCGGTCCCTCCAAAAGTCAAGGAAATGCCTTGAGCCCCTCTAATTTTCAAATGCCTTAGTACTTAAGGAAATTAGTGAAATTTTTAATGAAAAATGAGAGGGGAAGTTAATAATTTGACTTTTCTTCACTTGAAATTCTTCCAATGTAGTGTCTGCCTTTGCACTTGTGATGAAAGTAAAGATTTAACACATCTAGAGTCATTATCCATCACATGTAATTCTGCAACAACATCTACTTACCCTACCTACTTTACCCTACCATTTTTTCTTCTTTATTAGGGTGCACTTAGACTGGCAAACCCTTATCACACTTTTTCCTTTTACATGTAGAAATCTATCTAATTCTATCCTTATTACATCCAAGGGCTTAGATTAAACTGTTGAGTTCCTTTTATTTACTCTACCTATCTACTTATCTACGAAGATTAAATAGTTTGGTCAGATTTTATTCTATATCTCTAAAACATAAAATTGAAAAATGAACTAGCCAAGCTTAAACTGTTTGACTATTCATAAATTGTGGCATAAGATACAAGTTGCACACAATTTGTTTATTTACATAAGAGCAAAAAGTAGTGGCATTTAGACTTGCACACTTTCCTTGGCCTTTCTTTTGGTGGGGTTCATTTTCTTTCACTTTTTGGCCATTTTTATTTTTCACCCTTTGATTTTTATTTTAGGGTATACCCTCTTACATTTTTTGAAATTTTTTGATTTTTTGACAATATGGAAAACCTTTGTAACAACAAAAGGTATGAACATATTACATAGATCATCAAATCAATCATGATATATGACACCTATTGGTATAGGAGTGTAACACTGGCTCCACTTGGGGATGGCTTTTCCTGGTGAAAAGTCAAGAACAACAGGTCAGTTGTCTTTAGAATGATTTTGACTGAACCATGAAATCTTCTTATGCTTGTTACTTTATTGTATGTATGACAGTAATACTTCTAAAGCTTAGGGCCTTCTCCTCGGGCTTCAACTCCAGTAAGTTACTATCCACTCAAAACTATAACATTACAAAGGATATAGTATGTACATGTTAAAAATTAGGATATCCTAATAAACAAGATCAAAGTAATGTTTCAACATCCGACCATTAACTGACCCATCTTCAGTTTCTGTACCATCCAAGTTTTTCAGAAAATATATATTGTTTCCTTGTAAAGCATAGATAATATAAGGTCCTTTCCATAGGAAGTCAAACTTCCCATGTTTTCCCTTATCCTCTCTTTTGGAATCCCATCTCAAAACTTTGTTTCCAATTTGAAAATCTTCTGCCTTGGTCCTTTTATCAAATATCTTCTTTAGTTTCTCATGCAATACTTGGGATCTCTGATATACTTCTTCTTTGGTCTGCTGCAAATTGATAATCTGATTGATTCTCCTTTGAATATCATTAGGTTCAACCTGAGCTTCTTGAAGTAATTTCATTACAGGAACTCCTAAAGATGAAGGAAATACAGCCTCAATGCCGTAGACTAAATCATAAGGACTAGTCCCAATAGATTTTTTGGTGGTGAGTCTGTCTGCCCACAGTGCATTTGTAAGTTTCTTGTGCCAAATTTTCTTGTTTTCCTCCAATAATTTCTTAATAATATTAATGAGACTCTTATTGGAAGACTCAGCTAGTCCATTACCTTGAGGGTAATAGGCTATGGAATGACTTAATGTGATATGATATTTGTTACAGAAACTTATCATCTTCTTAGATTTGAAGACAACAACATTATCAGTGATGATTTTCTTAGGACAGCCAAATCTTGATAATATATTGGTTTCTAGGAATCCTATGATCACAGTGTCATTGGCTTGTCTGGAAGGAATTTCTTCTATCCATTTAGTAAAATAGTCCATGGCAGTGAGGATCCATTTGTGTTGGCAAGAAGAAGTAGGGTGGATTTCTCCAATGAAATCCAGGCCCCATTGTTGGAAAGGTTTTTTAGTGGAAATTGGTTTCAGGGGTAAAGGTAATAGTTTTATCTTGCCTTCAAAAATTTGACATTTATGGCAAGCAGTGACAAATTTCTTTACATCAGAGAACAAGGTTGGCCAATAAAATCTAGCTCTTAGGATCTTATCTACAGTTGATTTCCAATAAAGGTGTCCACCACAGTCTCCTGCATGGAATTCATTGAGAGCCTTGTCAACTTCGTCTTTTAACAAACAATTCAATAGAATAGCATCATGATTTTTCCAAAAGAGAACATTATCTAAAATACAAAACTTTGAAGATGTCATCTTTAAAAACCTTTTCTTTGTTCTGGATAACCCTGGAGGAGCTTGCAGGTTTAACAATACATAAATTATATCAGCATACCAAGGTGAATCTAAGAAGGCCTGGCTGATTTGTGGAGTCGCCATCTCCTGTTCGTCATCCAGTTCATTAATATCCAGGGCTTGGCAATTTGTTTCTGTCATGAGTTGAGCCAATTCCTGTCCTTTTATAAGCTTTGTAGGTTTTATTTCAATATCATACTCTAATATGGTAGCAATCCATTTACCTCTTTTGCCCTCAATTCCATCTTGAGTTAAGATGTCTTTGACAACAGCATTTGGTACATAGGCTATCACATGGGAATACAATATATATATTCTAAAATCTTTAATGGCTTTTACAAGTGCAAAAGCTTGTTTTTCCATGATGTTGTATTTTAATGATGCATCCCTTAGTGCTTTACTAAAAAAGGCTATAGGTTTTTCACATCCTTGATCATCCTTTTGTAATAAAACAGCTGCTACAGTATGTTCTGATGCAAATGAAAATATTATGAAGTCTCTATCAAATTATGGACTGGTAAGAACTGGTGTTCTAGTCAAAGCCATTTTAATTTCTTCAAATGCTTGTTTGGCTTCTACTGTCCATTTAATACTTGAATCCTTTCTTAACATGTTAGTAAGAAATCTAATTAGTTCAGCTAAGCTAGATATGAATCTTCTCAAAAAATTGATTTTTCCTAGGAAAGCTTGAAGTTCTTTAACATTTCTAGGGTGAGGTATCTGCAATATAGCTTCTATTCGAGCAATATCAATTCTAATACCATCTTTGGAGATGATATGACCCAAGAGTTTACCTTCTTCAAGACCAAATAAGGACTTCTTTGGATTCAAAGAGATACCATATTTTCTGCATTTTATGAATACTTTTCTGAGATGGTCCAAATGTCGCTGATCTGATTTAGAAAAAACAGTTAAATCATCCAGATATATGACAAGAAAATCATGAATTTCTTTTGCAAATGAAATGTCCATTGCTCTTTGGAAGGTTGCTCTTGCATTTTTAAGTCCAAATGGCATTTTAACATACTTGAATGTACCCCATGGTGTTGTAAAAGCTGTTTTTTCCTAGTCATCAGGATGAACCAGAATCTGGTTGTATCCTAAGAACCCATCTAAAAGAGAAATCCTAGAAGCACCTACTACCCTTTGTAAAATGTGATCCATTTTGAGCAAAGGGTAATTATCCTTCAAAGAAACCTTATTTACATTTCTTAAATCAACACATAATCTGATCTCTCTAGTTTTCTTCCTAGTAGGGACTAAATTAGACACCCACTCTGAAAATCTAATAGGAGCAATTATCCCTGCTTCATACATTCATTTGATTTATTTTTCAATTAAAGGCAGCAATATAGGGTTGATTCTTCTGAGTTTCTGTTTAAATAGTTTTTGATCTTATTTCAGAGGTATTGTATGCTGAATTATAGAGGTATCATATGATTTCAAGTCTTCATAACTCCAGGCGAAGACATCTTGGAATTTTCTTATTAGTTCAACATATTTTAGTTTTTGATCAGGGGACAAAGATTTAGATAAATTTATCATTTTAGGATTTTCTTCAATTCCCAAATTATATTCCTCAATATCTGCTTTCAATGGTTCCATTTTGGGTTTCTTTGGAATATCGTTAGAATCGAAAAGATCTTCCAGAGGAGTTAATCCTTTAGGCAAATGATTATCTTTTAAATTAATGATCTCAGATTCTTCTTCTATAATCTCATCAACCTCCATTTGTTTAAGGTTCTGCATTTCTTTTTTGGTGAACTTTGTTGGATGAAGCATTTGAATTACACTTTCTTCTGAAATGTCTATTTCTTGTTCATTTATTTGATCAGATTCAATGACTGTATCTTCATCTATGTTATTGTTAGAAAATTCATTCTCTAGAGTCAGGAAATGGTTGATCTGCTCATTACTTGCAAACACTTGCTAGTTCTTAAAATTATCAGGTATGGCTGGTCTGTGTCTAATCTCAGCTGTGAACTGATGATTAGGTTCGAATGGTAATTTACAAGTGCTGGCAAACATTGCAAGACTATGAGCATGCAAATTTTGTTTTCTTGGGATTTTAGCAAGCTGAGTCTGTAGAAAAGTATTGAGAATCTCTACAACTGTTCCTCTATATTCTCTTAGTCTAGGGTCATTTGTCAGAAAGTGACATTTGATCCGTTGAATGATTAAATTAGAATCTCCTATGACATATACTCTAATTTCCCCTAATCTTTTGACAAGTTTAAGCCCTAGCAAAAGAGCTTCATATTCTGCCATATTATTAGTGCACTTAAAGTTTAATTTGTAAGCATGGCCTTCAGCATGATCATTTTCAAGATTGTGTATCCAAATTCCAGCTCCTGCTCCTAACTTATTAACTGAACCATCAAATTCTAAATGCCAAAGAATTTCATGTTCATAATTGGTATTAGGAGTTTTAGGAATTTTTTTAACAGTGAGAGCTGGTTTTTTACTTTCTTCTGGTTTGTCTTGGGTATCTAATTTTTCATTGTCCTCGGAGATTTCCTGGATTTGAACACCAGATTTTTCATTTGCAATTTCTTTTGGTTCTATTGCTGGAACTTCTAATTCAGTGGGAGGATCAAATTCAACATTATAAAGAATAAATGAATCCATATCAGAGTGTACTGAGTAGATGGGGAAATTTTCAGGTTTCTCCTGACTACTAGCTACATATTTCATTAAAGTTTCTCTGTATAGTCTCTTAGGTTGGCCGAACACTGAAATAGTAGCATATGACATGTCCAATTGAAGAGATCCTCCAAGCTTTGCACCCCAAGATCTGGACAATAGCATACCATATTTTGGAGGAATATCTGCTACTACTATATCCATCAAAATTGTTTTTGCAGGGTATTGAACTAATGAAACACACAAATCTTTGATTAATCCTAAACATCTCACCTGATTTGAATCAAAAGAAAAGAGATCTTTGTATGGTCTGGTGATGTCTAGGTTTAATTTCTCCATTACAGCCTTGGGCATTAGATTGTGAGATGCCCCAAAATCAAGCATGGCATTATGAAGTATTTTATCATGTATGTTCAAACTCACATAGAATGGAGGCGTTCCTCCACTTCCTGATTTTCCATTTACTTCAGGGCCAAAGAGTAATATGGGTTGGTCATAAAAAACATTTACTGAGTCATCACTTCCAGTAATATTGAGTGATCTATTGATTTGACTTTGGTAGACATCATGTTTAGCTAATTCAAACAATGGAACAACTATTTTTAATTTGCCTACTTCAGCTTCTAGATTAAAAGTTTTTTCAGTCTAAGTTCTTGTATTTCGAAAAGTTGGATTCTCTTTATCTTCTGTGTTTTCGGTATTTTTCTCCTTCTTAGGAGTGGGGTTGTGGGCTGAAGTTCCGAATCAACTTCTGGAGGTTCCTCTACATTTCCTTTAGGAGGAAGAGTATTGGAAAGTTGTCTGTTATTCAGTTGAGTATCGAATACGTCTTCAATTATTGGGTTGGCAGGATTAGGATCTGATCTAGAAAGAATATATACAGGGATAGTATTGGTTTTACCTTTGAGAGGTTGTTTTGTAGCTTTCTGTTTACTTATTTCCCGGAAATCAATTCTTCTGCTTCTCAAATTATATTGCTTGTGAACTTCGTAAATGGCTGTATCATATCCTTCCTTAAAGTCAAATGATTCTCCTGAATGGTTTGAAATTTCTTAAGAATGTGAGCTTCTTCATCATCTTGGGTCAAGAAAACTTCTGGTTTGTTCTTGCGTTCAGTGAAGTTTTTTATTTGAGCATCTTCGGTTGATTCCTCAGAAGTTGAGGCTTCAATATAATTTTCTTGGAATGGGGGCCTAATATTTTGGTTAGGACCAATTTTTCCAGCATTTTGATTTTGGTTCCTTCTGAAATTTGGATTTCTCACATTATTGCTCGGTTGACCATCCCAAGGAGATTTACTTTCAATTGTTTCTACTCTATCTCCTATCCTTTCCATTCCTTTAATAATAGCATCCAGTTTCTTTTCAAAAGCTAAGGGTTCTTCATTTGAAGGCATTCTCCTTTCAACTCTGGCTCTAGCTCATTTCTCTATCAGGTTGGCTTCAACACTAACATATATACTTTTCATATCTTGTAAGGTTTGAGGAGCTCTTTCCCTAAGCTGATTCGCCATATCAGCATCAAATCCATCAGGGAATCTGATTAATGCTGAATCTAGAGTAGGTCTAAGGTTTTGGGGAATAGCATTGTAAGCCTCATTGAACCTGGTGCAGTAATCTTGCACAGTCTCATTTGGTCCTCTCTTTAGTTTTCCAAAGTCTGATAAGATTTGAAGAGGATCTTTCTTCTTTTCCCATCTGTTTAGAAATGTTCTATAGAGAGCTTGTAAGTTAGCGACACTATTTGCAGGAAGGGATCTAAACCAGGTTCTAACTTCACCAGTAAGACTTTGGACAAATATTCTCATTCTTACATCATCATCATCTATTTCATAAATTTCAAAATAATCAGTCATCTTTTTAGTATGCTGTTGTGCAGTGTAGGTTCCAGAACCATCGAAAGGAGTAATTTTACTTTGGTAGTCTTGGGGCATAGCCCCTAGATTAACTGGTAACACGAAGGGAGCATATCTGTTTGCCATTACAGGAGGTAGTGATGAAATAACAGGTGAGGTTGGTCTGTGAGTGGTGGATGGAGGAGTAGAAGGGGTAGTTTGAGGTTGAGGTGTTTGAGGAAATGTTGATGAACTTGGAGAGGCTGAAGTGATCACATAAATATTTGATGTTCCTTCAGAGGTAAGCTCAGATTGTATGGAATTTTGCAAATGTTTATCAAGATGTGAAGTAACAAATTCAAATTGTAAATCTTCAATAAATACTGGGTCTGGAACCAGATTGGACAACTCAGATTCAGAAAAATTTGCAAATAAAGAAGTTTCAAATTGCTCGTCAAATGGTTCGTCCTCAAGATAAATCCACTTCACAGGACAAGATATTGATCTATAGAGAGGTCGAGAACTACCAAAGCTTTCTTGGCTTTCTTGTCTCTTAAGAATTCTGGGAATCAGATTCGGATTTTCAAACACAAGTGGTGGATTTGGATCAGGATTAGCCCTGGTGTAATGAGTCCTTTCTGAAGCCAGGTTTCTAGGTGATTCTCTTTTTTGGTTTTTTGTCTAAATGGAATGAAAAATACAACTTCGACAATCTCTTTAAGAAATTTTTAGATATTGGATTTAAATTTTCTTAAAGATTTATTTGACTAGAGGAACTGATCAAATGTTTGAAACCAAATGTTCAGTTCATGAATTAGATCGGAGATAGACTGAAGCAGCATTTATTTACTTATGCAATTGCAGAGCAAAAGCAGTTCAAAGGCTATCTGGCTAACTTTAGGCTCCGTCTGTAGTTTATAAAGTAAACAATAGTAACAATAAAATTATTCAGCTCCCCAGTGGAGTTGCCACTATGTTATCACTCAGATTTTCCTTGAAGTTGTTGGAAGAGGAAAGGGGTCCGAGGTAACCACAAACCAACTTTTAGGTATAGAATTTATCCAATCTGTACCTAGAGAGGGCTCTCTCTGTAAGATTTAGCTTTGTTTTGAAAGATATTAGGCTAGTTATGAAAGTTCAAGGATTTTGATTGAGTTTGGGTGATGAAATTCTATGGCTGAGGGTAAGACTGAGTAATTTATGCCATTCAGCTAATGGAGTCAAAGAAAGATGGCTTAACTAGATTAAGTTTCTTAACAAGAGATGGTTTCACATGGCAAGGTAATCAGATAGAGAACAATTTAATAGCTAAAATGAATGGAATGGACTCGAAATGGGTGAAGGGCAACTAAGAATCCTTCAAAATATTCGAAAGAGGGAACTTGACTGATTGCTGACAAAGAGCAATTAAGAATTCTTTATCAAATAATCAAAATGAATAAACTAGAAAACATGAGCAATTAAGAATTCACTGTTTAAACTAGTTTAGAAGAAAACATTAAGAACAACAACGATTGAAAACAGATTGCACTTAAGCTCTTTCTGATTTATTCCTTTTCGTTAATAATTCAGATATGAAACACAGATGATATAATAAACAAGTATAAAACTTTAAAACATAAGAGATAGATGACTTATTGATCCGTTGTCTGACTCATGAATCCTATTAAAAGTATTTTGCATCAATTCCTTATCCAGCTAGCCATACATAATTTGTCCAACAGCTCTTTATTCCAAAGTAATCAATGTTACAGCAAAGTCTAAGAATCCACCACTCAATACTCCAATTGAGGGAGTATTTATACAAAAAATTATAAAGAATATCTCCTAACAAAAAGAGATATAATCTAGGATGACTCATGGATATATTACACGAAAATAGAGACAGATGGTCTCGTAGATAAGAGAAAAAGATAACTAATGTTGTGTTGTTCCCACTTTTTATGAATGTGCTGGAGGCAAGCCGTAGGATTTGGCTTGCTGTTGTCCTCTTTAGTAACTATGTGCTGGCTGCTCTGTTTCACTGATACTCTTTACTTGTACTGATACATTTTGACCTTTGTTTGATCTCTTATTATCCTTTTTATCATTACTCACTGTAATAAAAAATCAAAAATTCATGTAAGGATACTTTTTACAAAAGTTCTAACATATCTTCCCACCATTGAGCTTCCGATATTCTGGTTCTTTGAAGTTTTCTTAGAGTCTCATCAGTCTCTGTATATCTGAAGAAAGTAGGCTGAATTGGGAACAAGTGTTTTACTTCATGCTCGAGATAAAACAAATTTTCCAATCTGTCATGAATAATTTTGCTTGTAGGCAATGCTATTGCTGCTGATGAACTAGTTGAGGAACTGGCCTGATTTTCAGCATGTTTGTTCAATTTATCAACATAAATTTCAAGGTTCATTAGTTTATCATCTGAAATTAAAGGACTTGGAAATATTTGATTCAACAGAATATCCAATCTTTTTGTGAAGGCATTGATTTCTTCCTGCATATCAGAGCATCTTCTTTCTAGATTCTGCATCAGAGTTCTTTTAGTAAAAACTCTTTTTATTTCCAAAATTGTTCCTGTTCTATCTTGGAAGCCGAGTTCTTCAAGTTGATATCTGTTCTTGGTGTTCAAAAAGTGTATAAGTTCATTGGCTTCTTCAGGCATGTTCCCTAATTCTTCTCTTGCTTTTAGAATTTCTTCCAGAGCCAATTTAACTAAATCATTCTGCTCATACATTATTTGGATTGATGGCCAGATATCTTCTATTAACTGAATGATGTTGGTCCAAAGAATTCCTTTGATTTCTCCCAAATGTTTCTCCAGTGTGAGATCCCTTTCTAATGCTCTCACCAATTTTTCTAATCGGTTGATCTCTTTTGTCTTTTGTGCAACACTTATCTTTGAGAGATCATATTTTTGTTCTAAAGTGGTTAATCGTACCTTTGTTCTCTGGAGCTCTGTCACTTGGAGTTTCAATTCCTCCATTGATTTTATTTATTATTCAGTGCTTAAATTGGAAGTGTTGACCTGTGATAATTCTGTTGGCTGACCTGTTGTTGTTGTACCTGTAATTACTTCTATTGTAGATGCTGTAATGTTTTCCTACTTGTCCTTATTTGCCTTTTCAAGTTCTTTTTCAGTCTCATTTAGTTGCTCATTCAATTTCAAGAGTAAATCCATAAATTCTTCTTTAGAGTTTTGCTTTAAGATTTATGTAGTTTGTGGATGCCTTGAAGATGGCAACTTCAACCGTTTTCTCAAGGCTGCAATATCATCATCTTTCTTCTTAATCAAGGCTTCTATACCTTTGACATCTTTGGGATTATGACCCAATCCAATAATTATTTCTTCCAAAGTCTTTATTCTGTTGTCCTTAGCCTGGGAAGAGACTTTTTCAAGAGTAATTGAGCATTAGTATTCTCCAAAGAATCTTGTAATTTTTGGGTCATCATTGATTTATCAGTCAAAGTAGAATAAATCATTTCACCTGTTTGTTTATGCAGCTCAATCTGATCCAATGGATGAATATCCTTTGCTATGACTTCAAAATTGGTTCTAATATAATCTGCAGATGTTTGAGGCTATTGCACTTTGGGTTTGAAGTGACTCATTACCATTTTACCCTGCTGGATGTCATAGGATGACATCAATCTTTGTTGATTTTTAGGAGCCATCTTCAAATATTGATTATAGACTTGAAGTCTTAATGGATCATTTCTAGCCTTTATATTTATAAATGTTTTCTTAATATCACCGGCATCCTTCACTGGTGGCTTGAAGGAAGATACTTATGTACTTTGCTGTCTTTGTAGTTCCTTTCTCTGTGAATTAGTGGATGTCCCACTGATTATGTATGTTTGCTGACTATTTAACTCTTCTCTCTGCTGACTATCAGGGGTTTCTTGAATAAATTCTGCTTCTGTAACATGATTTAATTTTTGTCTTTTGACATCAGGTTGTTCTGAAGATCCACTTATAGCGGTAGATGTTTCTGCATTTCTCTTCTCAAATTTTTCTTCATTGAGAGGAGTTTGCAAAACTGAAATTTTTGCCACATTAATTTGAGTAGGAAAAGTCTGTATTTGGCCCTGTTCCTTAGAAGTTTCAGGTTGTTCTGTCATTGTGAATTTCTCTATAACTTGTATATTAGCCTCCTTTTCTTTCCCTTTAGATGCTACTGTGGCTGATGCACTGATTTCCTATAAATTTTGCTGGGAGGTTCCAACAAAAGAAGGACCAATTCCTAGTCTTTGCACCTGTCCAAAAGAATCCAGGTCAAGTATTTTCTCAATATCTTTCATAACATTTTCAACACTGACCTGTTCACTATCTTGTTCTATCAACGTCCCTTCCATCAATTCATCCATATTGGAGTATTATTCAATTTCTAGAATTCTATGATGAAGGTATGGTGACAATTTTTTTTTCATCCTCCTATCACAAATAAAGCTATTTGGGTCATAAGGTACCCAGTAGAATTTTTTTTGCAATTTGAGATAATCTTCTAGGATTCTTTCAGCTTCTTTTCCAGCATCCCTAAAATTACAGACAAAAGGACCTAATTGACTCTTAATTCTGAGTTGAGTTTTTTTCTTTGCATTGCAAAAATGGACTATGTCTGAATTTATCATCTGTCTGAAATATTCTAAGGCAAAGAGCCTCATTGGGACATATTTTGGTAGCTTGAAAGGACATAGCTCACACCCATATATTTTGATTTCTGTATGTTTCTAGTATAGGTACCAATCACCTATCCTGTAATGCTTTGAGAGTTGGAGAATTTTCTTGATATCACTATTGACCCTAGGAGGGGAGACTCCTGTTAATAAGGTGGTTGCAGGGTGAAAAAATAGGTCAATGAACTCATTATAAGAATAAGGAGAATCAAAGGAATTATGAGTGATTGCAGACCAAAAGATTACAGACCTAGGATTTCCTTTAGCATCAAGTTTCATGACATGGAAAGGGAAACTCTCTGATTGATAGTAAAGCATGAGATGGTATATAACAGAGGAATATTTGAACACTCTTTCGTTTTCCAATCTCATGAACTGATCATGGATTTTATCAGCAATGTAGGAAGCAAAATCATATTTGACAGCAGGGGGCTGTCCAGGGGTAAAAATTGACAACAATACTAGGGTTAATTGATCAACATATTCACTAGTATTGAAACCCATTACAGAAGATATCATATTCAAAATAAGTCTGCCCACATCAGTGAAAAAGGTATATCCATAAGGGGGAGGGCCTTTGGGCTGATGTTCTGGCAACATGAAAGTTTGGTAGAGGCAATTTAACTATTCTTTGGATAAATTGGCCGATTTATCAAGTAAATCTCCCATGGAAAGGGGATTCAGGACTTGACCAGGTTGAAACTGTAACATTTCGTTGATAGACTGAGAAGTTATTGGGAAAAGGACGGTTTGACTCGGGGACATGACTGCTCGTTGATTGGGATCATAATTGGCATGGCAGTAATAGATTATTTCAGGAAAAATGTGGACTGAGGGGAGAAGATACATTAGAATATTGGATTCCCATAGTCCAAAAATTTCAGAGCCGTTCAGGTAGCTATCTCTGTAGTGGCAAAAAAATCGGAGAGGATTTTCACTGAGGATGAGGTCTTTAATTTGGAAATCCCTATCTGCTAGAGGCAGATAGTCTAAATCTCTGTGAGGGGCATTCAGGGGTGCAACATTCAAAGCCACGGGAATTTCCATTTTTGGTTCTTGTGGATTCAGAAATGAATTCGGGTTTTGATGAAAAAAACAGGCACAATCACAGGTTTAGGAATACAATTGAAATTTTGGGAATTGAGGAATGAAATAAAGACCAATCTTGAACCCTGTTTCAGTTTTTTCGTGTGGAATTAAAACAAAAAGCAGGATTTTGCAGAGTTCAACGGGAATTTGGGTAAATACCTGTTTTCCGGGAAATAAACAGTGACTAAAACAGGTGTTTGCTATGGCGGATGAATTCTGGATTGCTCAACTGCAAATTTCCTCAGCAAGGTGGTGGTTGACAATCTTTGACAGTTGATTTTGGAATTTTTTGCATGGGACACTGGTCATTGCACGGGATAGTGAAAATGACGCGGGTTCATTTGTTTTATTTGCAAAGTCAAAGGTTGGCGGGTTTGTTTATTTTTTAAGTGGATGACGTTAGCAAGTACGGTTTCTTTGATATGGGAGGTAAGCGGTAAGCGGTATGCATCACACCGCTTTCAAGGACGGGTGGTTTTCAGCGGAGGGCGAGCGATTCCATACAATACACGACACGTGGCACAACACTCTTCAGAAAACCGCTTAGCCATCACACGTTATCGTTTGAACGTGGAGGCGCAGCGATATGGACGATGACCATAGCTCATGGATTGGTTGATCGAATGGTCGTCAGGAAAGGGAGATGACGGAGAGATAAAGAGCGGGCCCAATGCAATCAAATATAATTTAACCACGTAAGGGGCGATTTGATTGGTGGAGTAGGTTATTAATTAACCATGAGGGTTAATTAATCCCTTTTTATACGGCAGGGTATTGAGTTTTTAATTAATCGGAAATTCGACCAGTTAATCATAATTAATATAATTATATGGTTATTTTTCAACCAAAGGGGCGAGATAATAATAATTTGGAATTTTATTAAAATAATATGGGAATGGGTGGATTTTAATAGGGATTTAAATAATAAATTTAGAAATTAATATAAAAAAATGAATGGAAGTGCTAAGTCTAAAAAAAACAAGGTAATGTATTTAACTTATGCTTTAAAAAGGGTTTTTATGAGATATTACACAATTTTCCTAAGTAAAATAGGATTTTACTTAGGAAAAGATTTTTAGAATTGAATGAATGACATTATGAATGGTTTTAAGTACTTAGGCTTTTCCAATTATTGGGCCGAGGGTCCGGTCCCTCCAAAAGTCAAGGAAATGCCTTGAGCCCCTCTAATTTTCAAATGCCTTAGTACTTAGGGAAATTAGTGAAATTTTTAATGAAAAATGAGAGGGGAAGTTAATAATTTGACTTTGCTTTACTTGAAATTCTTCCAATGTAGTGTCTGCCTTTGCATTTGTGATGAAAGTAAAGATTTAACACATCTAGAGTCATTATCCATCACATGTAATTCTGCAACAACATCTACTTACCCTACCTACTTTACCCTACCATTTTTTCTTCTTTATTAGGGTGCACTTAGACTGGCAAACCATTATCACATTTTTTCCTTTTACATGTAGAAATCTATCTAATTCTATCCTTATTACATCCAAGGACTCAGATTAAACTGTTGAGCTCCTTTTATTTACTCTACCTATCTACTTATCTGCGAAGATTAAATAGTTTGGTTAGATTTTATTCTCTATCTCTAAAACATAAAATTGAAAAATGAACTAGCCAAGCTTAAACTATTTGACTATTCATAAATTGTGGCATAAGATACAAGTTGCACACAATTTGTTTATTTACATAAGAGCAAAAAGTAGTGGCATTTAGACTTGCACACTTTCTTTGGCCTTTCTTTTGGTGGGGTTCATTTTCTTTCACTTTTTGGCCATTTTTATTTTTCACCCTTTGATTTTTATTTTAGGGTATACCCTTTTACATTTTTTTTATTTTTTTTATTTTTTGACAATATGGAAAACCTTTGTAACAAGAAAAGGTATGAATATATTACATAGCTCATCAAATAAATCATGATATATGACACCTATTGGTATAGGAGTCTAACAGCACTAACAACATCGGAGGAGTAACAACACCGAGTACTTAGAATTTTTTTACAAAGTAACAACACCGGCAGAGTAACGACATCAAAGTAGTAACAACGGCGGATACTTAGAAAATTTTACAGAGTAACAGCACCGACGAAGTAACAGCATCAGAGGAGTAACAACACCAGATACTTAGAAAAATTTCACAACCCAGAGGAGTAACATCATCGGATCACCGAAGGAGTAACAACACCAGGTACATAGAAGAATTTCCATCACCCAGAGGAGTAATAGCATTGGAGTAACAACACCGAAGGAGTAATAGCACCGGGTACTTAAAAAAAAAATTGACCTCTGCAGAATTGCACACCAGTAGTAGTACCTACAAAAAAAATTGTATAGTAACAATATTTTATTTATATAGGTTATTATTATTATTTTATTTATATTTATTTATCTATTTATTCAGATCAATTAGAGGATGCAGAGGAGGAATTATCTGCACTAATAACCTTCAAACCATATTTATAAGAGAGATGTTTGATGAAGGCATCCTTAGAAGCTGGGCAGTGAAAAAATCTAAAAATCTAAGAGGATGTCCATTTACTATAAAAGAGGCACGTGTATCGTCAATTGTGGCAAGTCTGACAGTTCCATTATCAAACACTGTATCGACTTCATAAGGTCCCATCCAATGAGAGAAAATTTTTCCTTTAAAATCCTTAAAGTGGGAATCATAGAGTAATTCCCAATCCCCTCTGTGAAACACCTTATTCTTGATAAATTTATCATGCCATTTTGTTCTCTGCTACTGGATTGCAACAATTTTTTGGACAACTATTAAACGAATTTCATCCAGCTCTTTTAGTTGTTCCAGTCGATGTTTTTGGGCTTCTGATAGATCTAGTCCTACTCAAATGGTGAAAACCATGTTGTATTCTACCACGTTTTTCTGTATGCCCAGAGAGCTTTAGGAAGTTTTTCAGCCCAATCTCAGCGATATCTTGCCACAGTCTTTGTCAGAATATTTTCTAATACCTTGTTTGTGATTTCCACGTGACCATTTTCCTGAGGATGGTATAGAGATGTCACCATATGCGTGATTCCATACTGTTTCATAAGCCTTTCTATCATATGTGTTGTGAATTAATCTCTTCCATCTGAAACGATCTCTCTCGGAGCACCATACCGAGCAAAAATATATTTGAATACAAATTCTGAAACAACATGTGATGTTTCTTTCACAATACCCTTTGCCTCCACCCACTTTGTCACATAATCCATGCAGACCAAAATACGAACTTTTTGATGTGAATATGGGTTAAAAGGGCCAACAAAATCAATAACCCATTTTTCAAAAGTCTCAAGGATTACCTGGGGTTGTAACATAATTTCATCTTATTGACCAAGCTGACCCATCCGTTGGCTACTATCACATCTTCAGACATAATTTCTTGCATCCTGGAAGATGGAGGGCCAGTAGTATCCCATCTGTAACACCTTATGACATGTCCGTTTATCTGCAAAGTTCCCTTCGCAAGGGCCATCATGAGCAACCTTTAGGACATCATAGATGTCATCCTCTCCTACACAGCGTCAAATTTTTTGGTCAAGCCATGTATGAAAAATATATCATACTATCCAAGAATAACGGGCACTATGATGAATAACCTTTCGTTGTTCCCTATATCACAAATGATGAGGCACTTTCCTTGTAGCAAGATAATTAGCAATATCTACATACCAAGGAGTATTAGTAGAAATTGAAAACATATATTCATCCAGAAAACTATCTTCTATGGGTGTTCCTTCATCAGTAGTATCCAGTCTAGACAGAAAATCAAAAATTGCGTTATCCTTCCCTAGTTTGTCTACTATAGTAATGTCAAATTCTTGAATTAACAATAAACACCTTGTAATAAGACAAGGGGTGATAGGTTTATTCATCAAGTTCCCGATTTTTTCGTGATCAGTATTCACAAAAGTAGGATATCCAGTAATGTAATGCTGGAATTTATTGATAAAATAAATAACAGCTAGGAATTATTTTTCAGTTACCGTATATTTTAATTCAGTAGAAGACAAATTCTTGCTGACATAATAAAATGCATACGGCTTTATCCTCCTATTGTCCCAAAATTGCCCCAACCATTGTCTGAGAGGCATCGGTATGGATATGGAATGGGAGTGCCCAGTCAGGACCTCGTAATATTGGGGCTTCACATACTAGTTCCTTGATCTTTTCAAAAGCTATTTCACAATCATTTGTCCACAGAAGTTCTGCATCTTTAGTTAACAGCGGAAAGAGTGGAGATGTTATTTTGGAAAAAAATTCTATAAAACGTTTATAATGGCTAGTGCAACCAATAAAACTACATACATGTGTGGGTGTCTCAGGTACAAGAAAATGTAATATTACCTCTACCTTGGTAGGATCAACTCGAATTCCAGTGGGCGAGAGCAAGTGTCCCAGAACTATTCCCCCTTCCCTCATCATGTGACATTTGATTGTACTCAGAGAAACGTGGGTCCGTTTGCATATTTTGAGTACCTTTTCTAAGTTTTCCAACCTTTCTTCAAATGAGTCCCCGTATGGATTGAATTCATCCATATAAATCTCGACACTCTCATCAACTAGATCAGAAAAAAATTTCAATGTTGCCCTCTGAAATGTTGCAGGTCCATTACAAATACCAAATGGAAGGACTCGGTATGCGAAAGTTCCCCAAGGGAATGTGAAGGTAGTTTTATATTGATCCTTAGGGGCTTTCTGGATCTGATTATACGCACTAAACCCATCCAGGAAGGAGAAGAACTTCTTCCCGGCTAAAGTATCCAGGACTTGGTCGATAAATGGAAAAGGGAAATGATCCTTTTGGGTTTCTTTATTTAATTCACCGTAGTCCACACGGATCTACCAATTACCATACCTTTTAGGAAAAATAACCAGCGGGGACACCCATTGACTGTCAGAGATGGGGTAAATAAATCCTATATCCCGTAACTTCTGAAGCTCATCTTTGACAATTTTCTTTAAGGCAGGGTTCATTCTTCTCTGGGGTTGTCTCATAGGTCGAAAATATTATTTAATGTATATATGATGAGTGCATAAATCAGAAGAGTTCCCCTTCATATATGTATAATCCTAGGTGAAGGCTTCCTTATGGTCTCGAAGGAATTTCAGGAGCTGTTCGGTTTGGGATGCCAAAGATTCAGGTTAATTTTCAACGTTTTCGCTGGTTCGATTTCGATGGAGATACTATCATGAGATGAGGTTGCAGGTACATTTTCAATTTCATATTCTGATTTAATGGTTTCCTGCATATTACAACTCATGACAGATTCTAGGAATTGGCGAGTTGAGTCAGAAATGGAATGGGGATCGCTGATGAAAGTACTGATGGCATCGTCCTTCGTCTCTGTTTTAAAGTGAAGGGCTTTTCCAATGGTAAGGATTGGTCTGGGTTATTCATTTTCAGGTTCGTATCCTTATAAAGGTAGGGGTTTTCATTTAGATGATGGTTTCCTTGATGGGCTTGGTTCTGTAGGAGGATAAAGAATGAGGTTCTTTGTGACCTTCCCATTAGATGTATCCATGTTTCCTGAATGACACCTGATATAGGCATCTATAGTTTCAAGCCAAGGTCTTCCTAAAATCAAAGGATGACCACCAGTTGGGGACTGTGTTTGTAATACCAAGAGATCAACGGGATAATTCCATTAGTCGACTGAAATGGTAATGTCTTCCAACTTCCCTAATGGCCTTACTCTAGACCTATCTATCAATTCTAAGACAATAGGAGTTGGTTTAAGATTCCGTAAACCTAATGTATGAATAGTTTCGGAGGTGATAACATTTATTTCACCTCCCAAATATACCAACACATTTTGAATGTCAATTCCGTTAATTTTCACTGTTAGGATTGCATTCCTTGGATCCCCATATTTAACGGGTATAGACTTTCCAAACATGATGTCAAACAACTTCCCCATAACATGAATGGTGAGCTAGTCCCTTGATTTTTTTCCAAGATTTTTGGAGCAATATTCTTTGAGTGTTTTTGCATAAATTGGTACATCCCTCATAACTTGAAGTAAGGGGATTTTGACAAACAAGTTTTGCAATTCCCCTAATAAGTCAAACTCTGTTCGAGGGTTCTGTTTACTTAGGGCTAGTCTTTCAAGATAAGGCAGAGTAGCTTGACATCCTTTAAAAACAATCGGTTGAGGAGGGGGTTGATTTACAAAGTCTTGGTTTGATTCATCCCCAAATATCTGAGGTTCTGGTTAAGTGACTTCATCGTCAACTTGTTCAATGATAATTGGTGAAGTCTGAGCATTTACTACCTGAATAGATCATAAGTTTATCTCGTTACATTCTACAATAGATATGCTATATGAAGGAAGGTTGAGAGTGTCAGCCTGTTGAATTCCCTTATTGTTAGGATTTGGATTAGGTTGGATAGGAAGCTGAGCAAGAAGGGGATGATTACTGATTAGAATGGAGCTACAACTACACTTGTGGCATAGGTTGGGGAAACTGTCCCTAAGGAGAAGTTCCACGCCAATTCTGAGGCCATGAAGGGTTTGAGCTAGTCAGAGGGAACTAATAATGCCAAGGTGGGTATTGACAATATTGAGGCCATGCAGGTGAAAAATGTACCGACTAAGGACCAATATTTAAATTACTGAAATACTGAGAAATGTCCTGAGGCATACCTTGATTCATATTTGGTGGTCGCAGATGCCATGGCTTCTTGGATCCCATGAAGTACAGTTGATCCACCTCTTCATTGTCTCCTTGAAATACTGCCTTTAGTCCTGGAAGAGAAGGATATGAGCTGGTAGAATGACTCTGTTTTCATATTTCACAAGCCTCTACAGTGTTTAATGGACATTCCTTCAGCGGATGTTTCTTCCTGCATTACGGGCATAATATGGCCATGGTCTTCTCCAATTCCATTTTCTTTTGGTTTTCTTTCAAAGTGTCCATTTGAGCGGATAATGTGCTCAAGATATTGGTCCTCAAATTGTCCAGCAGATTTCTGATTTCTTCCTTCGTAACTCCCCCACTGGATGTCTTCAGAGACCGAATTCCATGTTTATTCCTTGGAGCTCCTCGCGAACATTGAATTCATAACTCACAGATGGTGTCAAAATCTTCTTTCAATCTATCCCCTTTTCCTACTATACTCAAAAGCGCCAGAGATTCTTCCCTTAATGCCCGAAAATGGATGATTTTCAATATGCCCTTGTCCAGGTTATTATGGCCCGATCTCTACAAACTATATTTGAAACATTCCATGCAATCTTCCATATTCTCATCTTCCTAAATTTAAAAAAATTTTCCTTGATATCACGAGATTTACAGTAATCCTGATGCTTCTCTAGGAAAAAAATTCATGTCATCCCATTAGGAGATATTCCCCCCCCCTAAACCCATAAACCATCGCAAGGTCGTCCCCTTTAAGGTAGCAGGGAATATTTTTAATTTCTGAGTATCAGCTATATAATCATACCCCCGACAGATAATGTAAAATTCAACGAAGAATGTGTCCGGATCTTCAGAGGAAAGCCCATGGAAATTAAGCAATGTTATCAAAGGAATGGGCTTCATTGGCGCATCACCTCTAATATCCCTAATTGGGAATTCGATCGAGGAAGTTGCAGGTGCCATGAATATTTTCCAATATTCACTCGGGACCTCAACCAGTTCGGAAATAGATTATTGGATTTGTTCTTCAACACAAGGTTGAGGTTGTTAAACAGTGTTTCCCTGATCGCGTGGTGATACAAATTCCTTCAAATCATCTTCTCATGCACTTGGAATGATCGATTCCTCTGATCCCCTACTTAATACTTCCTCTCCTTCTGTTGTCAAAATGAGTACTTATTCTTCTCCTGGTACCCTGCTCGCTACTTCTTCTTTTGTCGTCGAAAGAGATTCCTCTGTTATCAAGGGTAGTACTTGTTGCACAACAGACTACCCCTTGGATTTATTCTGAGTTATTACCCTGACAGTGGCCCATGAAGATGCTTATGATTCAATTTTTGTGATGAGTTATTGGATATAGGTAATCCTTCCTAAATCCTTCCTTCCTCTCTTTGGGGGTCCTCCTCTACCCCTTTTATTCATATATTTTTTCATAAAATTGGCGAAAAGAAAAAAATTCAAACAACTCTTACAGCTCAGGACCTGGAGCAGGGTGAGACTTCCCTCCCCAAGATGAGAGATTGGGTGTTAAAACAGAAAAAGAAAGAAAGAAAAGAAAAGAAACAATCATGAATTCTTAAGCTCGGGACCTAGAGTAGGGCAAGAAAAATTCCCTCCCCAGTACGAGAGAGTGGCCCCTAAGAAATCAATAGAAAAAAAAAGCAATTAAAGCTCAGGACCTGGAGCAGGGCGAAACTTCCCTCCCCAGGACAAGAGATTGATCCTGATACCAATACGAATTGTGTTCTTGCACCTTTGATAGCCTCCTTGGAAACGATGCCAAAATGTTGGTGTGCAAGTGTGAAAGATAGTATTCAACCCTTTCCCACATTAATTATCATCTGAGATGCATTTGGTAATTGTAAGGCTAACATGTAAAACATATGCAGATGACAATTACACGATCCTATATCAATCACGAATTCGATAAGCAATGTAAAACAACAAAACTTTGTAACAACAATGAAATGATAGCAACAATCAATTATAAAATAGCGACTAATCCACAACAAACAATAATTACAACAATCGCATTAACTATCACAACAAATAAAGGAAAACATGATACAATTAAAGATACTAATGACACACATAAACTAGACAACACTTGGTTAGGTGAGTGGGCCTAACTCCCTGATCAGGGTTGTGGTATAATCACAAATTCACGAAGGAATCAGAAAGATGAATTTCATTAACTTGAAAAAAAGGTCTTACTACAGATTCTGAATTCTATCCTTAGCCAACCTCTGATTCACAACTTTTTAATATCTCTTATACAAATGATTACAGTAATATTTCATGAAATTACGAGAGCTATTGCCTACATTTACATAGTGGTTATGAAATAAAAAATTGAATGCAAAATATAGCAGAGGAATGGATCTGAGTTGTTCCACCATTGCAACATTGTCCCAAGATAGCACTGCCAACTGTATAACTTTCCCTGGAATTGCGAACTTGGTCATCCGACCTACGAATATGCAAGAATAACGAAATTAGAAAGCCTCTTTGGTAATAATACCCATGAATATGCTTCATTGACTAAATAATCCATAAAGACATCACAAGGGGTATACATGTGCACTTTAGGACATAAATTGAATGTTAATGGTACAAATGGAGAAGGGGAATATGAAGAAATGGAAGGAAAATATGTGCAAGTTTAGCTCCCAACATAGCCTTCCAAGAACAATGATATCTTCCCATGGTATTGTTTCACATGCACCAATTATGGCCATAGAGCATCAAACTACAGAGTTAATCTCTCTTACAAACAACTCATATGTAGTAGTAGAATTCAACAGAAAAAAGGTGGACCTAGGTAAAATAACTCTTTTTCTCCTTAAAACTATCTGGTACAATGTTTTAAGTGCCAAAATTCTGGGCATATAGCAGTTAATTGTAGGCTAAAGGAGAAGAAGAAAGAGCCAGTTACTAAGAAAATTGAACAAAAGCCAAAAGTCTGGAAAGAGAAAGAGAAATCAGAGCAATGTGACATTTCTTTGTATGCACACAATGTTATGAGCCATTGGTATGTGGAAAACAGTTGTTCCAGACACATGATAGGAGACAGAAGCAATTTTCTGATTTGGAAACCAATTGAAAAAGGTAATGTGACCTTTGGAAACAATGCTCCAAGAAAAATAATTGCAAAAGGAGTGGTTAGCCTATAAAATGGAAAAGGTAAAGCCAGGAATGTTTTGTATGTTGATGGGATAAAGCATAACATGCTCAGTGTGTCTCATATGTGTGATCAAGGCTATGATGTGATTTTTAAATCTAAAAATTATTAAATCAAGTCTACATGCATAAGTGATATAATTGTTGAAGTTGTGAGAATAGATAATAATGTCTATGTGCTCAAAGAGAAGACAAAGAGGTGCCACTTGACAAATATTGATGACAGTTGGTTATGGATTAAAAGACTTGGACATATTAAATTTGATTAGATAGTCAAACTCTACAAGAAAAATGTTGTCAAGAATTTGTTGAGGCTTTCAAAACCAGAGAATACAATCTCTAAATCTTGCCAATTGGGAAAGTAAGCTCGAGTTTCAATAAAGTCAAAAGAGATCTCATCATCAAAGCCATTGTAGCTGGTACACATGGATATGTGTGGACCATCCATAACACAACAACCCACAGGTAAATTATATTTTATGCTAATTGTTATACAGAATCTATGACTGCAAACAAAAGTGTCTTCCCTAGACTGGGTGGCTTAGTCTAAAACAATAGGAGGACAAAGTAATTGTTATTGTCCTTAAAGTAAATAGATAATGGGATGAAGCCTACCTACAATCTGATGTATGATTCACTCCTTTCTTGGCTTGAATCCTCCAAACCTACTCCCGTTACCAAAATTAGGACATGCATAATCATACAACACAAGTCAACGATCTACGGTATCTATGCAACATATCTAAATACTTCATTCAATGGATCAACATGGCATCGAAATACATGAAATCATAACATCATATATAGGGAAACAAATAAATCTTTTCATTACTGTAAATGGAAGGAGTTACGACTAGAATAGAAGTTGATATTGTAAAAGAGCTCCTATAAGCTTGCTTGTTCCTTCTGATGTAGGAGCATCCTGCTTGATTTTCATTAACATATCTTGTAATTAGGGGGTGATGTCTTTTTAATTATTTTATAAATTATTATGCTCATTTTTAATAAATTAAGAGAGAAAAATGTAAGTGTGAGGATTATTGTAAATATTCTTTTAATAAATTAAGGATATGAGTAGAGTTGAATTAGGTAGATAATCTAGGGATTAGGAATTCCTTACTTTGTTGAGTCCAAAAAAGGGATAAATCTATTTTAGATTTTGGTTGAGATTTGTATGGAGGAAATCATGGATTGGAATCAATTCATAATTATGTATAAATATGAGGGTTGTGTGAGGATGAAGGAGAGAGTGAGGAATACAAAGAGAGAGAGAGAGAGTGGAATGGTGTGAGAGCTTTGAAAAGGCTAAGAGGCGAGAGGCCCACAAATGTAATATTCAGGAAATTAGTTTGTATCTATTATTTTCTGGTTATTCTTGTATGCCAGTATTGGTTTGTGTTGGCTCTCTTTTCTTTATGTATATTTTGAGCTGAATCAAATGTAGTTTTAATGAAGAATTAGATGAGAATGTTCATACTGAACGAAATACACACTCTATTATATGCAAGGTTCTATTTTATAGCAAAATCCTGGCATCACCTTCTTTGTCAAAAAGTGCACCTCTAATCACCCTAATGCATGGAGCGTTAACTCTTTAAAACAATAGCATGATGGTAGAATTATATCTCCAAAAGCCAACCCCTAGTTTGTGGATGGCCAAAAATATATAGGTGAGTGGAGTAAGTTGGGTTTTCTTATCTAATTACAAATCAAGGGATTGAGATATACTCTTGATGGGAGGATCAACGGATAAGGTATGGAAACTCCAAGGTAGGATAGGATAGGATCCAAATGTTTTATATGAGTGTGGGCTTCAAAATTGATACAATTTCTTACCTTATTCTCTTATCTTTATATTAGTTTACCAAGATTTTTGTGTGTAGAATACAATAATTCATGCGATATAGATTCTAGAAAAGAGTTGATGAATTTTCATTGTTTTTTCTCTTTGATGAATTGATTTTTTGGATTTTCATTGCTTTATCTCTTTGATGAATCAATTTGGATCACGAAAGGGTTCAACAAGATGATCTTTGATATATTCCATAATGATTCTCATGGCTATAATATCATCCATCTCAAATTTCACTTTCTCTACATCTTTCTCCAGTTCAGTGACCTTGCCTTTTACAATTCCCAAGAGACCTTCTTTTGCAAGGAGAAGATCAATCCTAGTCTTCCAAGCCCTAAAATTTTTAGTTCCTTCTAACTTGTTTCCTTCCTTCATGTGGGAACCCATAGTTATAAATAAGCAAATAGATTGTAGATCTAGGGTTTCAAGAGTGATCCCTTACCAAAGAGTGGAAGTTTCTCAAAGAGTGATCTTAATGTACTCTTTGTTACCAAAGCTCTAAAACAATGTTGATTTTTCAAGTGCAATGAATACAAGAACAATATTTCTTAACTCTTGGTAATTACATTGAATGATATATATCTTCTTTTCATAATTCTATCATTAAGCAATTACACTTCAAAAATTCAACCATAAACTATAAACATGGTAGAGATCACAATACAAACAGAGAACACGATATTCACCATGGGAAAATCCACTTCAAGGAAAAACCCAATAACCTTTTCCTTAGATAAATTCTTCATCTCAACAAGAGATACATCTAATGTGACTAGTCAAAAACTATGCTTATTGTCAAACCTGGTCCACAACCCTCAAGTCAATCCTCCAAAAACTCGCTCTGATTAGATCTGCCCTAGGCCTAAATTGGGCCTCCAAAGTTGGCCTCCCATAATTTTGGCCTTCCCAGAATATGTTTCCTAAAAACTATTTAGAAATTCATCCTACCTAGAAATAGTTTCCTAGAAAAAGGTCACACGCACGAGTTTTAGAGAGAGAGAGAGATGCGAGCTAAAGAGAGAGAGATCTTTGTCCTATTCATCCTTCTTCCCCTCATTTTTCCTTTGCTTGGATGCCCAGATAATATCTTCTTGTGATGAGATCGAATGATATTCTTTTGGAGGAGGTTGAATGCCTTTATATAGATGTTATGCCTTCGCGAATGGATGTGTCTCTTCACTTGGGCCAACTTAACTTGAGGGAGGGTTGACTTAACAATGTTGGAGCCAAAAATTCAATTTTCAAATTTCGAAATTTTTTCTCTTAAATCCAACATGAAGAACGTGTCTTACAATAAATCTTTCAAGGTCTAAATAATCAAAATGGCCTTAATGACATGTATTAAAATTTATTTTCACATTACAGTGACAAAAACATAATTATGAAGACCGACCATACCTACAAAAATTCAACAAATAGCATCAAGATAAAACAATGCATATTGGTTATGGATAATGACTTAAGGTCACTTCTAAATTTTATGCCATCTAATGAGTTTACTCAAGGGCAAGTCAATCATAGGTAAAATTTTGTTAGCACTTATAAATCACATTTGCTTACACATGATTAATGTATTAATTGGCACATTTATGTTGTGCTTAATAAGTGCATGTAAGGTTTTGTGTGGGTTAGATGGTTCCTTTTTGTGCATAGTCACATTAACATTGGTAGACCATTATTATATATGTTGTATTAGTTTGAAGATTTATAAATACTTCATGAATAAAGTTAGTTTTAAAAGATAATGTGAATATTAGTCATTGAAACAATGAATCTTTGTTTATACTTCTCCTAGGACTCTAGGTGTTGACATAAGAACTCACTATGATATGTATGTTTTATTTAGGCACGAGTAGAGACTACCTCTATTACAAAGATGATATATACTAGTACAAGCTTATTAAAATTCTTAAAAACTTATTCCAAAATAAGCAAGCTTATTGAAATAATTAATAAGAAAATCAATGTTTTATATAAAATTTCAAGTTTATATTTAATAAAAATTTTAAAAAATATAATTGATAAAAAAATAAAAAATATAGGTAAAAGTTTGTTAGCACTTATAAATCACATTTGCTTACACAGTTAATATATTAATTAGCACATTTATGTTGTGCTTAATAAGTGCATGTCAGGTTTTGTGTAGGTTAGATAGTTCCTTTTTGTGCATAGATTTAAGTCACATTAATATTGGTAGACCATTATTATATATGTTGCATTAGTTTGAAAATTTATAAAGACTTCACAAATAAAGTTAATTTTAAAAGATAATGTGAAAATAGTCATTGAAACAATGAATTGTTTTTTATATTTTTTCTAATAAGACATTAGGTATTAGCATAAAAACTCACTATTATATATATGTTTTATTTTTATTTTTATTTAAGTATGAGAAGAGACTACCTCTATTACAAAAATGATAACTGTCTCTAATATCTCCAAAAACATCACATTCCAAAATAAAATAAAAATATAACCAGAATGATCGCTTTACATTAAGTGCTCTCGTCCTCACAGGAAATAAGCGCACGACCGATCAATCAGATATTTTTGTGTATCTTAAATCAGATTTATATGTACACATTTCAATAAGGTGTTACTTTCTATACTTTAAAATTTATTTTAACTGAAAAAATATAATTAAAAAAAATAAAAAAGGGAATATGTTGGGTGGAGTTGTCAAATTCAAAGTTATTTTTGATCTTATGTTTATATGAATAAATTTTAACGTTTACAAGACTAGATGGAACCATCAGCCTCGTGTTTTACACCTTTTGCAATTCAATCTTTTTATTACTTAAATTATTAATAGCTAAACGAACCTTCTAACAATCCCCTCACTAAAAAAACAATACCAGTAAATCAATATAACATATAACTGTAACTGTCTCTAATATCTCCAAAAACATCACATTCCAAAATAAAATAAAAATATAACCAGAATGATCTCTAGGAAATAAGCGTACGACCGATCAATCAGATATTTTTGTGTTCCTTAACCCATTAGAAAGAATGGACAACACTGTTCGGCATATTCCCTGAGGAACCACGTCATCAAATCAGATTCGCCAATCAAATTATTTTCACCTTCCTATGGCTTTGCCTATACCTATCTTCGCTTGGTTGTACTACTCATAAACATATAGGGACTCAACGTGGTTTTAAAGCGGCCACGTGTACTACTACGCATAAATCTTTCGGAACTCAACGCGGTTTCTCTGTCTATATATATATGTTGCCCTGCAGCTAACGCTCTTATTCACTTGCAACAGACTAGAATCACTTTTATCCGCCCTAACTTCAAACCCTCTCTCCTTTAAACTCCCCCGTTTTAAGGAGTCCACGCTTCGTAAGCATTTCGTGAGTTCGACTATAGAACACCCAGCAAAACGACATGGCTAAACCCTCGCAAAACAACAACAGACGCGAAAACCGCTCACTGAAGTTGCGGCAGTTCAAGGGAATTAGAATGAGAAAATGGGGGAAATGGGTGTCAGAAATTCGAATGACCAATTGCACCGGAAGAATTTGGCTGGGCTCCTACGACACCCCGGAAAAGGCTGCCCGCGCCTACGATTGTGCGGCGTATTGCCTGAGAGGATCGAAAGCCAAGCTCAATTTTCCCCTTTCCCCACCAGAAATCCCCTGCGCCTCTGCTCTATCGCCGCCTCAAATTAAAGCTTCGGCCGCCAAGTTTGCCACAGAGGAATTCCTGGTTAGTGGGTGCAAGCCTCGGAAGTGATGATTGACGCTATGTGATTCATTTCACTAGTTTCAATCCCACTTCTTCACCCCTGTGAGCATCACCCGATGCAATGAGTGCTAAGTGGAATATTAAAAAATCATGAGAAATTAGTTAGGACAACTATCTCTCATGGAAATGGTCATAGATGAATGACTTCCTTAACACAGTTGAATCCTAAAAATGATATCAAACATTAAGTGGTTCATCAACAAAATAGAAAGCACTAAGTGGTTCATCATCCAAGGGGAAAGAACTTAGTGATTCATCAACCAACTAGTAAGCACTAAGTGGTTCATCATCCAAACAACAAGCACAAAGTGGTTCATCGAGTAAAAGGTAAGCACTTAGTGGTTTATTCAATCATTAAGCTTCACACTGGCCATATAGGATTATATAAGGAGTTTAGTGGTCTTAAACATAGTCATATAGATTAACATCTAGGTTCACATAATATAACCTCAAGGTTAGCTCCAACATTGCTCAGTCATCCACATTATGCTCCATAGCTCCATACTGTCTAAAATCAATCATGAAGCCTCTCTGTCCTTCAAGAGCATAAGAGTTCCTACACACCAAAACTAGAGAGAGAGAGAGAAACAATTCCCATCCACGACTAAATATTAGACCCAATGGAATATATTAGAAACAGAGAGAGCATGAGCTAGCCAAAGATAAATATGAGATCTTGAGAGAACTACCTTTGTCTGAGGACCGACCACTAAGGGTTTAACAGTGAATTGTTGATTAAATGAAATCCAACCAAACCCATAGCATAAAAAATCCCAGAGAGCTCTCATTTCTCTTCTGCAATGTGTACATATAGATAATTCTTTGTGTCCCTTCGTGTGTCAGATAGAGCCCCATATTGGCTCTTATGATTATTCTTGAGGGTGTAGTTTGGCTCTTTTATGTTGTCTTCGAAAGGGTTGTCTCTTTTATCTACGATGGGAGAAGGTGAATGGGCATCTCTCTCTCCTTCTACCACCCCATTTTGATCTCATAATGGTTATTAGTAAACTTTTCCAACTTTAGTTCGCCCCAATCACATCACAATGGCATATGTTAGGTAATGGCTTCCCAAGTTTGTAATTAACTTCGACATTAAATTTAGTTGAGTCATGCCATGGATTTTTAATACAAGTGAGAAAGTAAGTGTTTTCCCTGAAACTAAGGATCCATAAGGTTGTGATTTCTTCAATTGTTTTTAATTAATGTTTAATTAGAGGTTCTCCACATTGGTATAATAGTCACAATTAATATTACAAAAATGAAGGGTAAAATAGGGGTATGTTAGAAACCCCACCCCCTTAAAGGAACATTGTCCACGATATTCTATAACATAGAACATAAAAGATAACTAAGATTTATAGTTACCCCAATGGGGGTGTCTGAAACAATGACATAAATTTCTAGCGGCAAGGATGTGAGCAACCCAAGAGAAGGTATGTCAGGTCATAATGATTGAAAAAGGCAAGTGGAGCAAGGAAAGTTGACTATATAGAAAAATCAAGAGCCAGGAAGGAGTTATAAGCGGGATGGAGTTTCTTTTGTTGCAATGTATATTTATGGTTATGGGAGCGTTAGAGGGTGATAACATTATAGTGAGTATGAAAAGATAGGTCGACTATGCATGCCCCTTCTCTCGTGGACTTCTTGCAGCAGCATCAGCGTGGGCTTCAAGGATTTTAGATTTTTTGGGTGTAAGGGACTGAAGTGTTGGGTGTGGGATCCTGTGATGGGTGCTGAGAGAATTCCATGAGCAATAGGCAGGAAAAGGGACAACGTGAGAGTTTGGGGTGTTGCTCTGTTACAGGATATATTCACACTCAAACGAGCTCAACTGGAGGCTTGATAATTTTAGTTGTCTTGCGCCCCTCCCTTTAGCTTAACGTGATCATTACTAGAACTAGTGTAGTGTTTTTCTGTTGTGGTTGGGATTTTCAGTTGAAGAGCTCTAGATTTCTACCTGAAGGGGCCATTTAATTTTGTATTTTGGAGTTCGTTAGGGTTATTAAGTGGCTTGAAAATTGCTAGATGTATCCTTGGGGTAGTATCTAGTGTTTTCCTCCATCTCTAGGTGAGCCGAGAGATTGTATGGATCTCTATGAGAATTATTGGCATTTGGTTTACACACCCACTCTGGTGTGGAGTCATTGTGTGGTGGTCTTGAAGTTGGTGATTATTACTCAACTCTATGGGAAAGGTGCCTTGCTTGTCCAAGGTAGTCGGCTTTGAAGTTGGGTTGTGTCATGGTAGTTTAACTTTGAGTGAAACATGCTCTACCAGAGGGGCCTGGTGAGGCATGACATGGCTCACCGTGGGGATGCATAGGTGTGGGCAAGTAGAGTGGATGTGGAGTTAGGCGGCCAAGGGGGCAGACAATGCATTAGATTGTGAAGTAACCCAATAATTTGGTTTAGTGTGCGAACCAACAGTGACTCCACACTCTATGGAGTATAATGTTGTTCATCTTCAAAATGTCATGTAAAATATGGAAGAATTGAGGCAACAACGACATGACGACATAAATGAATTGATTGCTTTTTTGAATGACATCTAGCACAATTAGTGGATGATGATGGAAAATATGGATTCAATCCAGGGAAGCTAGAGGCACACAGTGGAGCAGTTGGACCGAATTGAAAGTAGAATTGATCACCTGGAACACCACGCACATGAAGGAATGAGACCTCTATACCCTTTAAATTTTTTGCATAGCTTGGATCCTCCATGGATTTTTTTATGATGGCTAGTTTTGTATGTATTCTTGATGTTTTCTGGAGCCTATGTGCTACCGGGCTAAGGAGTGGTTATAGTGTTTGGAATTTTTCTATTTTTGTTTTGTTTATCTCTCCTCGCTAACAAATCTAGTCGGAGTGAAGCTAGGAGAGCAAAGCTAATATGCAAATCCTGTGTACTATTTTGACAATATAATAGAATCAGGGAAAATTTTAAGGATGGAAATTTATTTTAAATTTTAGAAACCTTGGCGTATCTTACTTTTCCCTAACATGTATAATGATTTGAAAAAATATTCAAATGTATAATGATTTTATATAGTATCTATAAAAATTTGGCAATTTTTAAGGTAAAATAATTTTATGATATAAAATTTGGGCGAATCAATTTTAGGAAAAATGGAAATTGGCGAATCTTTTTTTAGGGAAAAACATAGAAAATTAGCCCACTTGCGATTAGCCCTTAAAGTTTTGCATGAATAGTATCATTTTTTATCAACGAAAAAAAATGTTAAGATTTATAGTTATAGCTCTTACATCAGTTATATTTTCTCATGTCCTAAATTGTTATGTCCAACCATGTTGTTCATTTCCCTTAAGGCTTCCATAAGGAACAACCTCAGCTTATTACTTTCTAGGATACACCTAATGCATTTTTAACCCAATGAGTATACATATGACTCTTTGAAAACCAGTTCATTTAAGTCTCCCCTTCCTTGCAGTCGCACACCTTCCATTTTCATGCATCCCCTTCTCTGCCTCCCTAGTCTCTTGAGTGATCCATTCCTTGGCAAGGTTTTCTCACTCAGGAAGAGTCTTGATGGAGTCTCGTGGCCAAGGAATCCATCTTCCTTGCTCTAACAACATAACACATTTTTCACAGCATATATCATGGAGATCAATGCATATCACAAGGTTCCAGTGTCACCACAATGGCCTAGTCCCTAAGGTCTTCACCTCTACTACACTTTTTTTGTGCCACTTTGATATTACATGTAATCAACATCATATATCATTGTCGGATATTTGAACAATTCACCTATATCACAATCATATAGTTATCATGTGATTAATCATAATAATTTCAAATCATAATTTCAATAGATATTATTTAAATTGATACTTTTATTTACAGTTATCATTTACTTCCTTTGTCTCCATAGGTAAGAAGTCTGGCTCATTGTCTTCACTGAATAGGCCCATTCATGCTCACATCCCAGTGAGCATGGTGCATATTTTCTCTCCCACCAATTACTCACCCTTCCATGTCCATGCAACCCTTATTCCATTCAGTCTACCTATCCAAGGGTTTTCCTACATGGGCCCCATTAGCTACTCACCCTTCTAGGTACAGGGAGCCCCCATTTTCAACAGTCTACATGTTAAAGGGTTTTCCTATATGAGCCCCCATTAGCTACTCAACCTTTCGAACCCATGAAACATCCATTCTGGCTAGTCTACCTATCCAAGGGTTTTCTTGGATGAGGTTATTGTTAGAGTCTTATAGCCAATAGTTGGCCTAGCATGCTCTATTGTATTGCACATGGAGTCTTATGGCCAAGTGTCAGTCTAGGGTGCTCCACTATAGTGTTCATGGAGTCTTATCGTCAAGGTACTAGTTATGAATTTCTCCCTTGAAGTAATCTGAGTGTCATGGGACTTCCATGTTACCACAATAATATTATTCTTGAGCTCCTTGCTCCATCATTTCACCTATGTCACAACATTCGATTTTCATGAGATATACTCAAAATATTCAAATGTGAAAATATTTAATTTTCCAAATGTGCTTCATTGAGAATCCAAGTATCATGAACATGATACTTTTATTCATGATGTTTGTATCCCTTGTAGTTGGTGATATTATGTCATGGTGGCTTCTATCTCACGTCTAATTCTAGCACTCTTCCTGCAATCTAATCTTTCAATAAGCCAAATAGTTTTCAATACACATATATATGACCTTTTTCATTGCAAAGATTCATAACATCCTAAAGTGATCTCATAATTATTACACATTTAATAATTTTATCACCTCCATATGATTTCAAATAGGTTTAAATAAAACAATCATAACATCATATGTGTGCGTCACACTTATTATAAGTATTCTATAATACAATAAAACTTTTATTCTAGCAACCCAAAGAGTCATGATTGAGAGATATATATTTTTAAATTCATGAGTAGTTTAGTTCTCTATTTTTTCTTGCATGCATTATTAAATTCATTGTAGTCTTTCCTATTGAAGACTACCTGCCTTAACCACCCCCCTTTCCCTAGAATCCATACAATACATGCATTAACTTTAAAGCAAAAGATATTGAATTTAGCTTAAAGTAATTCTTACCTAATTCCTTTCCTTTACCTTTTTACCTGTATTTACTACTTGCCTCACTTACTTGGCTACCATTACAAGCACTTTCAGCTAAAACCTTTTGAAGGAGTCCAACTGGCTTGCAACATATTACTATTGAAAAATTAAATTGTCCCTGACATGGGCCTCAACTTCACATATGAGCCACAACTCTATCAATTCGAGTGCATACAAATTTCAATGAAATTTTCAGAAAGTCTTTTTCATTAGGTATCCATTTTACGAATTCTAAAATTTCCATGTCATTTTTAAAGTTATTTTTCAGCCTCTATTGTTTTGAAATATTTGCATGACGACACCATGATATTTCTGATATCATTTCGTTCATCTTTTGAGATTTTCGTAATCTTCTCGAAAATGTAACATGACAATAAACTATTTATTTTTTATATTGATATATGAAAAGTAAATATAACAAAAGTGATATTTATAAATAATTCTAGAAAAAACATTTAAAGGAATATTACTTTTTGATTCCTTGTTTTTTTTTTGTACGTTTTTTCTATTAGAAGTCTGACATGTCTCATTGACTAATTCTCTGGAAACTCTTCCTGTAGTTTAGATAAAATTTGGTTCTTCGAATCATTGGATTGATTTTTGTATTGTAAGTGGAAAGAACCTATACATTCATTCCACTAGATCCCTCAAACTTTTGTAAAAGTTTTTCCCCCTTTTGTTAACCTCCAACACCACTCCAGATGAGCTAAGGAGTAATTCATTTTCATTTGCATGTTCTATTTCTTTTTCTTTTCTTAGAACACATTCGTTTTCTGGGTTTTTGGTCCCTGTAGAACATTAAACATATGTGAATTAATAGATTGTTTGAAACATGTTATCTAATAATATATATATTTTTAATGAAAATAAAATAAAAACTCATATTGGATCGATAGTATTTTTTCATTCACCTTATTTATCCTTTTGCAATTTTTCCATCAAGATTTTACACTCTTCTAGTCCTAGATCAGAAACAATCTTATCGAGCTTCGTCATTTTGTGGCTCTGCATGATACATAGTAAACAATACATATTAGTTAAACTTTCATATAGTTCAGAAATAATATTTTTTGTAAAGAATTTACAAAGAACTTGCCTTTTTTGTTTTTCTTGATGTGTTATCAGTATTTTTGTTACTTGATCTCTTATCAGCCATTTCTTGATCAATATGAACCCTATACTATATCATTCATTAATATATCTTATGAATAAATCATCAAATTTTCAGGTAAAAAAAAAAAATTAAGAAACTGGTGTGCTTTTAATGATGTATGCATCGACGTCGGTGCATCATGTTCTTATAAACGCACTGCTAAAACAATATAAAATACCGTACGGTGCTCTATGTCAATAAGGACCACCGGTGCGTTATATGTTCACCAGTGCACCGATTAACACAGACAAATTAATAAAAATCCTCTACTATTAGTTTTTGTAGCATATGGTGTCATGGAGGGGGCGCGACCTATTATTATAAACACCCTGCGCAAACAGGGGACCACCGTACGGTGCTCTCTGTCAACAAGGAGACCCAGTGTGTTTTATGTTAAATGGTGCACCGATATATATATATATATATATATATATATATATATATATATATATATATATATATATATATATATATATTTAAATAAATATATATATATATATATATATATATATATATATATATATATATATATTCAAACAATACGTGCACGGTGCACTATAATGAAATAGCACACTGATGCCCTATTTTACATATGGTGCACGGATTAAAAAAAATATGTTCTAATTTTTTTATTATCAAATAGTACATGCGTGGTGCGCTATGATAAGACAGTGAACCAGTGCGCTAGGTTACACAGGGCGCACCGATTAAAAAAATTCACGCAAAGGCCCACATGGATAGGGATCTGACTATGCAAGTCGTCCCACGGGTTAGATGTCATAGGCCTATATATATAGCAATAAAAACCCTATAAATCTAAAATGAAAAGCCCTAATTCTGAAATCACAGAAACAGGAAGAAGCAAGGGCAGAAACAAAAAGAATGAAGGGTTTAGGGTAAAATGGATTTTATTTATTTATTTATTAATTATTATTATTATTATTATTTATTTATTTATTTTCTGAAAATGAATAGTAAATTTAATTTTTTTACTTAGTGCGTAAAAAATACTGTAGAAAATGTAAAAAAAAACAATAAAATTTAATCACGAGATTGTTTAAAATTCTATGCTACAGGGTTTGAATCACCAGAGGTTTGGAATTCTAATTGTCTGAATAGTTCTGCTCGAAAGTATTTCGTTGCTCCACAATGCTCTCGTGCTCTCTTGCTCTAGGTATGTCTCTTGCAAATCTTTGGCTGAATTTTATTGCAAAAATAGTGAAATAATGAAAAGTGTTTAGTATTTAAGGAATTGTTTTATGAAATTAGATTTTCGAAAATATTTTTTTGCCCATTTTTCAATTTACTGGTTTTTTTTCACTTGAAAAAAATAAAGTTGTGCTTTTTTTATTTGTGGTTTTTTGTCACCGGTGCTTCCATTAATAACATCACACGTGCGTCAATTAATAACATAGCACCAGTGCGCAGTAACTAAAACACACCGGTGTGGTTAACTATACATTAGCACCAATAACAATAAGTCCATTTTTAAGGCACCAAAATTACTTTTAGGTGTGTACACCAAAATTTATCGTCTATTTTGCTCAAATGCGGGGAGAAAATATCATAATTATATCGAATGGACAATTCTTCAAAATTCAGCTTGTTCCATAATATTTCTCAAAGTCCATCGTGGAGTTCTCCCTATCCATCTTGAGATGAAATATTTACTTCAGATTTTATTTATATTTTCATTATCTAATTGAATTTATGTTTTTTATCCATGTCAATCAGCTTAATAAAATTTATAATGTATACAAATTTGCAGGTTCATGCAGATTCACAATCGAGTTCAGATGCACAAAATATTCAAACAACTCCAAAACGTCAGAAGCTCTTATCAGGAGCAACATATCGCAAGATGCATTTGGTAGATGAAAATGGGCAGCCGTTTCACCCTGCCAATTGTAACAATATTGCATCTTCTAGCCACAATCCCAGCATAATGATGGAAATAATAATTGTTTGGTATATTAATGTAATTATTTCAAATTCAAACTAATTAATCATGCATTGTCAACGTTCTTACTAATTGATATCATAGATTTTGTATTAATCATGTTCAAATATTTTTTTTGAAATGATGAGGATTCTAGTGATGATGAGCGACCTACCTACCATATTATTTTGCACTCCACGACAATGTCAAATCGAGAGAAGGTTGAATTAAGAGAAAAAATCGAAGAGGAATGATACCAAGAATGCTTGAATCAACCATCGATTCAATTCCCACTACATCCAGATTCACCAATTAGGAATGACTACAGCAATAGTAGTTCTTCACAAGCTGGCAATG
Organism: Pinus albicaulis; assembly: GCA_034641835.2. Lineage (NCBI taxonomy): Eukaryota > Viridiplantae > Streptophyta > Pinopsida > Pinales > Pinaceae > Pinus > Pinus albicaulis. The sequence goes on from CM076579.1 coordinate 320,659,030, forward strand.
GAGGCAATCAAATAGAGGTTGGTATTGATGATTACTTAAGGGATATGACTGCCATGGAGACAATGTTGTTAGATGCATTCCAAAACGATGATTAGCTAGGGGATGATGCTCATATCGGTGACACCTTTTTCAAAAGCCTTAAATTTTCTTCCACCAGCCCTCTCTTTGGACCTGACGGTCAGTTAAAGTCTACCCAGTTGGGGACAACGATGTTACTGTACAACTTGAAAGAAAAGTTTGGCTTGTCGAATGCATGTTTCACGGAAATTTTGAGGTAAGTTACCATAAATTCCTCCCTTATGTAATTTTGAGAAATATAATCACACAATCAATTTTATGAATGTTAATAGTTATATCGGAATTAATGTACATTAATATTTTCCATGATCACCAACTACAAGTTATTCATAGATAAGGTTTTTCTGATTGATAATGTCTTGCCCAGTAGCTGTGAAGAGGCAAAGAAATTGTTGAAATTGTTGGGTGTTGAGTACATATCATATCATGAATGTCCAAGAGATTGTATTCTATATAGAGGCAAAGAGATATGTCCTAAATGTGGACATGATAGGTATGATAAATTAAAAAAGAAGGGTAAATCACGTGGTCCTCCTTTTAAGATATTGAGGCACATGCCTGTAATCCCAAGGATTCAAAGGCTCTTTCATTGCAAATAATTATCTATGTTGCAGCGATGGCATGCCTCACCTAGAAGTGAGTTGGGAGTTATGTGAATTCCAACTGATTCAATAGCCATGAAGCATATAGAGGATACATGGCCTGAAAAATTCAAGGATGTAGTATGAAGTCTACAACTCAGCATAGCCATGGATGGCGTCAACCCATATTCCCTCCAGAACACCAAATATTTTGTTTGGCCTATAGTAGTGATTAATAACAATATCCCCCCATGGTTGTCCGTGAAGAATGAACATCTTATGTTGGCTCTCATAGTCCCTGCACTAGTACATTTGACGGAAATTTCGATACTTTAGTTTCGACACTTTTGTCGTATTATCGGAAATTTCCCCAAATTTTGTCAAATTTTCAAATCCCGCCAACAACCGTCGCTATACCAACGTTTAGTGACATCGTCGCTTTTGCGACGTTCATGAATGTCGTCGGTCTTGCAACGTTTGGCACAAAACATTGGAAGAACGAAGTTTGTGGGACATAACATTGGAAATGCGATGTTGCTAACATGTTCGTTGGTCTTGCGACGTTTGGCACAAAACGTCGGAAATGCGACGTTGTTTACATTTTCGTCGGTCTTGCGACGTTTGGCACAAAACGTCGAAAATGCGACGGTGCTAACATTTTCGTCGGTCTTGCGACGTTTGGCACAAAACGTCGGAAATGCGACGGTGCTAACATATACGTCGGTCTTGCAACATTGGGCACAAAACGTCGGAAATGCGACGTTGCTAACATATACGAACCCATGACAATTATAGGTTGTATTAAATTTTATTATTTTTATTATTTAATTTTATTATTATAAGTTGTTAGACATCATTATTATTATTTTTATAATTAAATTTTATTATTATAAGTTGTTAGATATAATAATTATTATTTTTATTATTTATTTTTTTATGATTGTTTTTATTATTTAATCTTATGATTATTTTTATTATTTAATTTTATAAGTTTAATCTTTTATGATTATTTTTATTAAATTTTATTATAACACCACCATTGTAATGTTTTTCCGCCGTATGGTATATTTTGGAATATGATTTGCCACCATAATTAAACCTTGGAACTTTGGGTTAATATATATAATGTGTGGAATTATATAATAAGGTTTGGATTAAATACGAATATATATATATATATATATATATATATGGTTTGGAGCAAATGTCATTAATGCATTAATATTTCATTCAAACATTTTTGTATATGGTTTTAAATTATTTCTATGTAAAAATATGTATAACAAATTATGTATCTAAAAATACTCGATATTGTTTAAACTATAATTCAAACACATACATATAATTAGCTCAAATTTTAATTTAAAATGCAAATTATTTTAATATAATTTCACATTTAAATATATTTTTTCTGATTAATATATAAATAAAATTTATTTTTACTTATAATGTTATAATATAGTTTCAAAATAAACATCACATTAATAATTTCACATTCAAATATATTTTTTAAATAGAGTTTTAACTTATTTTATATATAAATATAAAATAGAATAAAAATTTTGAAAAATAAATATCTAAAATTATTATAGAATTCACACTGCATTTCAAATATATTAACAATTATATTTTAAATATATATTTTTATATAGTTTTGAAATAATTTATTAGGTTGGTGAATAAAATTAATTACATTAGAATTTTGTCTAATTTATTTTTTGGTAAATTAATTTCATGAGGTTCACATGAAATCTCAAGTCAAATTTAAACCAGCTAAACAAAAACTCTAATAATTTCATGAAAATCATCTAAAAAATGATTGAAATATCAAACTTGACAGTAGACCAATATGGGTTAAGTTAGTTTTATGAGGATCATGTTGGAAGTTATGTTGTTAATTTTCAAAATCAAACTAGTTGTTATCCTAATGACTAGTTTAGCCAATTCTAAAAAAAAAAAAAAAAAATAAAAAAGATAATATATATATATATATATATAATCACAATTAATTAAATAATTAAATAATTATTTAATTAAATAAAACTAGTCGTTATTATTCGATTTTAATTTTCAAAGTCAAACTAGTCGTTATCCTAACAACTAGTTTAGCCATAAAATATTCCAAGCTATTAGATCTAGATCTTGGTTAATAATATTTTATTATGCACCATTATCAAGGATAACTCAATATTTTGTTATAAATAAGATCAGGGTTTTCCATTCATTATTTACATTTGATCCTTTTATCATGGTCGAACTTTGATCACTTTTATTTTCTTTTTGCTTATTGAGCTCCGATTGAGTTCAACACGTCTTGGGTTTTCTACACCATTGAGAGAGATAATTGCTAAATATAGTTATTATTTTCTTTATTGGATAATTTGCATCAGTGGAAGAAAACATTAGAGGTCGAAAAAAAATTCAAATGGGTGAAAGGGGTGATGGTAGAGTTTATTGCCCTTCCAAAAAATGTTGTATGAGAAATAATGTTAGAGTTTTAATAGCAACAACAACAATGCATTGTAGGAAATATGGGCACATTGATGGTGGATCGAATGACTATCATCCCATGGTAATTAATTATCTATCTTCATTTTGATTATATCGTAAAATTTTATATTATTTTAATATTTTTTATATGTGCACTAATGTTTAATGATTAATGTTTGTAATTTTCATAAAGGCGCAGTTGCCCCCCAACTTTTTGCAGATGATCAACCAGCTTCCACAGCTAAATAGTAGTAGATTAGATGATGTTGCACCAGTACAAGAGAATATTGCAGCAAATATTAGTATTGGAAATGATTTTGTACAAGGTGAAGAACATGAAGCAAATGATGAAGGTAATTTTAATGATACGATGGAGGTAGATCATGATGACAATAATGAGAAAGTTCACATTAATGATGGGACAAATCAAATGCTCCAAGACTTGTATGGTGAGTCAAATGATGATGGTGGAGATAGTGACGGTATTTATGATGTACCTCTGACTAAAAGGTCAAGTGAATGACTTTTTGAACACTCAAATGCAACTCTTCTCTCTGCTACATTGTTGCTGGTGAACTTAAAGGTTATGAATAATTTGTTGAACATATGTATGACACAACTCCTAAGGTATGCAATATGTATATATGATCACATATATGTAAATGTTGATTATTTTCCCTTTTTTTAGTTGTAATAAATGTGTAAAATAATAATTCAATACTTATATATATATATGATTAATAATCTTTACATTAACTAGTTTTTGTTTATGCTGTAGATTGTTGGGTGAATATTTGTTACCATCGCCAAATACTTTACCTCGAACATATCGAGATCTACGTGCTATTATGAAACAATTTGGAATGGAATATAACACTATAGATGCATGTCCTAAAGATCATATTATATATTACGGAGAACATGCGTTGAAAACAGAATGTCCGAAATGTGGTACCAGTAGATATCAAATAGATCAACTAACCAAAAAGGTGCCTCAAAAGGTTCTTCGTTATATTCCCATAATTCCACGTTTGCAGCGAATGTTCAGGTGTAACAGCATAGCACAGTTTATGGATTACCATTCAAAGAATATAAGTGGAGATGGTGTTCTTCGAATGCCTGCAGATGGTTCTGCATTTAGAGAAATCGAGGAAAAATATGTAGATTTTAAAAATGAACCTCGTAATGTCAGGCTTTCATTGGCAGTTGATGGTGTTAATCCATTCGGAGAGCTTAGATCTACTTACTTAGTGTGGCCTATTTTAGTTATCAACAATAACATTCCTCCTTGGATGTCAATAAAGAGGGAGCACATAATGTTGACTATGATTATTCCATGTATTTGATATTTTATTTATTTACATACTTATATATACATATATCATGGTAGTAATTATTATGTACCATAATTTTGAACAATTAGGTAAGTACCAGGTCAAAGATATGAATGTATATATTGAGCCTCTTATCGAAGAGCTAATACATTTATGGCATGGCATCACTATGTATGACATCACTAAACCAATCAAGCAGAAGAGATTTCAATGTCGTGGAATTCTTGTACAGACAATTTATGATGCCCCAGGACTAACACATGTTTGTGGTATGTAATATTTCGTTGCACTTTAATATAATACGTAATTATCTAAATTAGATATACCATATTGCATGTTTTAAAAATGATCTCATAGTATAACTGTTATTCATCCATCTATTGCAGGTCTTCAAACAAAGGGTAGATTTGCATGTCCAGTTTGTGGCCCTAAGATGAAGTATCGTCATTCGCTAGACTTAGGAAAGATGGTGTTTGATGAGTTTAGGCACTTCCTCTCTAGGAACCATAAGTATCGTACTACTAAAAAACATCTTTTCAATGATAAAGAAGAAATTGGATTGAAACCACGAAGAATGACACCTTGGTTGTGGAAGTTGGAATATAACAAAATTAATAATCGTCAAGCAGCTGGTACGTAATTTTTCTATATATATATTAATTGTTTATGTAATGTTTGGAATTTTTGTTTTAACTAATGAATTTATTTTATTGTATTTTATAACTATTGTTCTGATTTATTTTATTCTTTGATATCAAGGTCGTCGTCGCAGTGAAGGTACTAATATTGTACTTCCACCTAGAATGAAATGTTATCCTTCTCAATTCGCGAGGTTTCCCTACTATGAGGACCTAAAAATAGCTCATTTGTTGGATACAATGCATGTCGGGAAGAATGTGATAGAAACGTTATGGTGAATCATAGATGGTGCAAATGATAGAGATAAAATTAACAAAATTTGTGCTGACATTGAGAAATTGAATCATGCAATGAAAAGTGTGATCGACAGATCAATTGACAATGGAGGTCGAAATTATAATAATATTCCATGGTTATTAACAGAACAAAAAAGCAATTATGTAAAAGACGTCGTTAGAAGAATTAAATTTCCAACAGGTTTTTCTTCAGACATAAATAATATCTTAACGAAGAAAGGTGACTTCAGTGGGGTGAAAACACATGATTGGCATACCTTTGTTAAGGTAATTTTTTTGGTATACATTTTTGTATGTTATTGCTTGAATACATCTTTTAAATTTTCCCTTTTTCTGTTTAATTTGGAAACCAATAACGATTCATTTTTTTTATTGTTATAGTATGTTCTACCTGTATCTCTCCCAAATGACTTCGACAACTATGTCAAACAAGTTATATATGGTATTAGTAAATACATGAGGTAAGTAGTTTTGATTTATATGCAAAATCTTGCTACAATTTCTTTTTGTACTTAATGACATGATGTGTTAATTTACTTGTAATGAAATATATATTATGTTTCATTGAAATAACCATGCATAATGATTTGCAGATGGTTGTCATTGAAAGAAATCCATCAAGATGAAATAAAGTATTGGAAGAGAGAAATTCCTCGGCTAATGTGTGAAATGCAAAAGTATAGACCTCCAACATTTTTCAATGCACAAGAACACTACTTGATACACCTAGTTGAGAAGATTGAAATGTGTGGACTAGTACACACAAGGTCAATGTGGATGGTTGAGAGGCACCTAACATCCTTGAAGGCTTTGGTTAGACACTAGTAAATTTGGCCCAATTTCCGACGGCCAATTTGTCGGTTTTCCGACACCTAGTCGTCGCAAGAGCGACAGTTTGAGGCACTTCAAAGCATGGCTAGCCATAACGTCGGTCTTCCAACGCTTCCATAAAGTGTCGGTATTGTGAAACTTGTTCCGACGTTTTGCAAAAGCGTCACAATACTGACGCTTATGAAGTGTCGCACTAGCGATGCTTGTGAAGTGTCGCAATACCGACGTTATGGCTAACGACGCTTATAAAGTGTCGCAATACCGATGCTCGTATAGTGTCAGAAGACCAACGTTATGGCTAACCACGCTTTGAAGTGTTGCAATACCGACATTGAGCAGAAGTCGCTCTTCCGACGCTAGTGGTGTTGCTCTTCCGACGTTTGGAAATGTCGCTTTTGGGAACATCGCTCTTCTGACGTTGGCAAACGTCGCTTTTCCGATGGCATAGTAATTTTTTTTTTAAAATGTAATGTCAGTCTTCCGACGCTTACAAAGACCGACGCTTATAGCACATCGGAAGAGCGACAACGGGTTCAATTTAAAAAAAAAAAAATGAAAATATTCTGAATGCCCGTTAGCAGATGTTGCTGGGAGGGCTTGTCTCACATCATCAATAATTTTATTCCGAAGCAAATCTTGAATAGGGCTCAGATCTACATTCGAAAACTACATCGTTCGAGCGATGGCAGGTTAAATTTTTATAAAAAAAAAATGAAATAGCCCACGGTCATTGCAGTATGGGTTATTTGATAAACGACAACAGGAATTCGAAACTGTAATGAATTGACTTGCAATGTCTCTAGAATATTAAAAGAGTGAAGTAAATGCAGGTTTCTTTTATTCAAATGCAGAGCAGAGGGAGAAAATGGTTTTAGCAGAAAGAAGACAAGTAGATGAGAAAATTCAAAAGATCATTAACCTGAAGAAGAAAGTTTGTGATGGCACTGACAACAATTTTGTTGTGATCAATCAAAAGGGAATAGATCTTATGTCACTCGATCTTCTTGCAAGAGAAGGGATTGTAGCTTTGAGGAGAGCGAAGAGGCACAATATGGAGAGATTGGTTTTAGCTTGTGGTGGGGAGGAGTTGAAGCCTTTGTTGAGGCACTTTTGGTTGTGCCCAAGACTCTAGCAGAAAATTCTGGACTAGATACTCAAGAAGTCTTGGTTGGACTACAGGTTGAGCATGACAAAGGAAATATTGTTGGTTTAAATCATCATACAGGAGAACCGATGGACCCATACTTGGAGGGAATTTTCGACAACTACTCTGTCAAGCGCCAGATTATAAATTCTAGCCCTGTAATTGCATCGCAACTCTTCTCGTGGATGAGGTCATCCGTGCTGGAACAGCATAGCGTGGTCGATGCATGAATTGGACCAGTGTTGAGAACCGCAATCCGAAACCAAGGAGGATTGTAAATTGGTGACGGTTGTTCAACTGTGGAGCGATGGAACCCTGAAAGCAAGGAGTGGAACCGTGATCATTGAACAGTAAAGGTGGTTTTTAAATCCAAACCCGGTAGTATCGCGCGAGGTCGAAGGTGGTGAGTTGTTTTTATAAAAACAACGCGATATAATCCAGTGATGGACACGTGTAATTGAGCGGTTTTGTGATACCATCTATATCGCACGTGTTTGGAGAATTAACCTCCGTGTAGCTGGGTCGCGCAACTACCGTTGGATGATGGAGTGGTATTGTGATAGCCTTCCAACCGTAGGATGGAGGCGACGATTAATGAAAGGGTATGTTAAATGCACTACGGGGTCTAATCAACAGCTGGTTATGTGTGTTATGAACGGCATTGTTATGTTATGAATTGGATTCATAACCAAAGAATAGTTAACATACAAGTGTATATATATATATATAGTGGGCGAAAGCATAGGTGATAAAAGGGGGAGCCTTGTCGTAAGTGGATATAAGTGCGTGGGCCTATGGTAACAAATGAACTTTATAATAAAGCTCATTTGATCACCATTATGAAATGAACCTTTATGAAATTCAGATCTTATTACAAAGGCAGGCTATACGAAATGAGGGTTTTATAACCTAAGAAGGAAAGTGAATTAGTTCCGCACACTATTGAAATTGCCAATCGAGATTATTGTGAATTGCCAGACTTTGGTTTGGAGGTTTATTAAATTTGCTAGTTCAAGAAATGAGAACGGGTTGACTTTGCCCAGATTGTGAAATTGATTGGGCAATAAAGTTTTGAAAAACCGGGACTGTGGGTCTTACCTCCACCAGGTTCCAACAACCAAGAACCAAATATAGGATCTTTGGTAGCAACGGATATTTGTCAGTTACACACATTTCATCCCCTAGCAA